>CAKMXK010000030.1:10000-465133 GCA_928724755.1 Sporisorium exsertum | reverse complement strand
AACCTAACCCTAACCCTAACCCTAACCCTAACCCTAACCCTAACCCTAACCCTAACCCTAACCCTAACCCTAACCCTAACCCTAACCCCAACCCTACAGCCGCTGGCCCTAACCCTATGTAGCTCTAAGAGTGATTGTATGCTTTCAAACCTCTTTTTGGTGCCTGTATTATGGAGCAAAGTCACTTGCTGGTGAGATGATGTGCTCGATGCGGTGGAAGCATGGAAAACAGCTGGATCAAATGCTAGAAGCTTGTAAATGCACTGGAAGAAAGCCTAGAGCATGTACGGTGATGGACCGTTTTTCGACTTTGTCCGTGTTGGAGCACCGAGATGGTTGAGACTGGCTCTGATGGCCTGTGTAGCAGCTGGAATGGATGCTGCAAGCTGTATCGACAATGTACAATGCATCCAGAAGAGCATTGCATTGAGCATTGGATGAAACCGCATCACTTGCATGTTTACACAAACTCGTACTGGGAACTCGGTTCTTGCTGTGATTCTGCTGGAACAAGCTGGTATCGGTGCTGGAAATGAGCTTGGTAGATGCTAGAAGCATGCCTGGCATGCCTGTGTGGTGCTGGGATGTGCACAGTCAAGTTGCGTGTTTTTGACTTTGTCCGTGTTGGAGCACCGAGATGGTCAGACTGGCTCCCATGGCCAGTATAGCAGCTGGAATGGATGCTGCAAGTTGTATCGATGATGTACAATGCATCCAGAAGAGCCTGGCATGGAGCTTTTGGTGGTTTCGCACTGCTTGCGTGTTTCTGCAAAGTCGTACGGGCAGCATCGTTTTTGGCAACAGCACTGTGTTTCTGCTGCTATTGATGCTGGAAGTGTCTTGGATATGCTACAGACACTTGCCTGGCATGCGTGTGCTGCTCCATCCACTGCTTCTTTGATGTCGGTGCATCAGTCGAGTTGGTTGTTTTTGCCATGCATTTTGACCGTCAGCTCTTTGATGGAGCTGTTTCAAGCTGCAATGCTGCCAATGCACCTGCTGTGCATCCTTTGATGCTGTATGCTGCCCTCCTGGACCATCTGCTGCAGCCTGGTGCGGTGGAAGCGTGGTTTTTGAATGGTTGCATTGCCTGTATACACTGCATGCTGCCTGCAGCAGCACCTGGCCAAGTACTTGGGATGGAGATATAGACGATATGGCCTCCGGCACTAACCCTAACCCTAACCCCAACCCTACAGCCGCTGGCCCTAACCCTATGTAGCTCTAAGAGTGATTGTATGCTTTCAAACCTCTTTTTGGTGCCTGTATTATGGAGCAAAGTCACTTGCTGGTGAGATGATGTGCTCGATGCGGTGGAAGCATGGAAAACAGCTGGATCAAATGCTAGAAGCTTGTAAATGCACTGGAAGAAAGCCTAGAGCATGTACGGTGATGGACCGTTTTTCGACTTTGTCCGTGTTGGAGCACCGAGATGGTTGAGACTGGCTCTGATGGCCTGTGTAGCAGCTGGAATGGATGCTGCAAGCTGTATCGACAATGTACAATGCATCCAGAAGAGCATTGCATTGAGCATTGGATGAAACCGCATCACTTGCATGTTTACACAAACTCGTACTGGGAACTCGGTTCTTGCTGTGATTCTGCTGGAACAAGCTGGTATCGGTGCTGGAAATGAGCTTGGTAGATGCTAGAAGCATGCCTGGCATGCCTGTGTGGTGCTGGGATGTGCACGGTCAAGTTGCGTGTTTTTGACTTTGTCCGTGTTGGAGCACCGAGATGGTCAGACTGGCTCCCATGGCCAGTATAGCAGAATCTATCTTCTCCTAGCATGTATGGACACATTATACTAAGCCAGCAGGAGAATTGGAGGGGGTCCATTTTCCCACTTTCAAAGGGGGGACCATTGGAGCTCAAGCCAAAATCTCAAAAAATGTAAAGTTGGCCATCACTCCACAACCACTTGGCACCCTTCCCTGATACTTTCAGGACCTTCTATTGACCCCATTTGAAGGTGAGTTTAGTATGGGAGCAATCCTGAAAAATCACTTTTTTCTCGGCCCGACTTGACCCAGGCCAAACTTGGGCTGGCCATACCGGCAAATAATATTATGCTACCAGCATAGGGTTGGATAAGTAAACATGCCTATTTTGGGTAGATAAACAACTTTTATTAAGCAACCCTACTCTGTTTAAAAAACCAGACCCCCTTGTAACCCTAACCCTACAGCCGCTGGCCCTAACCCTACGTAGCTCTAAGAGTGATTGTATGCTTTCAAACCTCTTTTTGGTGCCTGTATTATGGAGCAAAGTCACTTGCTGGTGAGATGATGTGCTCGATGCGGTGGAAGCATGGAAAACAGCTGGATCAAATGCTAGAAGCTTGTAAATGCACTGGAAGAAAGCCTAGAGCATGTACGGTGATGGACCGTTTTTCGACTTTGTCCGTGTTGGAGCACCGAGATGGTTGAGACTGGCTCTGATGGCCTGTGTAGCAGCTGGAATGGATGCTGCAAGCTGTATCGACAATGTACAATGCATCCAGAAGAGCATTGCATTGAGCATTGGATGAAACCGCATCACTTGCATGTTTACACAAACTCGTACTGGGAACTCGGTTCTTGCTGTGATTCTGCTGGAACAAGCTGGTATCGGTGCTGGAAATGAGCTTGGTAGATGCTAGAAGCATGCCTGGCATGCCTGTGTGGTGCTGGGATGTGCACGGTCAAGTTGCGTGTTTTTGACTTTGTCCGTGTTGGAGCACCGAGATGGTCAGACTGGCTCCCATGGCCAGTATAGCAGAATCTATCTTCTCCTAGCATGTATGGACACATTATACTAAGCCAGCAGGAGAATTGGAGGGGGTCCATTTTCCCACTTTCAAAGGGGGGACCATTGGAGCTCAAGCCAAAATCTCAAAAAATGTAAAGTTGGCCATCACTCCACAACCACTTGGCACCCTTCCCTGATACTTTCAGGACCTTCTATTGACCCCATTTGAAGGTGAGTTTAGTATGGGAGCAATCCTGAAAAATCACTTTTTTCTCGGCCCGACTTGACCCAGGCCAAACTTGGGCTGGCCATACCGGCAAATAATATTATGCTACCAGCATAGGGTTGGATAAGTAAACATGCCTATTTTGGGTAGATAAACAACTTTTATTAAGCAACCCTACTCTGTTTAAAAACCAGACCCCCTTGTAAGTTTTTGAATGGTTGCATTGCCTGTATACACTGCATGCTGCCTGCAGCAGCACCTGGCCAAGTACTTGGGATGGAGATATAGACGATATGGCCTCCGGCACTAACCCTAACCCTAACCCCAACCCTACAGCCGCTGGCCCTAACCCTATGTAGCTCTAAGAGTGATTGTATGCTTTCAAACCTCTTTTTGGTGCCTGTATTATGGAGCAAAGTCACTTGCTGGTGAGATGATGTGCTCGATGCGGTGGAAGCATGGAAAACAGCTGGATCAAATGCTAGAAGCTTGTAAATGCACTGGAAGAAAGCCTAGAGCATGTACGGTGATGGACCGTTTTTCGACTTTGTCCGTGTTGGAGCACCGAGATGGTTGAGACTGGCTCTGATGGCCTGTGTAGCAGCTGGAATGGATGCTGCAAGCTGTATCGACAATGTACAATGCATCCAGAAGAGCATTGCATTGAGCATTGGATGAAACCGCATCACTTGCATGTTTACACAAACTCGTACTGGGAACTCGGTTCTTGCTGTGATTCTGCTGGAACAAGCTGGTATCGGTGCTGGAAATGAGCTTGGTAGATGCTAGAAGCATGCCTGGCATGCCTGTGTGGTGCTGGGATGTGCACGGTCAAGTTGCGTGTTTTTGACTTTGTCCGTGTTGGAGCACCGAGATGGTCAGACTGGCTCCCATGGCCAGTATAGCAGAATCTATCTTCTCCTAGCATGTATGGACACATTATACTAAGCCAGCAGGAGAATTGGAGGGGGTCCATTTTCCCACTTTCAAAGGGGGGGACCATTGGAGCTCAAGCCAAAATCTCAAAAAATGTAAAGTTGGCCATCACTCCACAACCACTTGGCACCCTTCCCTGATACTTTCAGGACCTTCTATTGACCCCATTTGAAGGTGAGTTTAGTATGGGAGCAATCCTGAAAAATCACTTTTTTCTCAGCCCGACTCGACCCAGGCCAAACTTGG
The DNA here is from genome assembly GCA_928724755.1 of Sporisorium exsertum. NCBI lineage: Eukaryota > Fungi > Basidiomycota > Ustilaginomycetes > Ustilaginales > Ustilaginaceae > Sporisorium > Sporisorium exsertum. The sequence continues at coordinate 460,995 of CAKMXK010000030.1, read as the reverse complement.
GCTGGCCATACCGGCAAATAATATTATGCTACCAGCATAGGGTTGGATAAGTAAACATGCCTATTTTGGGTAGATAAACAACTTTTATTAAGCAACCCTACTCTGTTTAAAAACCAGACCCCCTTGTAACCCTAAGCACTCTACTTTTGTTTTTTGACACACCCCCTTGTAACCCTAACCACATGCTCAACAAGCCAAAGTCAATCTACATCTGCAAGAAGCGGAGAGCAACCCTGCTTGGCCATCTGGCACACATGGAGAAGCTATCAAGCCGACAGCTCGGTGGCATACAGGTGGAGGCTACGATCACCAGCCCAACCCTCAGCCTTGCTGTACGCAACATCACGGCTACTCCTGTGCTCAATATCTCCCAGTACATGACGCCACAGGTTGAGGCGATGGAGCCGTACAAGATACGGAGCATCAAGATCAACAAGGAGGACTACATCAAGAACCTGCGTGATCTGCTAGCCAAAGCAGATGAGCAGGAAGTCTTCCAGGGACGCAACCATGCTGTGGCTCACCCTGACTCGCAGCAGATCATCATCGACCTCTTCAATGCTCTTGGCTGGCACACTGGCCGCTTTGAGCCAACAAGATGGGATGATCCAGCCGCATGGTGGCTCCACTCTCCTGGTGATGCTCCTGTCCTCACCAACAACAATGTGCAGAGGCAGACACAGGCAGAGGAGCGCCGTCAGCCAAGCAAGGCCCTACTCAAGCGTCATCTACGCACCATGGATGCTCTGCGCAGCTTCTTTGACCAGATCAAAGGCCAGCTGCTGTGTCCAAACTGTGACCGGCCAGCACCAGCACTGTTCAACCAAGGTGGACGCCGCCAGTTCCGCCTGCAGTGCAAGGGTTGCAAGGCACGCATGAACCAGGACCAAGCACGGGAGTACTTTGGACAGCTCATTGACCAAGGCCATCTCCCAGCAGTCAACTTTGGGCCAGAGCTGGAGGCAGAGCCAGAGGCAGAGGCCATTGAGATCACCACTGAGGAGGAAGACATTGATATGCCTGACCTTGGCAGCGACTCTGACTCCTCAGCTGACCAGGCTCCTATCCATCCTCTGCATGGCCCACGCCGTCAGAGTAAACGCCTGTGTGCCCCAGTGGAGACAGTGGCAGAGGAGATGCAGTCAGATGATGGCGTGGTGGTGCTCCTTCCACCTCCCAGTCCAAGTCCAGACCGCACCACACTGTCTGGGCCTGGCATCACTGATGCTGAGCTCCAAGCTGTTCTGGACCGCTTGGATGTGGAGCTGGCAGCCAGCCCAAGGCGTCAGCAGACACCCAACCCCTTTGTGGTGTCACCCTCAGCATCACCAGCCATCATGCTGCCATCCAGCCAGCCAGTGCAGGCCAGACCGCACCTCCACACAGTCCAAGGTGTGCCTCAGGTAGCAGCCACACTGCGCAACCTGTACAACCTCAAGGTCAGCAACTTCATTGGCAAGGATGGCAACTGCATGTTCAGGGCCATGGCCTACCATCTCACCGGCAACCAAGCTGGTCACATGGAGGTCAGGATGAAAGGCCTTCACTGGCTGCAGCGTAACCCTGACATCCTGCTGGCATTTGCAGCCCAAGGTGATGGGCACCTCTCAGCTGCTGCGTACCTGGCCAACATGGCCAAGCCGGGTACATGGGGAGATGAGATCATGCTCATGGCCATAGCACAGGCATACAGCATCTCGATCATGGTCTACTCTGGTGTAGACCCCCCAGACCGGTGGCAGCCATGCCACAGTCTACCCTCATGATGCAGAGGGACCCCACTATGGCCTGTACCACCTGGCCCAGTCCCAGCACTATGAGCTCCTCTTCCCATGATCTGATATGATCTGTTCCATTCTGTTCCGTCTGTAGATAGCTGTGGGGCCTAGGGCACTTTTTCCCACTGGGTTTTTTTCCCCTAGGCCATGTAAATAGTCTGTATGTACATAATCAACACCATATCCTCCACCCTGCCTGTGTGGTGAGACCAACCCCACCTCGGAGGGATCCCATTTGGCTGCAAAGTGCTTATAGGAGCTCCAGACAGTGTCGGAAGGCCAGCACAAACCAAACGGCAGCCACTTATTATGCCAGGCGAGTCCAACCCTAGGGGTAGGGTCGGTAGGGTCAAGGTAGGGTCGGGGTCCAAAAGCATTTCAACCCTAGGGTCAAAATCACACTTTGCTCTGTGAGTGCTTGATATGCATTCTCCACCCCAGAAAACCCCAGCGCACTTCAAAACAGGGCCACTTATTATGCCAGATGTCCCCAACCCTACAGGGGTAGGGTCAGACCAACACATTTGACTCTACCCCTGCCATGGCATCAACAGCTACAGCTCTGCCCTTGTACACACATCCGTTTTACACCATTTGGCACATCTTTCATTATAGGACCAAGTCCATCAGAGCAACTTTTTTCGGCCACTCAACCCTCCAATGGTCCCCCCTTTGGTTTTGCCCGATTTTCAACTTATTCCAACCCTACACCTCCAATACACCTTCTCCATCCCTGCTTTCTTGCATACATATGTTTGTTGCTATTACGCACCTGCCTGAACCATCAGATCCCCCAAAATCCAAAAAAAGTTCTCCACCCCTACCTCGACCCTACCTCCCGACCCTACTTTCGGTGAACCGCCCCGACCCATTTTCATAGTCAACTTGTGTAGGGTCACTTAATGACTCTCACTATACTCACCTAGGACTATCCAATGACGCAAAGAAAAGGGGGTGTTGCATCGCCGACCCTACCTGGGGATCCCCTTGTAACCCTGGGATGGAGATATAGACGATATGGCCTCCGGCACTAACCAACAACCCTAACCCCAACCCTACAGCCGCTGGCCCTAACCCTATGTAGCTCTAAGAGTGATTGTATGCTTTCAAACCTCTTTTTGGTGCCTGTATTATGGAGCAAAGTCACTTGCTGGTGAGATGATGTGCTCGATGCGGTGGAAGCATGGAAAACAGCTGGATCAAATGCTAGAAGCTTGTAAATGCACTGGAAGAAAGCCTAGAGCATGTACGGTGATGGACCGTTTTTCGACTTTGTCCGTGTTGGAGCACCGAGATGGTTGAGACTGGCTCTGATGGCCTGTGTAGCAGCTGGAATGGATGCTGCAAGCTGTATCGACAATGTACAATGCATCCAGAAGAGCATTGCATTGAGCATTGGATGAAACCGCATCACTTGCATGTTTACACAAACTCGTACTGGGAACTCGGTTCTTGCTGTGATTCTGCTGGAACAAGCTGGTATCGGTGCTGGAAATGAGCTTGGTAGATGCTAGAAGCATGCCTGGCATGCCTGTGTGGTGCTGGGATGTGCACAGTCAAGTTGCGTGTTTTTGACTTTGTCCGTGTTGGAGCACCGAGATGGTCAGACTGGCTCCCATGGCCAGTATAGCAGCTGGAATGGATGCTGCAAGTTGTATCGATGATGTACAATGCATCCAGAAGAGCCTGGCATGGAGCTTTTGGTGGTTTCGCACTGCTTGCGTGTTTCTGCAAAGTCGTACGGGCAGCATCGTTTTTGGCAACAGCACTGTGTTTCTGCTGCTATTGATGCTGGAAGTGTCTTGGATATGCTACAGACACTTGCCTGGCATGCGTGTGCTGCTCCATCCACTGCTTCTTTGATGTCGGTGCATCAGTCGAGTTGGTTGTTTTTGCCATGCATTTTGACCGTCAGCTCTTTGATGGAGCTGTTTCAAGCTGCAATGCTGCCAATGCACCTGCTGTGCATCCTTTGATGCTGTATGCTGCCCTCCTGGACCATCTGCTGCAGCCTGGTGCGGTGGAAGCGTGGTTTTTGAATGGTTGCATTGCCTGTATACACTGCATGCTGCCTGCAGCAGCACCTGGCCAAGTACTTGGGATGGAGATATAGACGATATGGCCTCCGGCACTAACCCTAACCCTAACCCCAACCCTACAGCCGCTGGCCCTAACCCTATGTAGCTCTAAGAGTGATTGTATGCTTTCAAACCTCTTTTTGGTGCCTGTATTATGGAGCAAAGTCACTTGCTGGTGAGATGATGTGCTCGATGCGGTGGAAGCATGGAAAACAGCTGGATCAAATGCTAGAAGCTTGTAAATGCACTGGAAGAAAGCCTAGAGCATGTACGGTGATGGACCGTTTTTCGACTTTGTCCGTGTTGGAGCACCGAGATGGTTGAGACTGGCTCTGATGGCCTGTGTAGCAGCTGGAATGGATGCTGCAAGCTGTATCGACAATGTACAATGCATCCAGAAGAGCATTGCATTGAGCATTGGATGAAACCGCATCACTTGCATGTTTACACAAACTTGTACTGGGAACTCGGTTCTTGCTGTGATTCTGCTGGAACAAGCTGGTATCGGTGCTGGAAATGAGCTTGGTAGATGCTAGAAGCATGCCTGGCATGCCTGTGTGGTGCTGGGATGTGCACAGTCAAGTTGCGTGTTTTTGACTTTGTCCGTGTTGGAGCACCGAGATGGTCAGACTGGCTCCCATGGCCAGTATAGCAGCTGGAATGGATGCTGCAAGTTGTATCGATGATGTACAATGCATCCAGAAGAGCCTGGCATGGAGCTTTTGGTGGTTTCGCACTGCTTGCGTGTTTCTGCAAAGTCGTACGGGCAGCATCGTTTTTAGCAACAGCACTGTGTTTCTGCTGCTATTGATGCTGGAAGTGTCTTGGATATGCTACAGACACTTGCCTGGCATGCGTGTGCTGCTCCATCCACTGCTTCTTTGATGTCGGTGCATCAGTCGAGTTGGTTGTTTTTGCCATGCATTTTGACCGTCAGCTCTTTGATGGAGCTGTTTCAAGCTGCAATGCTGCCAATGCACCTGCTGTGCATCCTTTGATGCTGTATGCTGCCCTCCTGGACCATCTGCTGCAGCCTGGTGCGGTGGAAGCGTGGTTTTTGAATGGTTGCATTGCCTGTATACACTGCATGCTGCCTGCAGCAGCACCTGGCCAAGTACTTGGGATGGAGATATAGACGATATGGCCTCCGGCACTAACCCTAACCCTAACCCCAACCCTACAGCCGCTGGCCCTAACCCTATGTAGCTCTAAGAGTGATTGTATGCTTTCAAACCTCTTTTTGGTGCCTGTATTATGGAGCAAAGTCACTTGCTGGTGAGATGATGTGCTCGATGCGGTGGAAGCATGGAAAACAGCTGGATCAAATGCTAGAAGCTTGTAAATGCACTGGAAGAAAGCCTAGAGCATGTACGGTGATGGACCGTTTTTCGACTTTGTCCGTGTTGGAGCACCGAGATGGTTGAGACTGGCTCTGATGGCCTGTGTAGCAGCTGGAATGGATGCTGCAAGCTGTATCGACAATGTACAATGCATCCAGAAGAGCATTGCATTGAGCATTGGATGAAACCGCATCACTTGCATGTTTACACAAACTTGTACTGGGAACTCGGTTCTTGCTGTGATTCTGCTGGAACAAGCTGGTATCGGTGCTGGAAATGAGCTTGGTAGATGCTAGAAGCATGCCTGGCATGCCTGTGTGGTGCTGGGATGTGCACAGTCAAGTTGCGTGTTTTTGACTTTGTCCGTGTTGGAGCACCGAGATGGTCAGACTGGCTCCCATGGCCAGTATAGCAGCTGGAATGGATGCTGCAAGTTGTATCGATGATGTACAATGCATCCAGAAGAGCCTGGCATGGAGCTTTTGGTGGTTTCGCACTGCTTGCGTGTTTCTGCAAAGTCGTACGGGCAGCATCGTTTTTGGCAACAGCACTGTGTTTCTGCTGCTATTGATGCTGGAAGTGTCTTGGATATGCTACAGACACTTGCCTGGCATGCGTGTGCTGCTCCATCCACTGCTTCTTTGATGTCGGTGCATCAGTCGAGTTGGTTGTTTTTGCCATGCATTTTGACCGTCAGCTCTTTGATGGAGCTGTTTCAAGCTGCAATGCTGCCAATGCACCTGCTGTGCATCCTTTGATGCTGTATGCTGCCCTCCTGGACCATCTGCTGCAGCCTGGTGCGGTGGAAGCGTGGTTTTTGAATGGTTGCATTGCCTGTATACACTGCATGCTGCCTGCAGCAGCACCTGGCCAAGTACTTGGGATGGAGATATAGACGATATGGCCTCCGGCACTAACCCTAACCCTAACCCCAACCCTACAGCCGCTGGCCCTAACCCTATGTAGCTCTAAGAGTGATTGTATGCTTTCAAACCTCTTTTTTGGTGCCTGTATTATGGAGCAAAGTCACTTGCTGGTGAGATGATGTGCTCGATGCGGTGGAAGCATGGAAAACAGCTGGATCAAATGCTAGAAGCTTGTAAATGCACTGGAAGAAAGCCTAGAGCATGTACGGTGATGGACCGTTTTTCGACTTTGTCCGTGTTGGAGCACCGAGATGGTTGAGACTGGCTCTGATGGCCTGTGTAGCAGCTGGAATGGATGCTGCAAGCTGTATCGACAATGTACAATGCATCCAGAAGAGCATTGCATTGAGCATTGGATGAAACCGCATCACTTGCATGTTTACACAAACTTGTACTGGGAACTCGGTTCTTGCTGTGATTCTGCTGGAACAAGCTGGTATCGGTGCTGGAAATGAGCTTGGTAGATGCTAGAAGCATGCCTGGCATGCCTGTGTGGTGCTGGGATGTGCACAGTCAAGTTGCGTGTTTTTGACTTTGTCCGTGTTGGAGCACCGAGATGGTCAGACTGGCTCCCATGGCCAGTATAGCAGCTGGAATGGATGCTGCAAGTTGTATCGATGATGTACAATGCATCCAGAAGAGCCTGGCATGGAGCTTTTGGTGGTTTCGCACTGCTTGCGTGTTTCTGCAAAGTCGTACGGGCAGCATCGTTTTTGGCAACAGCACTGTGTTTCTGCTGCTATTGATGCTGGAAGTGTCTTGGATATGCTACAGACACTTGCCTGGCATGCGTGTGCTGCTCCATCCACTGCTTCTTTGATGTCGGTGCATCAGTCGAGTTGGTTGTTTTTGCCATGCATTTTGACCGTCAGCTCTTTGATGGAGCTGTTTCAAGCTGCAATGCTGCCAATGCACCTGCTGTGCATCCTTTGATGCTGTATGCTGCCCTCCTGGACCATCTGCTGCAGCCTGGTGCGGTGGAAGCGTGGTTTTTGAATGGTTGCATTGCCTGTATACACTGCATGCTGCCTGCAGCAGCACCTGGCCAAGTACTTGGGATGGAGATATAGACGATATGGCCTCCGGCACTAACCCTAACCCTAACCCCAACCCTACAGCCGCTGGCCCTAACCCTATGTAGCTCTAAGAGTGATTGTATGCTTTCAAACCTCTTTTTGGTGCCTGTATTATGGAGCAAAGTCACTTGCTGGTGAGATGATGTGCTCGATGCGGTGGAAGCATGGAAAACAGCTGGATCAAATGCTAGAAGCTTGTAAATGCACTGGAAGAAAGCCTAGAGCATGTATGGTGATGGACCGTTTTTCGACTTTGTCCGTGTTGGAGCACCGAGATGGTTGAGACTGGCTCTGATGGCCTGTGTAGCAGCTGGAATGGATGCTGCAAGCTGTATCGACAATGTACAATGCATCCAGAAGAGCATTGCATTGAGCATTGGATGAAACCGCATCACTTGCATGTTTACACAAACTCGTACCGGGAACTCGGTTCTTGCTGTGATTCTGCTGGAACAAGCTGGTATCGGTGCTGGAAATGAGCTTGGTAGATCCTAGAAGCATGCCTGGCATGCCTGTGTGGTGCTGGGATGTGCACAGTCAAGTTGCATGTTTTTGACTTTGTCCATGTTGGAGCACCGAGATGGTCAGACTGGCTCCAATGGCCAGTATAGCAGCTGGAATACCTGGTGTGTGAACATGGCTGGGTACAGCTGACTTGTGTGACCCGAGTGACCAAAAAGTGACAATCCCACCATACCTCTGCCAATACACAAGCTACCCCTCTGAAACTTTCAGAATCTTCTTTTTATACAATTTGATCAATAGTTTATTAGTAGCTGATCACCAAATTCCAGACTTTTCACTTTCTCGACTTCACCTGGGCCAAACTTCCGATGGCCGTTACTCTGCAATCTCATTAGGTAACGGCAGTAGGGTTATTAATGAAACATGCATATTTTGACCTGTTTTACATATTCTATCAAGCACTCTACTTTTGTTTTTTTGGGAACCCCCTTGTAACCCTAACCCTAACTTTTATTAAGCAACCCTACTCTGTTTAAAAACCAGACCCCCTTGTAATTTTGAATTGGACTGTCTTGAAAATTTCAAATGGACTGCCTTGCCAAGCAGGCCAGACGCGTCCCAGGCTAATGTCCCCAGCCCTCGACGGTCTTGAAACCCCTAACCCCTAAAGACCAGCTACATGATATCCTGAGGACTTTGCTGCTACTTATCTTTTGCTGTGTTGAAGCAAGCTCACTAGAGTGGATCAGGAAGCCTAAAACCAGAACTAATGTGGAATGGGAGTGCTAACTATTTTTGTGCTTTATCTATTTTTCTTGACCGAGACAAGAGTCTCCAAAACTAACACATTGTCACGCTAGCATTCCCGATCCTCTCGTATCGGGCAATGCACGTGACTACTATATAGTTCCTGCTCACTGTTAGTTCCCGTGTCGCAATCTCAGTTCACTTCCATCACATACGATTACGTGTGTGAGCGTGACACACATTGTCCAGAACCGCACAAACCTCTCCGCTCTTCATGGACAGCTTCGATCGACACTCTAGAAGGACGAATGGCTTGCGTTGCCTATCATCTAAACAGTCTCACGAGTCTGACAGAGTTGCTGCAGCTGGCGTCGCAACAGGCCCCCTCGTATGCCTCAGCATCAACCACACACTCCCACCAACCGCCAGCACAGCACTGGCGAACAAGAAGACATACTGCGCCGCATCCGGCATCAGAAACACCCAAGCCGTCAGCAGCTCCGAGCCCGCGATGGTCGTCAGTGTCGAGATCATGGCTCCTACGCGTTCCCAGCGTATCGCCCGCACTGATGGCGAAGCGGCGGCTCTTGTTGCCATTTGGGTAGATGATGTGCGACCGAGCTCGGCATCCAGCACGGTGTAGATCTGCTGCAGCGCGAGTGGAAGCTGCGGCGTGCTCCCAGCATAGGTGACGACGGTAGCAACATACATGATCCAACTCGCACACGTCGCGTCGGGGACCATGCTGCTAGCCACCACCGCCACCCCCAGCCCAACCAGCGTGACCACCAGACACGCAGTAAGCAGTGCCGGCACCCACCACCTCTTGCTGCTCCACCTCTCTAAGCCTCTGCTGCTCGCCACCACACTCCACGCGACGGCAGAGATGCCCCCACTCACCCCACCCGCCAGCGTCGGCAACCCGGGCAGCGCCGGCACCACTTTGAGCTGCGGCCCTGCCGTTTGACGTGCATCCGGCGCCTTGAGGGGTGCAATCAGCGATACCACCGCCAGCTGGATGATGACTGTATTCGAGACGATCAGTACGCCGCAGATGAACGTCTCGCGCGAGGATGTGCCGGCGCTGATCAGATCGAACGCTGCGTCGTCGACGCCCATCCCGCCAAAGACAAAGATCATGATCCTGCGCAGCAGCGCAGAGACCCACAGCCCGAAGCCGGTATGCAGCTGCTGGAGCGCGCGCATGTTGGATGCTACCGCCGATGCGCCCGCTCCGGAATCACCGGGACGCGGGCTGGTGCGGTTGAGGATGGGCATATTGGCGAAAGGAGGAGTGTAGTACGAGGATAAACGGCGTAGGCTGACCAAGGCGGCCTTTTGAGGTTTCTCCTTGTCGTGTTGGCCGGCGACGGATGCGGCTGTATCTGTCGAGGTGATGATGGCGTCCGTGAGCGTATCCTTGTTCGTTGAGTCGGTTGGTGAGACAGACGACATGTTCGTATCCGTGACCGGAGTAATGAAGAAAGAAGCGCGGGTCTTGATGTCCAACCTTTCCTCAGAGTCAGACGGAGGATCGGTGACTTTAGGTTGTGTATCCTGGTCTGCTCTGTCTTCGAGCTGGTACACAGCGTCCAGAGTTGCGTTGCGTTTCAGCCGACGCGACAGCATCAAGAGAACGCAGATGACGGGGCAGAGCGCAAGCATGAAAGCGCCCTCGACCACAAACACGCCACGATATCCCTCGTCTCCCCCGCTTCCTGTACCCTCGAATCGGATGTTGTGGCGCTGCAATAGACTGGCCAACTGGTATCCAGCCACAGTGGAGGACGAGGCAAAGGCAGTACCGAGGCCGTAGATCGCAGCAAACGTCACAGTCGGGAACCCCACTGCTGCACCCGCACCCATCGATGCTGTCCCAGGCAACAGCTCAACCACCTGCGCAATAAGCCCCAGTGCACTCGCCACCACCACGGATGCCGCCATCTTTGTCAAAACCACCCCGACCACCGACGCCCCCACAAACGCATTCAGCAGCGTCATGAGTCCAACCACAGCCACTGTGAGCACCAACATCCACCCAACGCCATCCGCCAGTCTCGCTCTACTCAGACGCCCAACGAGCACGACGAACTGCAAGATGAGGACCGGCCCGGCGAGCAGCATGAGTGGGAGCAGGTATGCCGACTGTACGAACGTCCATCGTAGCTGATTCGCTTTGAGCGCGTCGTCTGAGGCAAGAGTCATGCTGTCCGCTGGAACGGGGAAGCGCAGTTGGACGAGGTGCACAAAGTCGAGGTTGGACATGTCGGCGGTGATGACGCCCATCACGAGTGAGAGCGGGAGGATGACGAACAACAAGTGGCCCATGCAGGAGCGTAGGCTGCTTGTCGGCATTGCAGGTGCGGTTGGAGGGGGCGAGGGTGAGGTCATGAGTGGCACAGATGCGGTCCAAGAGTGTGAACCGAGCGGAGGTCGGTCGTCCTTTGTCGAGTGGACTGGCTGGATGTCATCCTGTGTATCTGAAGGTGCTGGAGCACTTGCGTCGGGAAGCATTGCAGGCAACTACATCTGTCTGTAGTCTGTGTTTTGCTGATGCCAGATGATCCGACGATGGTGGTAGCTCAGACAGACGTTTGCAGTGAAGGATGGGATGGACAGCGCCACGATAAGCAGATGCAGGCAATGTGGGGGAAAGCCGTGGTGAAGCATGTGACTTGCTACTGTACCGCCGGGATTCAAGATCCGACTGTGCTTCTCTGAATCTCTCACTCCGGTTCGTGCAGCAGCGATAGAGCCACTCTCATGACCATGTGGGCGAGGCTGCTTTACTGTAGCTGCATGCACATGCGCCAGTTTCGCTTCAAAGCTCTAACTAGCCGAGCGGGCGAATCGCGCACATTGACACACCCCCCCCCACGCGATTGCGACAAGTATCAAATGCTTGGTTCTTTTCGATTGCCTCTTGATCCTCGAAGCACCGGATGATGAGTGTGAGAGCGGGAGACGACATCAGCGGGGTGGAAAGCGTTTGTAAGAGAGTGGCCTTTGCACAGCGTCACGAAGCAACAGTGGGCGAAACTATACTGCAACCGGCCTTAAAGGATCCATGCGGAACAAAGGGCGTCAAAGGGCCCGTTTGTCGTGTTTGCACTGTGCCCCTGTCTTGTTTCCGCGAACCGTTGCTGCACCGACTCGCGATGCTGTAGCCCTTGAGTGCCGATCGATGACGTGAAGCAGATGCGAGACCCTTGAAGAACCCCTCTCCCGTGATTGGCCGATCATCCGTGCAATGCCGACGAAGCATTCTGGCCGGACCCTATCGACACGTCCATCGTCGCTGCTGCGAATAGCGCACTTGTATCCAGCTCGACACTTGCCAGCCCGCTTTGACGGCTAAACACGTTGTTTGGGCTGAGCAGCAGCAGGATCGACAGAACCAGCACCAGCGCGTGAAGTAGGAGCAGTAGCCATGCGACGATGCGCTCCTTAGCTCGGATGGCGGGGCTGCTTCGCATGGCTGAGATCATGGTGCGAGAGATGGTGGTGTTCAATGAGGCGTGGTGGCCAAAGTCGACCTTGTTGCCCCCCTTTTATGTTTGGGTTCACCTTGAGCTTATGAGGGCTGGCAAGGCCACGGGTGTCGCTGTCGAGGCTTTCGGTGTCTGCCTTGGTTGTCGCGTCACCCAACGTGTCTTTCCCTTTGTTCCCATTCAACAGCGCCTTGTCCTGTCCCGTGGAACTAAGGTGGTCGAGGTGGGATGGCTTTCCTTTGATTCCGTTCTTGACATCTGTTGGTGGAACCGAAAGTGGGCGGAGTCGGCGTCGAGGTTGCATTGCAGCGGCAAAGCTTTGGAGTTTGACGTTTTCGCTTTGTACATCTGCTGCTCTCCAAGTCCCTTTGTCTTTCGATACTATCCTATGCTCGCTTGAATGCTACCAAGCAAGATGCTGAGCTTAATAAGTAGCCATGACCGAACAGACCTGCGAACCTTGAGACGTTACCGTAGCCTACACTATCGTAGCCAAGTTGACTACACAAAAGATGAGCTCAACCATATCCAACAGCTCCATTACTAGCTCGAGTGCTTCGGCCGCGCCTCCCCAAGGCACCGCCAGCAACAGCTCTACCGTCATCTCCAACACCACACCAGCCAGCGCACCTAATGCAAGTAGCAGCACCAACAACACCGACACCACTATGACACTTCTCACCTTTGGACCCTTGTCGTCGTGCATCCATCTGCCCAGTCTATCAGCCAGCCCTATGCCCAAAACTGCCAACCTCTCTGATCCCGCTCGGCAGCAAACACTTCAAACATGGCTTGCTTCACTACCCACAACAAGCACATGTACCACACTGTCATGGACACTGCGACCGGATTACACGCAGCACCTCGATGCAATGTCGAAACTGCAAACCCAGCTGGAGCAGCTGTTCCCCTCCGCTGCTTCCAATACGTCGTCCAATGGTTTGGGAACGAACAGCCTCGCCAACGCCTCTAGCGCAAGTGGCAACTTGAGCTTCTTCGCCACCAGCCCGTCTAGTGCTGCCTTTGCAGCAACGACACCGTCTAGCGGCACGCTCCCCACGACGCTCCCGCTCTGGATCGGGATCACTCTCGTCTGCACTGCATTTGTCCACCTCCTCGCGCTCGTCCTGCATGTCTGTTCGGATCTCGATGCGCTATTTCCCTCGCTTGCTGCTAAGCTACAGAGCAAGCGGGAAGGGCTGGTGCTGCGGGAGAACGTGCAGCAGTCAAACGAGGGATCGGAGACGCTTGTTGAAGAGAAGCGGCGCGTGGAGGAGAATGGGGAGGTCAAGTCGGGCGAACCTGGGCAGTACAGCGATCCGGTTTCTGTGCGGGAGGGTGAAGTGGGGGCAGGGTTGGGAGAGACGCCTGGGCTGATCCGGGTGGCACGGAGGTGTAAGAAGGTGGTGGTGCCGCTGCTGCTTGTTTCGGTGGCGGGGATGGTCGGGGTGGCGGTGGTGTTGAATGCCAAGTTTGCTGTGGGGCCTGTTGGTTCCTTTAGCGGCTCAGATGCAGCCGTGGTTCCTATCGCCGGTTCCAGCACTGGGTCGAGTGCGCTGGGAGCGAACGGTACCAGTGTCGCCGCTGCTCCTACGACGTCGGCGAGTCTGGGGATCAGTGACGGCGGTGGTAGGAACGATCGAGGTGGCAGTGCAGGTGGTATCGGTGATACGGCTTCTGCTAGAGGTGGTGAAGGGGAAAACCCAGGCCCGGTGTCGACTAGCACCGCAGTTGCCGCAGTGTCGGCGACCAGCGGCATGGTGAAACTAGTACGACGACAGACAAACTTTTTCCCTACACCATCCTCTTCCATCGACACTCGATCCCCATCTCCCGCTACTGACCCTACCGCCACACCAACCGCCTCCGCCTCCGCCTCCGCCTCCACCCCATCTCCGACAGCCACAGAACCAAATGCCTCACTCTTCCCCACCCTCGCTACCACCATCTCTGCTCCTTCTGCAGCAACCCGGGCTCAACCCGCCCCTACCAACGCCTCTTCTGCGGCGGGCCCTAGCACCTCCTCGACCACCAGCTCTACTGCATCATCCTCGTCAGTGTTTGCGCTGCAACGCGGATCGTCGGTTCATCGACTCTGGTGGATGGTCATGCTCGATTTGCTGCTCTGGTTCGCCCAGCGTCGACGCACGCGCTCGCAGACGGCGGTGGAGAAAGCAAGAGCCTTTGTCATCGGTCAACTGACCAACAGGCGTTGTTGAGTTGCTCGCTATGCTTCTCTCTGTATTCTCATCCACCGTCCATTGAAATGATCGTTAGATCAAAGCCTTGCAGCCGCGTGCGATCTGGCTTTTAACACAACGGGCGTGAGTCGTGACAATTCGAACTGGGCAGCAACGACAAGGTTTTGATCCGCTGATCGGTGACGGTATCGATGCAAGTGTGGAGCCAGCCGCGGTGGTCTTAGTTGGTACACGTTTTTTTCAGTTGGCACTGGCTGCAGTGGATGAATGCGAGCTCCATATCGGCAAAGTCACTTGTTCGATCCAGGTAAGAAGCACTTTCCTTTTTTGGCCCGACTCACTAGAGCTCTTGGAAGAATCGTCCGATACAGTCCGGGCAAGATTGGAAGCCTAACTCCCTCAGTCAAGCAGGTGCAAGGATCGTTCTGATGTGATTTCATGTAGCAACGGTGGTTGAGTATTTGAGACTTTTTCCCCACCTTCACCCAACACTGTGTTTCTCCCTGTGCGCTTGCGGAGTGTACGACGTCTGTATCCCTGCCAGTGCCGATTTGGTGTGCAACGAAAAGTCTCCCATTCGAAGGCGATCGAGCAACTTTGGATTCCACGCCACCTCCGCGGCAGAGAGAAAGACAAAGAGCAAAGGAAAGAAGAGGCAAGCAAGCAGAGGCAGAACTTGCATTCGGGCTCTGAAGAGCTACTTCATGCAGGCAGTTCAAACTTTTCGCCCTTCATCACTTTTGTAAAGTACACTGTTTCGGCAAAAAGTCAAACGAAGAAGGGTCGTGTCAGTCGAGGCGTCACTGTAGAAGCACTGCCTGCACACCATGCTCCGTCGAGAAGCAGGGCAGCGGGACTGGGATGCAGCAGATATGCGAGTGCAAGAGCTCGAAAAACGCACCGTAGAAGAAGTCGAGGTAGAGACCGGTTTGTACCAGACCAGAGAGGATGGAGATGGGGTCGATTTCGCTTCTCGCGATGTACCTGTCGGTGCATATCCCAGCGCAAGCCATTGAGTCAGCCGAGTAGCGAGCAAAAAAGAGTTAGGCAACGTCTCCTGGCGCTCTGCTGTGGGTCGCCTGCATCTGCACACTCACCTGTACAGCCAGTTGGGAATGTAAAGCGCCCGATACGCCCCGAGCGCAAAGATGTAATGGGTGGTGATCGCCTCTGCCTCGCCGGTCCTCTGCAGCATAAACAGCTGCGGCAAAATCGCCACAGCCTCCAAGTAAATACTAAACGTCCACAGCACCTCCATCAGGTCGAAACGATAGTGGAAGAGCAGCGCCAGCACAAAGGCGGGGCCGATGAGGTATCTTAACCTGATCGTGTCGATGGCGGGATCGTGCGTCGGACGGAACTTGACCTTCATCAGGTACAACACATAGATGGAAGACCCGATGAAGAAGGCCTTCATCACGAAGCGGTACAGCGAGTCCTCGTGGAAGATGTCGAGATAGCGCGTGACAAACACCACCGTGTACAGCAGCTGCGTCTTGAACGAGATGCCGCGACATGATTTCGAGAGTTGGATCTTGTGCAGCAGGATAAAGATGGACGCCAGATGGGCAAAGTCGCCGCCCAAACGGAAGATGTTCATCGTGCGGAATTCTGCCCGTGTTCGGAGAGGAGCAAACGCAAGATGACCGTGGTTGAGTTGGTGGTTGAGAGAGAGGCTCGACAGGTCTTTTGCAAAGTGATGAGCTGGACTGTGCTCACTCTCCTCGTTTCCAGCTTTCCCGCACGAAAACGCCAAATAAGCACGCACAGCACAGCACAGCAGCACAGCAGCCAGGCCGCCGCCAGCATTCCAACCACGTCGACCGCCTTTGCCGAGCAGCAAACGCATTTGGCCAGCCCGATTCTTGTTCCAATCGACCCGATCTCAGCGTTCACACCAGAAGGCTCCTTCTCATACGCTGCGCTCTCTCTTTCGTGCAGATCGTCCCCACGCTGTCATGCACTGAAAGCGTCGTCCAGGTCTGTACATCGTATTCACTCCAACAGCCAAATCTAATGTCCAATCCCCGCTCTCAGAGCCAAACGAAAGGAGCAGCTAAACCCTCTCTCACCCGTCTGCCTCCTGCCGCCTCATCCTCCTGATCCTCGCCACTCCACCTGGTCACACTTGTCCTTGCAGCAGATGAAATGAACCCATCGGTACATACCAACTTGGCCTTACCCTCATTTCCTTCCATCTTGGGCTCGAAACTATACCCTGAACAACGAAAGTACTCGACGACCGGATCTTGACCGCCCTCGAACGTCATCTCAACATGTTTCCCCCCGCTGTACATCCCCGCTGTGATCTCGCCCAGCCGAGCGGTTGCAAACTGGATCCCTGCCTGTCTTTCGTCCCGTACTGCTTGGGTGGAGAGCGTGGGATCGCGGCGCGGACGAATTGCGACCACATCGATAGCGGTTAGGGGCAGATTCTCGCGCGCAAAGGCCGAGGAGAGAGGCGCCGCGATGAAAGCGGATTCAAGTCGATCCGTCACCATCGCGTTGAGGTAGAGGAACGGTCCCTCGACTTGAAGCGTCGTGTCGGCTACCGATTCGAAGCGATGCGATTGAGGAGAGTAGCGGTGCACGTCGACGCCATCGCGGCTATACAGAGACAGACGTCCATGCGTCCAGCGAGTAGCGTTCATCTGAGCCGCAATCTTGAACCTCTCAATGCCCTTATGCTGTGCGCGCATCTCGGGCGTATCTGCATCGTGCAGTATCGCAGCGTGCAGCGCGTGCGATGTGACCAGGTGGCTAATCAGCCACTCTTCGCCGTCATCTCGTTCGAGCCGATTGAGCATCAGAGGCAGTGTCGTCGCCAGCCTGTCCTCTTTCGTCGAGATGGAGGAAGCGAGCGAGCGGACGCTTTTCAGCATCACATCTAGCACGCTTGCTGAAAGATCGTCCGGCGACGTAGCAGTAGCCGCTTGATGCTGCACCTCCTGCGTCCAGTCGTGCGGATACATGGCCGAGTAGAGCGCGTTGGCGGTGCCTGCCGGAACGATCGCCAGTCTCACCTGCAGCGACGCCTTCCCGCTTCGTTGCCTTGCTTCGCCACCTTCGGTTGGGGCGAGATACAGTCCGTTGAGCAGCTCGTGCGTCGTCCCATCCCCTCCGATCAGCACCAAGTCCAGAATGGAATCCCTTCCCTCCACAGCGGAACCAAGCCAGTCACGCGCGATCTCGCGGCCGATCCTCACCCCGTCCGCCGCACTCTCCGTCTGTCGGATCCGCACATCGTCAGAGCAAGCTGAGCCTAGAAAGGAGAGTAAGAGGCGTCGCACGTGTTGCTCCGCCAATGACAGCGCCAGTTTGGACCCGGAAGCCGGGTTGACCACGATCTCGATTCGGCGCGCCATGGTTGGTTCTGTCTTCAGCGTCTTGAAAGCGAGATTGTGATCGACAGCAGTGGGAGCGTCGGTGATAACTTGACAGGAAACAGGGATGGTTGTCGAGCTTGGAGAGATAGCCAAGGTGGTCCTCGTGGGCTGCTCAGCAACAAATGGCGTGATGCACAAACCTCTGGCTGCTCCGTGGGAATCTCAAGGGTTCAAGGGTCCTCCCAATCTTGACATTCTGGCTCGTGCGCGCCCTCCCTCACGACCATCCTTCCTACGCACACACTCAAGCCAATAGCATCACGAATCAAACCTCAAACCTATCGTTACACTGCACTCTACACTACTCTCGCGTCCACTGGCCTTCAACGCGCAGGCTCAGTCGTAGCCGCAGCCTCGACAAACTCGTGCGCCTCGTCCCGACTGATACTCCGAATGCTGCTCACCTTGTTCGCGTCAAACAGCACGCCGTAATGCTTCCAGGCCACCTGCACCATCTCGGGCCGGAACGTCGTCGTGATAAACTGCGCCTTCTCGGCCAGCTCGCGGATCATGTTGGCCACCGCCGTCCGGTAGAGCGCATCCAGGTTCGCGTCGATCTCGTCAAACAGGTAGAACGGCGCCGGGTCGCATTTTTGGATCGCAAACACAGTCGCCAGCGCAACGAGCGATTTCTGTCCTCCAGAGAGCTGCTGGATGCGCAGGCCTTCGTCGTGCTTCGAGTTGAACGAGACCTTGATAGCGACACCCGTGTAGCTTTCGACTTGTCCTGCAGCCTCGTCGTCCGACTCTTCCGCCGCAGCACCGCCACCGGCAGAAGCGATGTCAGCCCGTCGCTGCATGATCAACCGTCCTCTTCCGGCGGGGACGAGCTTTTCAAACACCTCTTCAAAGTACTTGCTGACCTGCTTGAACGTTCGCTCGATCGCCTCGTCCTTCCTCTGGTCCAGCACATCAATGAGCTCCTGAATGCTCTCAGCACTCCGCTCGAGTTCGCCCCTTCGCTCCAGCAGTTGATCCCGCTGCTTGGTGAACGAGTTGTACTGCTCCACCGCCTTCTTGTTGACGTGCGAGAACTTTTTGAGACTCTCATTGACCTTGCGATGGTTCTTGAGCAGCCGGTCCGAGCTCGTGTTGATGTACTTCTCAAACGCCTCCTCTGGCAACACGCCCAGATCGCGAATGCCCTGGTTGCAGCGATCGCGCTGGTCCAGCAGACGCGAGCGCTTCGACAGGTATCGCTCCACGTTCTTCTGCTGACGTGCGATGCTGCGTGCATCCTCGGCCTGCTCCGCCTTGGTCTTGTCGTAGTTCCCCTGCCTATCCTCCGTCGACTGTGTGAGGCGGTCGAGCTCCTGTTCGATCGCCTTGATGCGCTTCTCGCGGTCAGCGATGCGACGACGCAGAGCGTCGATCTCACGCTTGCGAGCCGAAACATCCTGAACACCCGAAGCCGTCGCCGCGTCGTCGCCGCCGAGCGACTCACCGAGTGCCTCGAGCTGCGATCCGATCTCTTCCTGGCGTCGCCGCAGATTTTCGTTCAAGTCGATTTCGAGGATCGAACGGCGGTTGGTGAGTTCCGACAGCGTGCTGGATTTGTCGGCGAGCTCGCGCTTCTGCTGATCCTCCTGCGCATGGAGTGTCTCCAGCTGCGCAGCCTCTTGCGGTGTGAGACCCTGCGACATGGGCGTGCGCAGCTCCTCCTCCAGTCCAGCTCGCTGCGTCTGCGCAGCTTTCAGCTCGAGGCTCTGATCGGCTTCGCGACGCTCGATGCTGTGCAGGCGCTGTGCCAGGTCGTCGGCCTCGGTGCGCGCACGCTGCAGCTGGTCCATGAGCGGTCCACGCGAGTTTCGCGCTTCGTCGCGTCGATGCTGCAGCGTGTACATCTCGCCCATCAAACTGGTGATCTCCTGCTCGATCTCGGTGACGCGGCGCTGCACTTCGGTCTGCTTGGCCGTGTCCTGTTCGCTCTGCGTCTTCCACTTGCGCACGTCCATGGCCGCATCCAGACGACTGCGCCTCGGGTCCTGGTAACCACCGGAGAGTGCACCTTTGCGCTCCACCTTGTCACCGTCGAGCGTAACGGCATTGACGCCGTGGCTGCGCACGTAGGCCGCAGCGATCTCGAGGTTCTGGCAGACGATGCTGCGACCGAAAATCTGCTGGAAGGCGGGGTGGAGCGCCCTGTCGTACTGGAGCTTCTTGATCAGAGGGAGGGCGTCTTGCGTAGTGGGGAAGTCGGTCTCTTTGGGGTGGAGACGGTTGAGCGGCATGAAGGTGACACGGCCGCTCTTGTCGCGGTTCATCACTTCCAGGAGCTTGCTGGCCGTCTCGTCCGTGTCGACGACAACGTGGAAAAGCGAGGCGCCAGCTACCACCTCGACGGCGGTCTTGTACTTGTCATCGACGGTGAATAGCTGGTAGATGGGACCCTTGACGTTGTCTTGCAGACCGAGCTGAGCGGCAATCTTTTCAACCGCGAGCAAGCCCTGGACGGTGGCCTTGTCCATCATGCCGACAAGCTTGCGTTGTGCATTGGAGAGCTCGGCGCCGGCAAAGGCGAGCGAGGATCTCAGCGATTCTTGCTCCTTCCACAGGTCCTTGCGCACTTCCTGGAGCTCGTCGCGACGGTCGCGCTTGGCGGCATACTCGGTGGCTAGCTGCTGGACAGTATCCTTGCGACTGTCGAGGTTTGCCTCGATCTCTTGGATCTGACGGAGCGTGGCGGTCCTTCGCTCTGCAATGCCGGCACGCTCGCGAGCCGTCTCTTCGATTCGCGTCTGCTGCGAGCGGAGGAACTGGTCCAGACCACCGATCTGGGAACGAAGGTATTCGTCGCGTTCACGCTGTGTGCGGAATTGAGCCGAGCGACCCTGCTTTGAGTAGAGCGCCAAGACGCGCGCCTTGGTCTCTTCGAGGGCTGCACGCAGCTGCTCTGCTTCGGTGCTGAGAGCATCGAGCGTGGGTCGGAGCTGTTGGAGCTGTGCTTGCTTTTGCTGAATCTCGGTACGGATGCGGGCAAGCTCGGCCTCGAGAGCGCCGCGTCGATCTGCACGCTTCTCGCCCACCTCTTCGAGCTCCTCGACGAGCGACTCGATCTGTGCGAGGTGCTTGGCCACGTCTCGTCTTTCTTGCTCGAGCTGATTCTTCTCAAGGCTTCTTTGCTCGATGGTCTGCCCCGTGGCGGCGAGCTCTGCTTCGAGGCGGGCGAGCAGCTTTTCACGGTTGTTGAACTCGCTTCTGCGGGCATTGGAGGCGTCGAGGTCGCGTCTGCGCTCGTCCTCAAGCTTTTCGAGCAGCTCGGCACACTCGGTGAGCTCGCGTTGATGGAGGCTGTATTCGATGCATCTGCGCTCGCGGTCCTTTTCGTAGTATTCGCGAAGCTCCTCCTTTTCGTCGTCAAGCTCGCGCAGACGGTTCTCGATGTAGTCGAGGAGGTCGTCGATCTTGGAGCGCTTTGCGCTGGTGTCTTCCATGATCTTGATCGACTCGGCTCTGCGCTGTTCGTAGACGCGGGTACCGGCGACCTCCTTGAGCAGGCCGAGGCGCTCGTGGTCCTTTGCATTTGTGAGGTGGGTGATTCTGCCCTGAGGCACGATGTAGTATGGATTGCTGCGGGAGAAGCCAGCGGACTCGAGCAAGTTGGCGACGTCGGCTTTGGAGGCGGATTTGCGGTCGATGCTGTATTCGTCCTTCTTGAGGCCGATGGTTCTGCGGAGGATGACTTGGTTGCCATTTGTAGGGAAGCGGTTGTCGCTGTTGTCAAAGACGATCTCTACGAATGCAGAGAGGGTGGCCGATGTGGAGCTGGAGCTGTCGTGAAGGAGCGACTGCCTCTCCTCGCGCGACATGGAAGTGTAGGCATCGGAAAGGACGAAACGGATGGCGGAGAAGAAGTTGGACTTGCCGGAGCCATTGCGACCGACGACGACATTGTGATGTGGAGAGAAGGGCTCGACGGCGGTCTGGTCTCGATAGGACTTGAAGCCCTGGATGGTGAGCGTCTTGATGTACATTTTGAGGCTGTCGCTGAGGATTCAGCTGAGAGTAACAATGGTGAAGGCGTCTCGTGATGTGACTGATTGTCCAAAATGACGACCGAGAGATGGCCAAGACCCGCGTTTTGAGGAAGAAGGGAGCGGAGTGGCGCCGCCGAAACTTGCGCTCGGGTATATCTCTTGTGTAGCAAGAATCAAGACTTGAGCAAGAAGCGGCCAGCGAGGGGGATTGATGAGGGTGAGGGTCAGGAGAGTGGAGAAGATTGAAAAAGCGCAGCAAGCAGACAAGATTCAACAAGCGCGGCCCAAGAGAGAGAGAGCAACACACCAAGCCGCCTTTTCCCTTTCTCAGCTTCTGAGACTGCGCAGCACTCGAGCAGCAGCAGCAGGCGTAAAGTGCAGACGCGTCGCGTTCCTTTCCTCTCGGGCCTGCGCCGTCGCAGTCTCATTTCAAGACGCACTCAGCCGCGCAATATTCAGCCTCTCAGCCTCTCAGCCTGCAAAAGTCATCAACGTTGCAATCCACAGCCTCAGTCGCTTCTGTTCGAAGCATCGTCGAAACCGAAGCCGCAGCCAGCTCTACTCTAAGAGATAGTCATCGCAAGTCAGCAGGATAGCATTGTCGGTCTCGATTCCAGCATTATTCTCCATCGTTGCAGCGGGCAGACTGGCTTCTCTGTCATCCGTCCAGATCCATGCCGCTGCCTTGACCGCTCGCCTTGGCCTTCTTGGCTTTAGCTGCTTCCCTCTTGCGCTTCTTCTTCTCGGCAGCAGCGCGGAGGGTGCTTTGATCCGACTTGGGCGTGCCAGCCTGCTGTACCAACCGCTGCGCCAGAGGCAGTCCACCGAGACGCTTGCCTAGCACCGTATGCTTACCCGTGGCTGCAATCGCCTTGGCACGTGCCTCGTCCCTGGCCTTCTTCTTGGCTTCCTCTGCGCGCAGCTTCTGTGCTTGCGCCTGTGTCAACAGACGGTTGGCCAGCGGTTCCGGGATGCGTTGAGCGAGCGGTTGCGGTTTCGCTTTGGGCGCAGCAGCCGCAGTAGCATTGCCTTTCTTGGGCCCCGTGGGGATGGCGGCAGCGTTGGCTGCCTTGCCGCCCTTGTTGCTGTTGTTGGCTGCGGCACCTTTGCCGGATGCTGCGCCGTTGGATTTCTTGGCTCGAGGTTCGACCAGGCTAGCGGTGTGAGCGCGAGCGCGCATGCTAGCTGGAGCAGTAGGGATGGCCGCAGTCACAGCAGCTGCAGGTGTAGGCGTGTAAGGCAGCGCAGCAGGGGCCGGGATCAGGTTGGCCGCCTTCTCGCGAGGTCGCTGTGCAACAGCTTGCGCAGTAGCCCTGTTGAACTGGCTGTACGCATCACGCGGGGGGTCGGGCTTCTTGATCGTCACTTGCAAGATCCTGCCATCCGCCAGTGCGCCGTTGAACTTTTGCGCTGCCGTTTCCGCATCCTCCCTCTTGTCAAAGGCAACTTCGAACGAGACCGTTGGGTGGTTGGCCGAAGGTGCCGGCCGCTGCTTGACCTCTTCGACGCGGCCAAACATGCCAAACGTGAGACGCACATCTTCGGTCGATGTGCCTGCTACCAAGTTGGAAACAACAATCCACGTCGGACCGCTCGCTCCGCGGATGTTGAGCTCGGGCGGTGGGTACGACATGCCAGAGTGCGACTGGTCAGGCTGTGTGGGCGCTGCGCTGGCTTGCGCCTGGCCGCGATGAGGCTGGTTCGCCGCAGCATTGGGACGCGCCCTCGAGTCGCGCGCATACGGATCGCTGCGACGTGCTGCACGAGCATTCGACGCACCATTTCTGCGTCCTCCCCTTCGGTTTGCGTCTTGCATGGGCACGTCCATGATGGTTATGGCTGTCTTTTGTGCGGCCGTCGGGTCAGAGGTTATTTTGTGAATCGTGATGCGAGTCCGTAGATGAAGCAGGCCCAACAGGCAGGTCTGGATGGCGGTGCGCTTGGAGTGAGGAAGCGCACCGATACGAGAAGATGCTCGGAAGAAGTCTCGAGACAGAAGATGACCAAAGCGCAGCTCCGATGAAGACGACCAGAAAGCGATGACAATAATGTGAGTTGGAGGAAGAAAATCAAGCAATCGTCGCCGCCATTTTCTGCTTTCCGCTGGCCTGAGCCAGTCGAAAACGCGCGCCGGGTCCACGTTCGGACTCGATCTAACACGTTGAAAATTTCGCTTTGGGGCGCCCAACCTCTGCAGCCTCTCCTCGTGAGTGAGAGTGACGCTCGGAGCCCAAGGTTTCACCTTGGCACTCATCCTCTCTCCGACGTCGAAGAAGCTCTTCTGCAGAGCCCCAAGCGTTTGGGCTCATTCATAGAACTGTGGAGATCAAAAGTTTTCCGGACAGCATCACGGCGGTGTTGCGGACGAGTCATGATCGTGAAATTGGTATCGGCGTGAGAGGGCATAGGCCAAGTTGCGTGTTACTACAGAACGAAACGATGAAGAGGAGAGATGGCTGGTGCAAGCTTCTGAGGCAGTTGCAAGAGGCAGCGAGAGAGGGACCAAGTGCAAGGGCATGCTTGCTTTTTTGGATGGGACACTCGACATTAGGGCTTGCTTGAGAGCGCCATATTCAACCGCCCAAGATCTTTGCCTGCCAAGATCCAAGCTGCCAGGCCCACAAATACGACGCCTGCAGCAGCGAACGTTTGCGCGCCGACCGCACGTTCTTGTGCATGCCGACCACCGCTGCCTGCGCTCGTCTCTACACCGCCTTCTTGACCATGCCGTGAACGTGCGTAGTGCTGGTCGTGCTTGCTGGTTGGCGTGTCTAGCGCGGCTGCTTCGCTTCTCGGCGCGTCTAACGCCAGATCAGGCGTCGTCACTTCGGTCGAGGTGGAAGGTCGCGTAGAAGTCGAGTCGGCTATGCTTCGTACAGACTGGCTTGTAGACAACGCGTCATCGTCTGGACTCTGCCGAGACAGCCGTGAGCGCGAGGTGTGGCTCCAACGCTCGTCCTCCTCCTCCGAGTCTCGGCCATGTGGCTCGAGCATCAGCCCAGCAGTTGCGCTGCCGTAGAGCAAGGAGCGGAGCGCGCTGTTGATATGGCGCTTGCTGCGACGAACGTTGCCCCGTTTGGCACGGCTGCGGGAACCATTCGATGCGAGCAGTGACGTGGAAGCTTCCGACGCATTGGCTTCGATTGAGGCATCGTCTTGCTGCGAGGCGCCCAACTCCGACGATCCTGCCGCCACGCTGCCCTTGCCCTGCAAATCCGAGTCGACTTCTTCGTCTTCGCCAATCAGCTCGTCCTCCATGCGGCGATTGGCCTCGTCCCAGGCCCGCACAACCTGACGAAGCTCTTCGCGCTCTGTCTGCAAGCCTTGACGCTCCTTGCGCCAGCTCTCTTCAAAGTCGCTTCGGAACTCGGTCCATCGTCCTTCGATGCCTTTGAGCAGCGCCGCTGTCGTCTCTTCCGACGTAGCAGCCGGGGGCGCGGTTGTTGCCGCAGCGTTCTGCTCGACCTCCTTTTCCAACGTGTGCACGCGCTCCTCGAGAGTCTTGACTGTATCGGTGACCTGTGCGTGCTGGTCCTGCAGCCCGCGGCTGAGAGCCAATGCTTGCTCGAGCTGTGCAGCCAACTGCTCGAGGCGGGCTGAGAGCGCCTCGTTCTGTGCGCGAAGCTCGATGTCGCGCTCGTCGTTTTGCTTCATAAGGTTGTGCTGTGTCAAGGCCAGGGGTGCATCGGCGGCGGCAGCAGCTGCACTGGGACTCGAGGTGGAGTCCGCGGCTGCTGAAACTTGTGGCATCCGAGACGAGCTCAGGTCAGCAGCGTCCTCAGATACAAGATGGGCAGGCATGTCAGGCGGCGCTCGGGGTCCGACGTGGCCAGCGCCTTGCTCTTTGTCCTCTTCGTTGTCGTCGCTATTGTTCTGGGTGATCGTCTCCACGCTTGCCACGCTGGCACCGTCGTCAAAGTCTTGGAGAGATCGGCTAAAGTCGGAACCACCTCGAATGGTACCAAAGCCGTTGACGCCGTGTCGGGAAGAGGAGGAGCCCGTGGCCGAGGCAACAGCGTCGAGCTCGCGTTTTGCTTCGTCCATCTGCAATTTGATGCTGCTGACTTCGCGCTTGATCGAGTCGTGTTCGGAGAGGATGGATTCGAGGCTGCGAATCCTCTCGACGTGGGCCGCCAAGGAGGACTGGGTCTCTGAGAGCTGCGTCTGAAGCGCCGAGATGGTAGCCGATTGCGCGTCGTTGGCTGCTTGCGTCTCGGCATCTTGTGCGCGTTGCTGTTCTTGTTCTTGCTGCTGCTGCTGCTGTTGCGCGTTGACCGAGCCGGGTAGAGGAGGCACGAGGTGCGGATAGGGTGCAGATGAGAGGGGCGGTGCACTACCGCCGAGGGTCTCGTGAATGTCGTGCATGGTCGAGGTGAGGCTGCCGAGGTCGTTCCATGTTTCTTTGCTCCTCTGCAACTCGCTCTGTAGCTTGCTGAGGACGTGGTCAAAGCTGAAGCCAGCCTTGGTTCTGCGAAGACCACCTTCGGCACCCGGACCGACGCCGTTGCTCCCGAGCGGACCGCCGTGCATGCCGCCGCGATAGAGGCTGGCAAAGTCGTGACGGAGGCTGAGCGCGTCTTCGGCGGTCAAGACGAGGTAGACGCGACAGGCGACCTTGTGGTGAATAATGGTCTTGTTGTCATCGCCGACAATGTCGATACCGAACTCGACCATATCCTCGTTGTGCAGTTCAAAGACGTCGGATTCCTGCGCTTCCGGGGAGAGACGCTCGCCATTGATGAAGGTGCCGTTGGAAGACTTGACGTCCTTGATGTAGACCTTGCCGTTCTGGCTCCACACCTCTGCATGCATACGCGAGAGTACCTTGCTGTCAAAGTAGCCATTTGTGGGGTTGGGAACGGTTTTTGCGTTGGTCTGACGGCCGATCTTGATGCGGTTGTTGGGTCCTGGAGGAGCGAGGCTGATCTGCTTTGGTGCAAAGGTGTCGTTGAGCGGATGGAGGTGGAGGGCGGGGTAGACGAGGCCCTGTGCGTTGGCTGCGGCTTCTGCGCTGCTGTAGACGGGCGGATTGGCGGCGGATTTGAGGCCATTCGCCAGTGCAGCTGTGGAAGGTGCCGAGGGACCGGCAGAGATGCCGAGGTTGGATGGGGCGTTTGCCATGGGCGTGCCGCCCATCAATGACTGCATGATGGGCGATGGATTAGACGGGAATGTGCGCTAGTCCGAGGTATGCAGTAGATATGGTGGTGGTGGGAAAGATGGGAAAGAAGGAGAACAGAACGATACAACAAGACGCAGAGACGCACTTGGGCTGCAAGAACGGAGAAGAATAAGCTGATGCGATCGTGTGCGGATACTAGACAGATGACGACGACGGGACTGGATGGGGAAGGCGGATGCACGGAGGTCGATGGTCTGTGCTGGGTACGAAAACGACTTTTGCGGCCGAGCTTGAGAGATTGGTGGACGTTGGAGACACGGATGCGAGAGCGGTGAAAATCGGAGATCGAAATGGGACGTTGAAGGAGAGGCCCTACCAACAAGCAAGCAAGCGATGGGGTGTGTGAGAGAGGAGGTGAAGAAGAAGGAGGAGGCGAAGAAAGTTGACGAAAAGCAGCAATGAAATGGAAGCTTGACGATGAGACGACAGAGAGAGCAGAGAGCGTGTGAGTTCTGAGTTTGTCTCTGTCTCGCGCTCTCCATGCTTCCTTGACGCTTGACGCAACAGGTGCGAAAGCGCATCATCGATCGCTGATTTGGCCGTGGCTTTGGCTTTGCTGGCTCTGTCTGTGACGCTTCGACGCGGCAACCAGCGTTTCTCACACACGCAGCAACAGCAGCAGCAACGGCAGCACACAGACCGCATTTTTCTGCACTTTTCTCACGTCTCGTGCCGCGGTTGGCTGGCGGGCTGACTGTTAACAGCGTGAAGCGTGTCTGGCGACTGAACACAGGAAATAAAAATCGATTTTTTCAGCCCCTTTCTTTCCCCTTTGAAGAAAGTTGCAATCGAGATCGGGGATATTTTGATTTCAAGTCCCAATCACAGCGATCAGAAACCATCACTCGACTCGACTTGACCCTCTGCAGGCCAAGTATAGGTCTGTGCCGCCGTCCCGACATGCTGGACGGCTCTTCCGACAACTTCACCAGCAGCAGCACCCTTCCTAGCAAACACGGCCCTCAACCTCTCGGATTCTCCGGCAAGTCTGCTGCTGCGGCTGCTGCCAAGTCAGATCAAGTTGACACGGAGATGCTCCTTCCCGTTGAATCACGGCTGCAGCCAATGCCACGAGCGCTACTACGGAAGCACCGACGCTGGATGGTGTGCCCTTGACAACCTTGAAAGCAGCTCTTCTCGTACACTACACTTTGAAAGGCTGACAATCTTGACTCTTGCTTCCTTCGTATCTTTCCTCTCCAAGACGGCACCGGACTATCCCGTCTTCTCTAGATAGAGAGAGGCTTGACAACGTTGCTTGTCGGAGCAGCTGTGTGAATTTGCTGCCCCGCCCCCGTCTTTGGGTTCAATTGCCGAAGAAGGCACAAAGGGGGCGGCGGCCTGTTTGTTTGACTCTCAAAGGAGGAATCCTCCAGGATTTTTTGGATTAGACATAATGATAATTCGGCTAATTTATGCAACCTCGACCACGAGATGGCAGAAGCAGCGTCTTGCATTCGCCGTATCACTAGCACGATGTCCGGTATCAATCCATCCCAGCGTTGTCGCTGAAGCTGCAAGGGTAGGAGAGAAGAAGGCGCCGTGTGTGCGCATCGAGATGCAAAAAGCAGAAGAAAGCATGTGAGAGAGAGACAAGATCGCAACAGATCCGACACGGCCAAATGTAACTTAGCTGGAGTGTGCAGTTTGGCAGTTGCGCCTTTGAAATAGGAATCGACGCACGCGCCGCCTGCTGCTGCTGCCCCCTTTGAGTTATGCAGCTGCAGCACCGAGTGCATGCCAACAAAACGCTGTCGTCGGAGCTGCCTTCATCTTGAGTTCCTTCCTTTCGCCACCAAAAGACGCCGTGGGTGCTGTCGCCATCGCTGCTGCTGCTGCTGCTGCTGTTGCTGCTCCGCCTCCTCAGTTCCTGACTGCCATCGACGGGCATTCCGACTCTTTGCGTGAAGGGCGCCACTTTTGCTGACTGCTCAGCTTAGCCACAAACTCTTCTGTCGACTACTTGTATGGACCGGAGCCAGCCTGCTTTTTTTCCTCCATCTCTCCCACCACGATCCTCTCTCGACATCTCTGTCTCGTTTTCTAGCATCGAGTGTCATCACACGCTCTTTATCGTCCATCAATATCAGGAGCTGCATCGGCAACTTCCTCTTTTCGTCCAGCTCACCCCACATTGCTACGCCAACTCTTGGCTTCTGGCTCTCCACATCCGCTTGAATCCCCTCGTAACAACCGTGCATTCATTACTTGACAACACACCGAAAATCATCAAATACCAGCACCTGCTTCGAAACAATCGGCGACGCGCACAAATCTTTTGCGAGCTCCATCTCCAGGCCCTTCTCTGTACACCTCAAGGTGCTCTACAGCTCCAGCGAGGGCCAGACAGCGCTACATCAGTAGACAATACCTTCTCTGCCCACCTGCGCGAGCAGCCTCAACATTGGATTTCGACCCATGCATGCCGCTTCTCCATGAGCCGTAGCAGCTCCACGTACGAACGCTGGCTTCTTCTCGCTTCACGCCGAGTCGGACTCGCTCAACATGCAAGCCACCAACCTCACCGCTTACGGCGTTGATGCAATGCGACCCGTGTCGTCCTCGTCGGCTTCGACACCGACGTCGGCTGCGGCTGCGGCCACCAGCTCATTTCCTTCACCCGCCGCTCAGCATGCATCGTCACCCCACCTCAACGCCGACGTTGCTTCGCCAGAACACGGCCTGCGCTTTCTGGCCAACCATCATCGCCAGCACAACCCCAACGATCCCAAGCTGAGAGCAAACCCCGCCTTCAAGTCACGTCGCTCGTCGCTGCTTGGCTCCGTGCTCAAGTCCAGGTCCAGGCAAGATGCACGCTCGCTCGCAAAACCCCCACCACGCACCTCCACCGCTGCTCCACCATTTTCTCGCAAATCGACCGCACCGTCCCACCAGCACCACCCTCATCACCACCACACGCTGTCTCTACCCCCGTCCACGCCCAGTACTTCTCCTCCCGAGAGGCTTGTTGCAAGTGCCGACGCTCAATTGTCAGCTCACAACCCCGCGGAAGCTCGGCATCTGCGTTCCATCTCCCGCTTCCCGCTTTCCGTCTCCCAATCCGCCCACACCAATGAACCCAAAACATCAGAGTTCCACATGCGTGACTCGCCGCCCTTGGCTTCATTACCTTCGCCCGTCCAACTCGCAGACGGCTCTGCCTCAACCTGTTCTTCCGCACATGCCAAAGGCGGCCTCACCTTGGCTTCCGATATACGTGCAACCTCGCCTCCGTTGCTCGACGCCTTGTTCGTCTCGACGCCTGCAGCTCCCTCTTCCGATAGCACCGTCCCTTCCACCGCTGTCCACCCCGCCGATGCTTCCATGGTGCCGCCGCGGTCTGCTCCGTTGTCAGAAGAGAGCTTCACCGCATCTGCTTCCTCGCAGGGCACATCAACGAATTTGCCGGCACATCGTTCCAGTCCCGCTGAGCAACATGCCCTGCTTCCGCTCATCACATACACCGATGCCTCGCATGGACACTTTCAGCCTGGTCCTGTGCACGGCCATCCCCACGCTGCACCCATCCCGCAAGTTGAGCTCGGCGCAGCGCCGGCGCTCTCGCCATCTCGGCAACCCCTCTCTGCAACTGTCTCAGAATTCAATCTCTCAGAGCAAAGTGCCGCTCCACTATTGCAAACACTTCCTCGCTCGACTTCGGCCTTTGTCACCTCGCCTCAACGCCTTTCAAGCCTCGGTCGCAGGTCCGCGACCCGTCTGGCAGTCGACACGGATCTCCAAACCCCCTTTCCACTTCCCCGGGAAGTTGTGCGCGATATCAATGACGAGCTTGAATCACCCACCTCACGCGAAAAGCTCAATGCTCGCGCAGATCACCGCATGAGCATGCTCGACTTCCTCGCCGTCGAAGACGCTGCCGATGCACCGCCTCGACTCGCCCAAGCCAGCCTCTCTGCGGAGGACCTGCCACTGTCCATGCAGGGAGTTCCTCCGACTCGCGCCAACAACTCTACGCTTGTGCCTCCTTCCATGCCTCTGTTGCACGCCAGTCGCCAGCTCAGGCTCGAGACGGCGGCAGCCCGCTCTAAGACGCTACAGCCCCGAACAGTCGACCTGTGCAGTGACGTCCGCGTCAGTGTCGAGCCGCTCGTCGATCGTCTCACCATGTTTGGCTCCATGCAGTCAAGCTCCAACTACTCGCTCGCCGGGACTGTCGTCGTTGAGGTCCCTAAGCTCAATGTCCCACGCCTGTCCTCGGCTGCTGCCCTCGCCCGTGACGGCTCCACCACAGACGACCCCTCGGTGCATGTCGAGGCGCTCACCATCCGCTTCACCGGCTACTCTGTCTACGTCGATGCCAGCGGAAGGTTCAACGCTATCAAGCTGACCGAAGTCTCGCAGGAGCTCCTCCAGCCGCAGGGCTATTCGTGTCCCGTCCAAGTGGTCGAGAGCGGCGATCAAGTCACCTCTCCAGATACCCTCTCGCCCACCTCGCACAATGACCTTGCCAGCCAGCAATTCTTGAAGTACGAGACCGAATTCGACCTCTCGATTCCGGGCTGGCTGCCCGCATCCCAGCGATCGCGGTTTGGGGCTACATTCTACTGCGTCCAAGCGAGCGCCCTTGTCGAGGGTCGAGCCATCCTTTCAGCCGTCTCTGGCTTTGAAGGACTCGACAGCGACGGTTCCTATGGTCAATCTTCAAATCTCAATCTCTCCCGTTCGCTCGAATCTGAACTCAGCGACTTTGGTGGACCGAAAGGTGTTCAAAGAGACGGCACACGCTCGCCTCCCTCCTCGACGGGCCGCAGCAAGACAAAGAATACATGGCTCAACAAGACCGCCAAGCAGCTGCAGCTCCGAACTCTGAAAAAGTCGACCGGCCCCGAATCAGAACAGAGCAGCTCACACACTCAGAGTCGTCGCGCTTCAGGCTCCAAGGACGCCCCCCAGATTCCCGTTGACGATCGAGATCCACTCTTCAGCAAGACCACAGAGGCTTGCAACCAGCTCTTGCCGTCCGGCCAGCATACCATCAAGAGCGAGTCGCTCAGTATCCTGGTAAGGCGGTGCAGGGACGTCGTTCCAGTTCCCGTTGCAAGGCTTGCGCGGCTCGCCACGGCCAGCCAGATGATGCGTGATGCAGGCACAGCACCTTCACTTTCCCAGAGCATGGCCGCTCTTGCCAGACTGCAAGAAGGATCCGACGCTGGCGAGCCTAGCCTGCCGGATGGTCAGAGCCGATTGCATCTACCGACCTCTGCATCGGCGCCCATGTCGCTAGTAGCAGGCGCTTCTGCATTGCACTCGGAGGACCCTGCCTTGAGCCGAACAGTGCCAAGCCCATGTGGCTCAGATGCAAATGACCTGGCCGCAGACGCCGCCGGCAGCGGTCAAGCTCCCGGTGCCCTGGCTCCATCGCCTCGGATCGACGAGCACCCCAGAAGCTGGCGAGCGGATGTAGCTGCAAGAGCGAGCCATCTCCAAACGACTCAGGACGCGCAGAGGGAAGCAGCTGTAGTGATGCCACGTGCCCCGAGTGCCTTTGACGCGCCTCGCGATCCCGCCAAGTTGGCCGCGGCGGCATCTGCTTTGACACCTTCAGCCACGCTGCCCAACTTGCCAGCTTCAACCAGTCGGGCGTCTTCCCTGCTGGACCCTCGTTTCGGGAATGCCAATTCGCCACCGCGCACCTCTTCACGTGGGGTGCCGACGAGTCGATCCACTGCACCGCTCCGACACTTTGTCCATCGCCCGACTCTGCACTTGCCCCCTGAGCTTGGAGTCACGCCCGACAAGGATGCTGGAGGCGGCCTCAACTTCTCCTTGACGCTTTCGCTGCCCTCGCACGTTCACGTCACGGGGCCAACGAGCGATGTGCTCAGCTTCGGTGTCCAGATCGAAGTGGGCCGCACCTCAGGCTGGGCAGCGCTGAAAAAGTGGGGTGGCCTGCGGCTCAAGGACATGGAGCTCGTGTGTCTGCAAACGGAGAAACACAGCTCGATGCCGTCTCGCTCGTTCTGCGCTGCCTTCCCCGTACCGCCAATGCCGAACAGTGTTGACGCCGCGGACCTCCCCGTCGTGACACGCGCACGAAGAACGCCATCCAGCGCAAATGAGTCGAACGATGCGCAGCGCGCAGCAGAAGAACGGCTCCATCATTGCTACGACCGATCGCTCGTCCTAGGCCACATTAGGCTCGCCAACCAGGGCAAAGCGCCCCATCCGACCGAGAACAATGTCGAGCGCGTTCGAACTACCATTGTCGGTCCGCCTCCGTTCGCGCTCCGGAAACGCGGACAAGAGTCGGGCAAAGACGAACGGGACAGCTCACGCAAGGGAAAGACAAGAGTCGGTGGCGATGCGGCCGAGAGGTCGAACGGCTTGTCGAGGAGTCCGTCGCAGCGCAGCTCAGCAGGGTCTGGAGCCAACACGCCCGACGGCACATCGCAAAACGCCGGACTGAGCAGCAGTCTGCGAGCCGCCTTTGCCCCCGCTGCTCAGGTCAACACAGGCTCACGGGCGAGTGTGATGCAGCCTCTGCCGCGTGCGTTGGCGCGATCCCATAACTTGAGCACCTCGTCATTGAAGCAAGCCATCCGAGGCGCTGATGGCGCTAGCTCGACGCAGCCACATCCCGGCTCTGCGGGCGGCGCCGGTCAGGCGAGCGGCTCTTCGCCCACTGCGCCAGTCGGACGGACCAGACGGCCGATTCCGTTCGAGGTCAGTGCATCGACGCCTGCTGAGACGACAGCATCGAGTCTACCGCTCAACGGCCCGGCGGCAGACACCACAGAGCCCGCAGACACATCTTTGGCAGATGCTGCAGCTACAACCTCGCAGGAGGGTGCTCACGCTACTCGAGGAGCGGCGCGCGTCCAGGATGAATCGGCGAGCCTCGTTTCGTCAGAAGCAGACACGCAACGCAGTTATCCAACCGGATCGCAGGCCACGAGGGCGGGTGTCGCTTCGACTGTATCTGCGAGATCGAGTGCTAGGTCAGCGGGCGCGCCGCGGAGGAGCCGCTTCGAGACGGCGATTAGCCGACTTTCGACTTTTGCGAGCAACATGCTGGAGCAGCCCAACGATGCGTCGGCTGCAGGCTCAGGCTCAGAGGTCCGAGGCGGCACCAGCGCACCAGCAAGCGCAAGCAGCACAGCTGCTACAACTGGTGCTGCCGGCCTTCGCGCTACGTATGCCTTTTCTGGAGATGATGCTCAGGGAGTAGATCTGACGAAAGGGCGTGTGCGAATGACGATCAACCTGCCTTTGGTCTCGAGCGATGCAGACAGAGCGCTAAGGGGAGGTAGCGCTCAGCTGATTCCAGACTTTGAAAGTCCATATGTTCGCGTGCGACACAAACTCAAGGTCAAGCTTGGGTTCGGGCTCAGGTCGAACGTGGCATTGGGTCAGGACGGTCAGGACTGGGCGCAAGCATTGGTCATGTGCGTGCCGGTACGCTTTACTGAAGCGCCTCCGAAAGAGGTGCAGGATCAGTTTGGTCCGGTTGCCATTCGAGCACCGACACAGGACAGCTCAGAGACTGCCGAAAATAGCGGAACAGCGAGGACGACCGCTTCAGGACCAAGTGCAGCAGTCGATGGGTCTGTCGAAGCGCGATTCGAAGCGCGATTCCATCCTGAAGCAGGGCTACCCGCTCCGTTCGCAGAACCGTTGCTGCCTGCTTACGCTCAACTGTTTCGTGAGGACGGCTCGCGGCTTGCGGATGAAGGGGAGGATCTTCCGCGGTATCCCGGTAGGATGTCGGTGGTCGGTGAGATTGACGAGGAGGGTTCTGCCTCAGGGACACCTGCCTACGATGGCGAGGAAGACCTTGCGGCTGTCGACCCGCAAGAAGCAAGCGCGCTCTCGACGGTTCAAGAAGATCGTGTGCCCGAGGCAAGCTGGTCAGACCGAGCGGAAGTCCCTCTGCACGCAGCTGGCAGTGGTTTGGAGCGGGCGCCTGCTACGGACATGCCTCGCATGGAACTATCAACTCCGCCCAGGTTCTCAAGTCTACGATCGTTGCCCACGTCGATGGAACGAACAACAAGTCTACCAGGCGCTCGCCTACTGACGCGAACCACTTCATCCGGACTGTTTGGCCTTGGACCTTCGGCGTCGGCGTCGCTGGCTGTGTCGGGCTCGAGTGAAAGCGGTACGGCCTCGGGTGTAGTAGAGCAAAGCAACATGGCTGGAGCCAGGACACGCGCGGGCTCGTCGGCATTTGATCCGCTGCCCATCCGACCAGGGACACGACGCCGCTCTGCAACAACGGCATCGCTGGTATCGTTTAGCCGCATCATGCCAGCCGAAGTGGTGGATGAGGCGCTGGTGACGAGCGCGCTCGACGACCAAGAAGACCGTATGGACGGCCTGCAGCCGTCGGACACGTTGAACAGGCTCGATGGGCGGCGCGTGCAAGGTGAACTCGACGTGATGGATGGAATAGGCCAGGACGAAGATGTCGAGGACGACGAGGAGAATGTGGAACGCCAAGCAGACGAGGATGATGAGGATCTGGACGAAAGTGGCAGTATTGGGACAGGTAGCGAAGCTGAACACACTGCGGTCAACAGGCACATTGAACAGCTCAGTGAGAGTGAAATGGAAGATGCAGAGATCGGAAGAGCTTTGTGACATGGTCATCAGAGGGCAAGCAATACCACTCGTTTATCGTCTCGTTCATAGACGTGCGTGTGGGAGCGAGAGTGTGTGTGTGTTGGCTGTGCGTTGGCTGTCGAGGTTGAGGACGAGGTCGAGGTCAGGGCCCAAAGACGGGCTGGACCTCTGCAGCTGTACAGTATGATGTCTGGCAACGTTGCTTGCTCTTCATGCGCACAAGGGAAAAAAAGGAAGAAAAAAAAAAGGACGTTGCTGAAAACACACAGGCTGGAAGCGGCTCTTGCCGAGATGGTCCGTGTTGCACCGCTTTTTCTTGGAATAATTCGCGGGTTGCTGCTGCTGCTCTGTTGCTCTGCTCATCCAGAAGCGACTCGTGATATATAAAAACACGGTGGTCAAGCGTCGATTCTGCTTCCCTTGCTTGCGACAATTCACTCGACGCACCTTGGTTCGATCCCGTTCTCGCAAGCCAAATGGGATTCAACAAGAAGCTACTCTTCGCAGGTCTGGCGGTCGGTGTCACGGCGTACATGCTCTACAAGGCTTCCAAGAAACACCAACATCAACAGCAAGCTGCCGCTCATCAGATCACCGCACCCGCTCCCATGTCATCTGGCCAACACGCCAACTCGCACGCCTCGTCGTGGGGCGGTGCAGCTGTGGGTGGCGCTGCGCTAGCTGCTGCCGGTGCTGCGTATGCCCACCACCACCATCAACAGCAGCAGCAGCAGCAGCACCAACCGCCCAACCCCAACCCCAACGCCAACCCAAGCGCTCTGGCCGCCAACAACCCCAACCTCGGCTGGGACTCGTTACGCGACTGGAAACATATCGCCAACCTGCTCGCTACCTGTGTCATGGATCAGTACCTCTACCCCTTCTACACGTTTGCCCATGTCGCACGCATCGCTCAGCACATTGCAAGCTCGGGCGCCCTGCAACAGTGTGCCGACAGCTGGCAGTTGCCTCCTTACTTGGCTCAGGATCTGGTAAAGCTGGCGCTGTTCGACGTTATGTTCTTGCTCGACGACTCGGCTTCCATGCGATCCGAGGGGACCAGGCGGCGCGATGCTCTGGCCGGCATCCTCAAACGCGCTGCCGATGCAGCGGCCCGATTCGATCCAGACGGAATGGAGGTCGCTTGGATCAACGCTCCTGCTCAACAGCGCATCCACAACGTTGCCGAAGCAGATCAGCTCACCTCTCGCTGCGCCTACGACGGTCGAGCTACTCCCATGGGCTCTTCACTCGAAGCCAAGATTCTCCAACCTCTCGTCCTCTCTCCCGCCACTCAGGGTCGACTGCAGAAACCTGCCTTTGTACTCGTCATCACCGATGGCAGGCCCACCGGGTCGTCGGAAAAGGGCGACAAGATCGTCAAGGTGCTTCAACACGCCAAGCGCACCCTCGCTTCGACACGCTATGGCCAAGATGCCGTTTCGTTCCAAATCGCCGCTGTCGGCAACGACCGAGAGGCACAAGAATGGCTCGACTCGATCGACAACGATCCCACCGTAGGCGACCTCATCGACGTCTGTTCCGACATCACCATCGAATCGCAGCAGGTAAACAAGAGCACCGGTATCGAGCTCACGCCGGAGCTCTACTGCCTCAAACTGCTGCTGGGCCCCATCGACACGTCGTACGATGCTAGTGACGAGAACGAAGCGCAGAGTGGCTACAGTCGAAACGCCAGGAGAAGACGCGAGAAGAAGCAACTCGAGAAACGCGACAAGGAACAGAGATTTAGGGCTCAGAGTGACGCATTCAGGCGCGAGAGGCATGTAGCTCTGAATGGGGCCTCTCCGGTGCCTAGTGCCGGTGGTGCTTTGCCCCCGCCCGGAGTGGATGGCGGGTATTCGCATCAGCCGTCGTATCCTGGTGCGCCGCCTCAACAGCAGAGTGGCTATCCGCAGCCCGGCGGGTATCAGCAGCAACAACAGCCGTATCCCCCTGCACAGTCGTCGTACGGTGCGCCGCCATCTGGAGGCTACCCAGCTCCAGGGTATCAGCCGTATGGAGCCTCGCAACCGGGTGCGCCTCCCCCTCCGTATCCGAACGCGTACCAGTCGCAACCGCCGTATGGTCAACGTGATGCTCCTGCGTCGAATGGCAGCGGGTCGAGCTATCCAGCAGCTGGAGGATTCGTGCCTGGCACGGGTGGGTTTGCCATGCCCAACCCTCAGCTTGGTGGGTATCCTCCTCAACAAGAGGGCGATCAGCAACAACCGCCGTCGACACCATTCGGGTTTCCTCAGGCTCGACCATCCGGTTACTGAACGACTTTTGTAAATGTGTACAACCTCGGCTCGTCTTGATACCATGGAACTGCCTTCTAGTCGGACATGTCAGCAGACTGCGAGTACGATGTGTGTTTTGTTGGTGACTGGTTGCTGTTGCTACAGGGTTGGATACAAGTACATGATTCTGGCTTTTGTCATTGAGTGACTCTCAGCTTGCGCTTGACCTCATCCAGCTGATCCATCAATTGAGACCGCTTAGCATCCCACGTGTCGTCGAAACGATCGATCGCTTCATCGACGTCGTCCTCCTGTTGGTTGAGTGCATCTTCTTGCTCTGGGAGCGTCTTAGCGGGCAGAAAGTAGACAGCATACGCGTCCCTGTCGTCCGCCCTCGACGGCGCTAGAGAGGTGGGAATCTCGACAGCTAATCGTTCTTGCTCGGCAGCTCTTGCGGTTGATCTTCTGGTGGACGGTGGTGGAGGGGTATACGGAAAGCTGGCCATGCGTCTCTTGATGCTTCTGAGCGTTTTGCGCTGTGCATCACCGGAAGCGACCTGTTCGGCGATGTGTCTTGCTTCCCACACCAGCGCACGTTTGCGCTGGACGGCGTCAATGGCTAGCTCGGAAGCTTTCAGTTTGCTTGCTAGCCTAGCCTCGATGGCGGCTCGCTTGTGTGCAGCCGATGCTGCACGGTCGGTTTCCGATTCGCGTTTGAACTGGCTTAGCGTGGAAGTGAGTACTCCGAATAGCCGTTGCCCGCGTTTCTTGGCATCAGCATCGCGAGTGGCCGTGCGAGAGCGTTTGGGCGCTGGCTGTGCGGCGCTCGAAGCGGAGGAAAAGGCGGGAGGTCGTTCCTCAGGAACAGGTGAGAAGGTGGAAGTGCGCTTGATGCTGCGCCTACTTGTCGAGGGGCTGCGCGATGGATCGCGCGAGTGTGTTGGGCTCGCGCTGGGATGTGATTGTGGGGTGGCGGAGCGGTCGGTGCGGCGGGATGTTTGAGGATGGTCGATGAAGCTTGCAAGTTGCTGCTGCTCGCTGTTTTCTTCCTGGTCCATTCTGGCCATCAGCGACGACCAGATTGCACAGCTGGTGTGAGCAAGAAAATGATGGTGCAGAAGCAACCTGTTGTTGGGCACCAAATCCAACAACAGGTCCGAGCGTCAATTCCGAGTTCCGAATGAGAGAAGAGGATACGGTCTAACACTTGGAGCTCAGAGCGCACCGCGACGACGTTTTTCGGGGCTGTGCGTTTGCTTTGCTTGCTCTTGCTCGGCGTGCGTGTCATGCGCTGTAACTTGGCTGACTTGGCTGCTCTGCTCTGCTCTGCTGTCTGGAAATCCAATCGGACCCTTGTTGCGGCGAGTTGGCTGTTCTTGTCCTCTCCTCCTTCTAAGCTTCCATTCTGCTTTGCTTGCTACAAGAGCATCAACGGCGCGGCAGCAACTGTCCAGGCATCGTTATTAGCGCAGCACAGCGCCGCACAGCGCCACGCACACCGATTCTCGTCCTTCTTCGTGCAGGCTTGCAACTTTATTCCGGCCCACGCTTGGGCCTTGCGCTGCTGCAAGCTCAGATCCGACAGCGCTTGATGAAGTGGCACACCTAGCCAT
This sequence comes from Sporisorium exsertum, assembly GCA_928724755.1. Taxonomy (NCBI): domain Eukaryota; kingdom Fungi; phylum Basidiomycota; class Ustilaginomycetes; order Ustilaginales; family Ustilaginaceae; genus Sporisorium; species Sporisorium exsertum. The sequence continues at coordinate 421,909 of CAKMXK010000030.1, read as the reverse complement.
CAGCCACAACCATTTCATCCAAACTCGAACGCCGCCATGGACGACTTTGACGATTTCGTCGGCAGCCCTCGCGGTCCCCAGCGTCAGGCGGCTCGTCAACCCGTACAGCACGACCCTTTCGCCGACTTTGACCAGTCTCAAGACTCGTTTGCCATCAACTACACATCCAGACCATCCGCTTCCGGCGGCGGTCCATCACACGTCCTTGTCGATGCTGATGATCCAGATCTTATGGGCGACGATTTCGACGAGTTTGGTGGCACCGCAGCAGCTGCTTCATCTCACAACAACCGTGACTACCCACCTGCCTCCTCGTCGTCTTCCCGCTATCCCCAGGATCCCTTTGCCGCTTCTACAGCTTCCTTCGACCATCACGATACCGCCATGGGTCTTGACGTCCCTCGATCCATCTTTGGCTCCCACATGCAAGGCAGTGTTGAGTCCGGCCTGCCCCTCGCTGCGAGCGCACAGGCACCCGCAGGCTACCAACACGCAGGCTACTCTACAGAGGGTCCGTTCGCCGATGCCTACGCAGCAAGGCACAGCTTCAAGAGCATCGAAGCAGACGACGAGATCTCGCCCATGGACGATACAAAATATCTCCCTTATACCGGCCCATCCGCCCACGCCTCTGCTTCCGCTGGCCGAAGCAACTCCAGGCGTTCTGCCGCCCTTCGAGGTGCAGGTCTCACTTCGGGCACAAGTCGCAGACCGCCCAAAGATGGCTATATGGATGGCCTCAAGAGGAGCATGAGATCACTCAAAGCAGATATCAATACCGTGCTTCGTCGCCGCAGACAGCAGGAGAAGCGCGAGGGCGATCGCATCGTTCAGCTCAACGACCCGCTCGCTAACGACAAGAGCGACTTCCTCGACAACTACGTCAGCACCTCCAAGTACAACGTCCTCTCCTTTGTGCCCAAGTTCCTCGTCGAGCAGTTCAGCAAGTACGCCAACGTGTTTTTCCTCTTCACCGCTTGCATCCAGCAGATCCCCGGCGTTTCGCCCACAAATCGGTGGACCACCATCGTGCCTTTGGCATTGGTGCTGCTCGCCTCCGCCTTCAAGGAGATCAAGGAAGACGTCAAGAGGCATCAGTCGGATTCCGAGCTCAACGCGCGCATCTCCCACGTCCTCGACCCTGGCACGGCTTCCTTCGAGCCCAGACGTTGGAGGCACATCCGCGTCGGCGACATCATCCGCGTCGAGAACAACGAGTTCTTCCCCGCCGATCTCGTCCTCCTCTCCAGCTCCGAACCCGAGGGGCTTTGTTACATCGAGACCGCCAATCTAGACGGAGAGACCAACCTGAAGATCAAGCAAGCGTCGCCAGACACCGCCAAACTCACCTCATCCAGCGCAGCCTCGACCCTCCGCGGCCACCTCGCCTCCGAGCAACCCAACAACAGCCTCTACACCTTCGACGCAACGTTCAACATCCAGCTCAGCTCGACACCCGGCTTCAGCGGCACGCCAATGCGCAAAGCTCCCCTCAGCCCCGAGCAGCTTTTGCTCCGAGGTGCGCAGCTGCGCAATACGCCTTGGGTCTACGGTCTTGTCGTGTTTACGGGCCACGAGACCAAGCTGATGCGCAATGCCACTGCAGCGCCCATCAAGCGCACCGCTGTGGAGAAGCAGGTCAACGTGCAGATCTTGTTGCTCTTCATCGTGCTGCTTGCGCTGTCTGTCGCTTCCTCGATTGGCGCCATCGTTCGCAACACTGCTTACGCCAACAAGATGAAGTATCTCTTGCTCAACGAGGAGGGCAAGGGTAAAGCGCGCCAGTTCGTCGAGGACATCCTCACCTTTGTCATCGCCTACAACAACTTGATCCCTATCTCGCTCATCGTCACTGTCGAGGTCGTCAAGTATCAGCAGGCCATGCTCATCAACTCGGACCTCGACATGTATTACGCGCCGACTGACACTCCAGCCCTCTGCAGAACCAGCAGCTTGGTCGAGGAGCTCGGTCAGATCGACTACATCTTCTCCGATAAAACAGGCACGCTCACTCGAAACGAGATGGAGTTCAAGCAGGCGAGCATTGGCGGCATCTCGTTTACCGACGTCATTGACGAGAGCAAGCAAGGCACTGGCGAAATTGGGCCGGATGGAAGGGAGATCGGTGGGCAGAGGACGTGGCACGAGCTCAAGGCTATCATGGACGGTCGCACCCCGGACGATGGCAGCAGCGCCGTGATCGACGAGTTCTTGACGTTGCTCGCCGTGTGCCACACGGTCATCCCCGAGCGTAAAGGCGACAAGGTCATCTTCCAAGCCTCAAGCCCGGACGAAGCCGCGCTCGTGGCCGGTGCCGAATCGCTCGGCTACCAGTTCACGACACGCAAGCCCCGCTCCGTATTTGTCAACATCCGCGGCACCGAGCGCGAGTGGGAGATCCTGAACGTGTGCGAGTTCAACTCGACGCGAAAGCGAATGTCTACGGTGGTGCGCTGTCCCGACGGCAAGCTCAAGCTCTACTGCAAGGGAGCCGACACGGTGATCCTCGCTCGGCTCGGCGAAAACCAGCCGTTCACCGACCAGACCATGATCCATCTCGAAGACTATGCTACCGAAGGCCTGAGGACGCTGTGCATCGCCATGCGCGAGGTGAGCGAGCAAGAGTACCGCCAATGGTCCAAGATCTACGACCAGGCTGCTGCGACCATCCAGGGTCGAAGCGAGGCGCTTGATAAAGCTGCCGAAATGATTGAGCAGAACATGTTCTTGCTGGGAGCAACGGCGATCGAGGACAAGCTGCAGGATGGCGTGCCGGATACGATCCACACGCTGCAATCGGCGGGGATCAAGATCTGGGTCTTGACGGGCGACAGGCAGGAGACGGCGATCAACATCGGGCTGTCATGCAGACTGATCAGCGAATCGATGAACCTGGTCATCATCAACGAAGAGAATCTGCACGACACCGCCGAGGTGCTCAACAAGAGGCTAGCAGCCATCAAGAACCAGCGCAACACGGCGGGTGTGGAACAGGAAGAGATGGCGCTCGTCATCGATGGCAAGTCGCTCACTTTTGCGCTGGAAAAGGAGCTGTCCAAAGTGTTTCTGGAGCTGGCGGTGCTGTGCAAAGCGGTCATCTGCTGTCGAGTGTCGCCGCTGCAAAAGGCTTTGGTGGTGAAGCTGGTGAAGAAAAACATGTCTTCGCTGTTGCTCGCGATCGGAGACGGCGCCAACGACGTGAGCATGATCCAGGCCGCCCACGTCGGTGTGGGGATCAGCGGTGTCGAGGGTCTGCAGGCGGCGCGATCGGCGGATGTGGCGATTTCGCAATTCCGCTACCTGCGCAAGCTGCTGCTGGTGCACGGAAGCTGGTCGTACGCGCGACTGAGCAAGATGATCCTGTACAGCTTCTACAAGAACATCACGCTGTACATGACGCTGTTCTGGTACTCGTTTCAGAACTCGTTTTCGGGGCAGGTGGCGTTTGAGAGCTGGACGCTCTCGTTCTACAATGTCATCTTCACGGTGCTGCCGCCGTTGGTGATTGGGATCTTTGACCAGTTCCTGTCGGCGCGGATGCTGGATCGGTATCCGCAGCTGTACGGGCAGGTGTACTTCGATAAGAGGAGGTTCTGGGGGTGGACGGCCAATGCGTTTTTCCACTCGCTCGTCACGTACCTGTTTGTAACGGTGATCTTTTGGGGGTCGCCGCAGCTTTCGGACGGGTATGCGAGTTACTCGTGGATCTGGGGTACGACGCTGTTCATGGTGGTGCTGGTGACCGTGTTGGGCAAAGCTGCGCTGATTTCGGACCTGTGGACGAAATACACGTTTGCGGCGATCCCCGGTTCGCTGCTGTTCACCATCGCCTTTTTGGCGATCTACGCGCTGATCGCCCCACGACTCGGATTCTCAAAGGAGTACGACGGGATGGTACCGCGGCTGTACGGATTCAGCGACTTCTGGTTCGCGATGCTCGTGGTGCCCACCGTCTGCTTGGCGCGCGACTTTTGCTGGAAGTACTGGAAGCGAACGTATCATCCGGAGAGCTACCACATCGTGCAGGAGGTGCAGAAGTACAACTTGCAGGACTACAGGCCGAGAATGGACCAGTTCCAGAAGGCAATTCGCAAGGTGAGAGCGGTGCAGAGGATGCGTCGGACGAGGGGCTTTGCGTTCAGCCAGACCGAGGGAAGCGCGGATCTGATTCGCAAGTACGATACCACGATTGCTAAGGCTTCGGGACAGTAGAGAGAGAGCAAGAAGAGGCAAACATGTAATTGAATCAACACTGCTTTTCATGATCGATACAGCTGATGTGCTTGGAGTGTGGCTCTCATCATGTGTGCCTGTGTACTTACTGTATGTGTGTTGAGTGAGAGGAAATTATGGTTTTGTTAGATTTCCAAGAGCAGCGAACAGGCACGTGACGCAAAACACGCTTTGGAGAAAAAAGTGTTTTGAGAAATTGAATTCCTGGCGGCGTTTGTTTGCTGAGCAAAGTGGAGGAACTACAGTAGACGAGCATTCGATCCTTGCACGGCTTGCTCTTTCGCCACCATCCTTCCAACGACCGACCATCGCTCGAGAAACGACTTGGCTTTGCTTTCGAGCATCCCACACTTCTGGTCGGACAAGCAAATGAAGTCGGCAGCACTCTAGAGACGACCGTTCCTCGCATCATCTCCACAACTGGATACACGAGGAAAAACGCAGGCAAGGATGATGTCCGAACTGTCGTTCAGCTCGAACCTGGACATGGCTACACCTTTAGTCAAGTCGAGGAGGATCAGCATCCTGCCCATCAGCCATGCCGACCTCTCCTCACCAACAACAGCGCGGAAACAGCTGCAGCTACTCGAACTCGACAACGTGGCGCTATCCAACGATCTGACGGAGCGCGAGGAGCAAGTCTCGGCGCTTCAAGCCGAGCTCCACACCCTACGTTCCCAGCTCGCCTCCTCCTCCTCTTCCACCACGCCGATGCTTGCGAGCTCAACATCCACCGACTCGGTCACCGGCGACGCGCACCAGCTCTCCAGCGCAGAAGTCAAAGCAGCAAAACGACTCCTACACAGACTCATCGCTTCAATTGCAACATACGATTCCGAAGCCGCATCCGACCAAGATAGCATCTTCAACCTCGATCAGAGCATGGTCCACGATCCAGAGCGGTCCATCGTCGCACCGTCTTCTACCCACCTTTCCACGCCGAACGGCAAACATTCGGTGGCGAGACGCTTCGAAGGCGATCTGCTGGACGACGTCGAAACGCTTGGTGGCGTGTTGAACGAGTATGCGCGCAAGACGGCGTTTGCTGCCGATGAGCAGGCCCTTGCGCTTCAACGTGCGACGTCTCGCAACCAGGCGCTCTCCACGCGTGTTGGTCAGCTTGAAGCCGAGTTGGAGCAAGCACGTGCTGCTGCCGCGGAGAAGGGGGGCAAGGAACGGGTGGTGGATGAGGTTCGAGTCGAGCTGTCTGCAGCACAGCAGCGCGGATCGCAGCTGGAGAGTCAACTGGAAACCTCGCAGTCGCAGCTCTCTGCCGTGCAGACCGAGCTCAAGCAGACAGTGGAGAAGCTGGATCAGATCACGGCTGAGCAAGAACTGACCATCTCCGCTGCAGCAAGGAAATCGGCTGCACAGATCGAGGCGCTTCGATTGCAGCTCGAGGAACAACAGTCACACGAAGCCAGCTGTTCGTGTGCCATCACAAGCGACGACGACTCCACCCCGAACCCTTCCAAATCCTCTACGCAAACACTCGAACTCGAAGCACAGCTCGCACAGCTCAAGCACGAGCGCGACACAGCAGCCCAAGAATCACAATCCAGAATCCGCGCGCTCGAGCAGCAGCTGGAACAACGTCGTTCGAAAACCTCGGATCTGCAGTCGATCTTCCAAGAGCTGCAAGAGAAGAAGCAGCGACTGCATTCGATCCAGATGCACAACAGCCACATTCGATCACTTGAAAAGGTGCTCGCTCAGCAACAGCGGATCGTGAACTTGCTGGATCGACCTTCGTCCGCTCACGACGGCGGGGAGTGGATGGCGTATGCTCACCAACTGAGCGACTCGCTCGCCCAGCTGAAGGCTGATGCTGTCAACAGTAAAGCCCAACGTGCCGAGGCGCGGGTCGCGACAGAGGAGGTCGAGGTGGCGACGAAGAATGTGGGCGACGACGAGCTGATTGAGAGGTTGAACGAGAAGATCGACGAACTGGAGGGCCGAGTGTTGCGTCGTAACGAGCAGATCGGTTCGCTGCAGCGACAGCTTCGCAATGTCGAGAATGATCTGGCCCGAACGCGGACCAACCAGATGCTGGCTGAAGAGACGGTGTTAGAGTTGGACGGCGAGAAGGCGGAACTGCAGACGCAGGTAACGATGCTTCAGGAGCGACTCGATCACCTCGAGCACATTTCCGTTCCTCAACACGAGCAGCGGGTCGAAACAGCTAGTCAAACTGCGCTCGAAAGCGAAAGTGCACCACGAATCGCAGTCGAACTTGCATCTGCACAGCAGCGCATCGCCGACCTCACCGCAGAAGTCGAACGTCTCTCCTCTGCGCAGACCACCTCGCAAACCGATCGAGAAACCCTCCAACACACAATCACGACCCTCACGGAGCAAGTGCACCACCTCGAATCCTCGCTCACTTCCACCCAAGCCTCCACAACAACGCTCGAACAGCAACACGAGGACGAGCTCGCCGCGCTCAAGTCTACCCTGCGCAAGAGCGACGATCGGCTCGCGTCGACGCGACTCGAGCTGGACACGCTGCAGCTGTCGCTGGCTGAAGCGCGCGAGTGTGCCTCTGCTGACGCGGACCGCATCGAGACGCTCACTGCGCAGCTGTCTGCTCTACAGGCGCAGCACGAGGGGCTCATCGCGGCGTCTTGCGCCGATGCACAGGCGGTGGAAGATTCGCGGTGCGTGGTTGCAGAGCTGACGTCCAAGATCGCAGCGCTCGAGAACGAAGCACTGTCGACACGCGAGGAGTACGCTTCGGCGCGTACGGCGCTCGAGACTTCACTGCAAGGAGCACAGCGGAAGCTAGACGAGCTGCAGTGCGTGCTCGAGCAGCGCGAGGAAGCGATCCGCACGCGCAACGCTGAATACTGGACACTGAAAGAGGAGCTGGCGGAGCTGCAGGAGGAAGCGGAACGCAGTTCGGCGCGCAATGTGGATGCGGGGGCGCTGCAGGAGGTGCAGGCGCAACTGGCAGGCGCGGTGGCGGAAAAGTCGATGCTGGAGCAACGCATCGCCGCACAAGAGGCGGCTTTGTTGAAGCTCAAAGCCGATCTCACCGCGGCGAGGTCGACAGAGGAGTTGCTCAACCAGCAGTATTCCTCCTCCCAACGACGCGTTACCGACCTGGAAGCGACGATTGCCGCCACCTCTGCCGTCCAAGTTGAGGCAGGCGAGGTGGACGAGTTGAAGGCTCAGCTGGCACGATCCCAATCCGAGCTGGAATACTTGGGTGGGAGAATCGACGAGCTGGAGAGCGAACTCGGACGCAAAGCGGACGAGATTGAAGAGGCCGATTCCAAGATCCTGGATGCGCTCAAGGAGTCCAAGAAGTACGCTACGCGGTACACCAAGTTGAGCGCCAGGTACGAAGCGCTGCAGCGCGAGAGCGAGGTGCAGGCGCAACGGGTTCTTGCCGCGACGTCCGAGTTGGAGCGCGAGCGCGAGTGCGTCAAGGGTCTAATGCGGACCAAGCAGGACGTGGAGGGGATGACGAGCGGTAGTGCAACCAGCCGGAAGCGGGCCAAGCCTGATTCTGCCGAAGATGCGCAGGCGGGAGCGGACGCGACGTTACCCAACGAAGTCAAGGCAGTATATGCTCCGTCGCCCTCCGCCGCACGCACGCCGAACTCGTTTACGCCTGTGCGCAGGTCCAAGTCTTCCTCTCGAACCAAACCCGCGCCAAACACCACTACGCCCGTGGTGCTAGGACTCGGCACACCCACCGCACCAGACCACCGGGGAATGTCCCGCAGCACCTCCAACCCGTCTGCGCTCATCGCTACACGTCTGCTGCACGTCGCTTCCCCCGCCAAACCCGTCCTGCTCGATAAGACCAACCTGGTCGCCTCCGCAGGTACTTCGAGGCTCAGCTCTAAACTCACCGCTTCAGTTGCGGATGGCAAGGGGAGCGAGAGGACGGTGTCTTCGCTGCTGGCACAGGAGGGAGGGGCGGAGGCGATGGCGAGGAAGAGGGGGGATGAGCGCAAGGTTTTGGGCTCGTCGGCTGCGATGGCGGCGACGGCGGGGAATGGCAACAGCGGGAACAGTGGGGGAGCGGCCGACTTTTTGGCGAGGATGAAGGCTCAACGTGCTGCCACTGCTGGTGGTGGTCAGCGAGCGTAGGGAACGGTACAGATCGCATTTTTCGTACAGCTTTTGCCACACTTTGCACATTTCACGCACACTCACGCATTGCACAAACCACAAATGGGCTCGTCAGCATCAAACCCTTTGCACACATACCTTTACGCTCAACAGCAGCAGTGGGATTCCATCAGCGTGTTCTTGCGTAACGTAATCGATGTACTTCCGACGCGTGAAATGAAATTTGAGATGCCCACCGTTTTGATGGAGTGAGTGTGCATGATCGTGGGACCCTGAGCTCGCTCTTGTGCCGGAGTTGCCACCATGCTGTTTTCTGGATCCTCGCCGGCGGCCTGGGAAGCCAGCAGGGCTTATATCCGCAATCAAAGCTTCTTTCGACGCTTTCCGACTCGCATGAATGCCGCGCAACGCCCTTTTGGAAGCGATCCGTGGTTTTTCTAGGACGTCGAGGGCTGCTAGCCGCCAGAGGAAACAGGAGGCTCGTCTGCAGCTAGTCGCCGGCCCGAGCTCGGTAATGGGCAGCATGGACAGCCTTCCGAAAGGCAGCTGCAGCGCACACGATGATGTTGGTGGAGGAAATCGTAGGATTTTTTTTACCTTGACCAATTTTTCAGCAGCAAAAGCAACTGCTCTCGCCACACGCACTTCGCATTATCGGCACAGACAATCCCATCACCGCGTTTCGAAGTAACTTACCTAGTGGGCGGATGATAGTCCACTCTAGCCACGGGGAAAGCGGCACCACAACCGTGTCCAGCCAATAGGAGACGAACGACAGTCCAGGGGTCGAAGAGGAGGTGGTACAGTACAGTACGGCCAACCTCTGGCTGCAGCTCCTGATGGGCGGCGACGAAGAAGCGCTTGACGTCGGCATTTGACGCCCTCTCCTCCCCCCTCCTCGTAACTTATGCACACATTCCTCGACGAGCTTTGATGACCACAAGCCTCTCAGCACCGAATCAGCGACGACGACCCTGGCCGCTTCGGCTTCTTTGAAACGCTTCCGATCCCTCGCCCATCCCGTATCCGACGATAGTTTCTCAACTGTAGCATCTCATCACGTGACAATTGAAGCTTGAGCTCAATGCGTTCACAGATGGCCGAGCCTCACGATCAGAACGAGTGAGTACTGCCATCAGAGTAAATTTCATATTAAAAAATCGCGTCGTTGTGAGGATTCCATACAGCGTGTTGTTGCGTATTTGCACGAGTTGGTTTGGAGTTGCATCAGTAGTACGCCCCCTGACCAGCGTATGCAGCGCCACTGGTCTGCATTCCCAACCCGCCATGCGCATCCACTCGGTGCTCCGTGCCTGCCGCTCCGTCCGCATCCGCACCGGCGTGAATGGCGACCAGGTTGCGTCGCGCCGGATGATCCGCATCGAGCAAATGTAGCTGGTCAAGCGCGAGTCCCACTCCGCCGTCACCTGCTCTTCCAACGTACCCGTCGCTGCCCGGCCCCCACGCAGGCACAGGCAGTGTAAACCGTTTCACCCCCAACGCCGCCCTACCTGCCGGAATCTTGGACGTCACCTCGCTCCTCGGCGGAACACGCTGGAACCAAACCGTATCGTTCAGCTTCCGATACGACTCGAGCCAATGCTCTACCGTCGAGAGCTCTTGCTCAATGATTCCGCCGCGTTTGTTCTTGCTCTTGAACGAGAGCAGGGAGGAGGAGGAGGAGGAGATCGAGATGTTGGACAGCGTCGACGCGAGAGCGGTCAGGGTGGACGAGGAGAGGATCGCGTGCGAGAGTGTGAGGTAGGCGATCGCTTCACCGACCGAGGAGGCGTGTTCGCCTTTGTCGATGGCGAGCCATTTGTAGGCGATGGCGCGGTGGAACGTGGATGAAAGGTTGAGGTATTTGAGCAACGAGCTGGAGATGTCGAGGTCGCGATCGACGACGCCTGATAAGGAGGGGGCGGCGTAGAAGCTGCTGCTGCTGCTGTTGCCGCCGCCGCCGCCGCCGCCGCCGCCGGTGGGGTTGGTGGATGCGGATACGTCGTGTGGGCCTGAGTGCCTTGCTGCGGTCGATGTGTCGTTGGCTTGTTTGCTGCCGAGTTTGAGCTTGCTGAAGAGCTTTTTGCTTTTCCCACCCGCCCCGCCATGGCTCGGCATCACATCGCGAGCGTGAGCCTCGTCATCGTCATCATCATCCTCGCGATCCCGGGTAGCACTAACCCTCCTCGCCAAATCATTCTCGTGGTTCGCACTCAACCCCATCTCCTCCGTCCCCTTCCTCCCCTTCCCAGCTTTGCCCTTGTCTGACACCGTCCTCAACAGGCCCACCGCACTCTCCATCTCCTCGACCACATTCAAATGCAGCTTGGCCAACAGACTCGCACTCGGATGGCCCCTCTCCAGCGGCGGGCCCGGAGTCACCGTGTCCACCGCCACCCCTACACTGGGACTGATCAGTTTGCGAATCGCCAACGCCTGCGCCTCGGCCAAACACACCTTGCTCAATCCCAAGGTGGCTTCGGTGGTCAACTCGGGCGGTAGGCCTTGCATGCTGCCCACGTGATCGCTCCATTTCGGGAGCAGTTCTTGGGACAGATACAGCAAGATGCCGGATGCACGACAGAGTGTGTCTGCCGCCCACCGGAGACGGTCGTCGTTCAGCTTGCGTTGGTTGGCGGAGGTGGTACGGTCACGTTCGTACGAGCCGAGTCGTGCTACTGTGGCGGCGGCCAAGTTGGACAACGTCAATGCGTACGTGAGCAAGGTGGAGGCGAGTTCGTAGAACAGTCCCGGTAGGTGGATGCGCTGAGTCCCGCGGAAACGGGCGGTGGAGATCGAGGTGCGCCAGGAAAAGATCGGTTCGTAGCGGAGGATGAGGTCGTCCGTCTGCACGCTGTTGAACACGCCCAGCAGATGAGGTATGTACTCTTCGATCGATTTCACGATAGTCAACCAGTCCGAGGAGTTGTTGCCCACCGCCAAACATTCCGAATCTGGCCCCTTGCCATCCGCACCATCTCCGGCGCCACTTGGAGCAACATCTTTGGACGAGGTGCCCGCGCGATTCTGCTTCAACACCGCCCGCACTCGTGCACGCAGCTGTGTCGCCTGCGCCACTTGCGACACCAGATCCGTCGTGACCAGAAAATCGCTATACGAAACACTGCCCGTCGTAGCCAGGTCGTAGATGTACATGACCAAACGAGCATGTGGAGTAGATGTAGATCGTGGTGTAAAAGGCAACAAGGCAAACACGCGAATGGCGAAATGCCACCACACCAAAAAAAAAAAGAAGCGCATCTCACGCAACCGAGAACCGGAACCCGAAGCTTCCCTCGGCGCTTGGACCAAAAAACATGGTAGTCTGCGTCTGTCGGTGTGTTCATAACTTGTTCTTCTTATAAGTGAAAGGTTGCTAAGGTGAGTGAGTGAATGGGTGGAATGCATGCGGTATGAGCGGCCGAGCAACCGGCGTCGCTTTTGAGAGGGACGAGGAAAGCACAAATGAAAAAAAAACCCAATGAGAATGCTGTATAGCAGAGTCAAGAATCAAAGCCCATATCGATCCGCCAGCCTCTGCACGATCACCGGTGGGAACTGCGCCTTCTGCACCTCCCACTGCGGCCCGCTCATATCCCGGAAACCCGTCAAGATCTTGCGGAACATCTCGTTCAACTCGGCGCTCGGCGTCGACCACCGCACCACCGCGTTGCAAAAGTAGACAAAACCTTTCGCAGCGCCATTCGGGTTCACCTGGATCATCTCGCACAGCCCGCGGAACGCCGAGTCCTTCTCGTCGTTGTCCTTGATATCCCACAGCGCTTGGCACCACGATTCGATAAACACCTCGAGATGCGGTGCCACCAGCTGCGGCTGCACCAAGCCCAATCGGCCAATCGTCACCGCGGCGTTTTCCGAGAGCGACTTGACCGATTTCGTCGAGAGCAGCACGGGCACCAGTCGCTTGATCAGCTCGTCCACCCACTGCGTCAACTCCGGGTCCGCTCCGTACTGCAGCGCGATCTCGCCCGCCGCCCACGCAGCATTGTTGCACACCGAGACGTTCTCGATCTTGGGCTCAGGCTCGATCTGGCGAATAAGCTCCGGCATGATCGACGGCAACAAGGGCTTGAGCAGGTCGAAGCACGAAATAGCCAAGTCACCCAGCAGCGCATACGCCGATTGACGCACGGGTGCCTCGACGTTGGTGATGCAGTGGCCCAGCAACGGCAACAGCGATGGTTGCGACCCTGCCACCAGATCGCGCACCGCCGTGTTGAGGCCCTGCGTCAACCCGCTGAGCAGATCCAGTGCAACAATGATGAAGGTGCGGTCTGGCACGTCTTGCTCCATCGCCGGCTTTTGCGCCTCGGCTTCGGCGGCTGCCAGGTTGTCGTGTACAATACCGACGCACCGTTGGAACACGGGTGGCGAGTAAGGCAGGAATCCCGGGCCCACGGCGATCGTCACCGACGACATGCATTCGAGCAGTGGAATCAGATCCGGGTCCGTGTCGTGCAGACCTCGCCACTTGGCGATCAGTGGCGGCATCACGATCTCGACGTATTCGGGTCGATTCAATGCCGACCCCACCGAATCCGCCAGCGTTCCCAATGCATCGTACAGGATGAGCAGGTTTTTCTGTTGGTACTTGTCAAACGCATATACGAGCGTCTTGAGGACCGGTTCGAGGAAAGGTTCGAGGTTGCGACCCGCCTCCTCCTCGAGCGTAGCAAACGCACTGCAGCCTGCCTCTTGAACACGCTTGTTGTTGTCGAGCACCATGTTGAGCAGCCCCTCCATGGTGGGCACAAAGAACTGCTGCTGGTGTTCGGGTGTTTCGGCAGCAACGCACCAGCTCGAGTATCGGCCCAGCGTCCAACACGTGATGGAACGCACCAGCGGTTTCGAGTCCTTGAGGCTGTTGATCAGGAACGGCACCAACGTGGGCAGGTGCGGTTGGATGCCGGCAATGCAGCCTTCTGCGATGGCGCCGAGCGCGAGGATACCACATTCTCGCTGCAGCCAGTCCTCGCTGAACAGTCGCTCCTTCAAATAGGGCAGCAGGATCTCGAGTAGCTCGTCGCCAAAGTTGACGGCCATGACATCGAGCGCGGCGGCCGAGCACTTGCGTAAATTCCAATCCGAGATGCCGTCGTCGTCCTCTTCCTCGTCGTCGTCCTCGTCGAAGTCGTCGTCGTCGTCGTCATCGTCGTCGTCGTCTTGCGCTTCGATGGCGGCGCGCGACTTGCCCGTGCCCGAGGCGCCTCGGTTGGCAGCGTCGTCGAGGTGCTCGTTCCTATGCGCACCGCCCCCGTAGTGTCGAGGTTTGATGTCCTCAGCACGATCTGGCACAGCTGCGTCGTCCTCGTCTCCACCAAGCATGAGCAAGTCGAGCTCGTTGTACACCATCCCCTTGAGCAGCACGGGCGCCACTTTGGAGAGGTAAGGGCGCAGCTTGTCCTTGAGCGCTGGCTCTTCTGCAAACTGAAGCCAGAACTCACAGGCTTCCAACGCGACGTCGTCGTCCTTGTCCTGCGTCGAGTAGAGCATGTACTCTACGACGTTGTCCATCTCAGGAATGAGCTTGTCGGGTCGGACACCGAGGATGAGCACGAGTGCCTGGCAGACGTATCTGCGGACGTTGGCGCTCTCGTCGCTGGCTCGCTTGAAGAGCGCGGCGAGGAAGGTATCGATGTGGTTTTGGAGCGCTGTGGAGCCGATCTGTACGAACTGGTTGAGAGAGTTGAGGGCGTGCATGCGGATGCGCGAGTCGTTGTGCTGCGTCGCTTCGATGAACTTGGGGATGAGAATGTCGATGGGCTTGACGCCGTTGATATCGCACATTTCAAGCTCGCGCGGGATGTCTTCGCAGATCTTTGCGAGAGAGCTGAAGGCGCCCTCTGCTTCGTCGATGTTTTGGGAAGCCATGAGCTCGCCGAGCTTCGAGAGACCTTCTGGCCAGCCTTGCGGGGTGAGAATGGTCATGAGCATGGAGACAACCTGTGTGGCGGTGCGACGGAGCATGTCCTCTGGCAAGCTGAGCGCGGGGATGATGGCCTGCTTGACGTACTCGAACGACTCGGGCGAGATAAGATCATTGTGGAAGAGGATGTGGTTCTTGAGGATGAGACCGGCTACGGATCGAGTGGCCAGGTCTTCGGTGGTAAGAGAGGTCAACGCGAAGACGCAGTAGTTTGCATAATCTGGGATCTGGCTGACTGTGTCGAGGCGCTATGAAGGGGGGGGGGGAAAGGTCAAGGGCAAGATAAGAAAAAGGTTAGCGAATCAACTGGCTGGTGGAACAAAGAGGCTGGTCCAAGCTGGAAAACGCACGTGAGCAATCCTCTCCTGTACATCCATCTGCGGGCTTTGCGAGTCGCGGAAGAGCTGCACGAGCTCGGTGAGCCCTTGCTGGGAAGGCTGCCAATTTGATGTCATGGTTGGCAGAGTGTGAGACTGCGGTGAGAGGTGCAACCGCCAAAATGAGGGAGAGCAATCTCGGGTCGACGTCCTATGAGCGAAAGGTGCGATTGTGAGAAGGACAGGATTGGTTGTCCTGGTGGGTGGGCTTGAGTCGATTGAAATGTGCCGAGCCTGGCTGCAAATGGTGGCGCTACGGAGACGTGCGCAGAGAGGACAAGGGGGCAGTGTCTTGTGCGCGACCAGAGAGCTGAGAAAAGCTGAGTCGGGATGGAGTCGATGTGGATCGCCCGAGCGAAAGAATGAACGTGTGTCTGGCCTGCGTCGCCGCAAGTCGTTTGTCGTCGTGGTTAGGGTGGTGGTGGAAGGAGAGAGTCAAAGAGCCGAGCGACGAGATCGACGTTGTGACCAAAGAAAAGAGTGATTGTGCGAGCGACGAGATGATGTGACGAGAAGAAAACCAACCGAACCAACAGAATCTGTCAAAATCTCGAAAGAAACACGGATTTAGCAAAAAAAAAATAGAGAAATAGGAACGAGCCAGCCAGCCAGCCTGTTGGTGTGAAATGCGTGTGTGTGTGTGTGTGCCAAAGGGACCTTCCAGCAAACCCTTTTTTTTCGCCTTGAATTCTTGCTGCGGGCATCCGAGCCTATCCTTCTTCTTCGTACGATACAGTACAGAAACAGACACGTCGATCAATTTCAGTTCTCCTGCTTCAACACCCATCGCAGCGACACCTCGTTCATTTGACCTGAGTAGGCAGGCCTCTAGAGCATGAGCATCGCACAAGCATTTGCATCCCGCCTCGTGTAAACCAAAACCCAAAACAGGCGACGTCTTCTTCGCCCTTGCGTGACAAGCTTCTGAACGCGAGCTCGGTTCTCTCCTACAAGCTTGCACGAACGGTCATGTGCGTCTCTCTCTCTCTCTCTCTCTCTCTCTCTGTGTACATATCAGCTCATTTGCATTGCAATCGGAATGCATGTGTGTGTATGCAACAAGACAGCCCCAAGTAACGCGCATCAATAGGCTGCTAGTGAGCTCTCTTTCTCTAGAGCTCTAGCAGGCAAAAAGGTATCAAAAGGCGGGTACCGCCGCTTGGCTTGTCTTCTTACTCTGTCAAGCCTTCTTCCTGAGACGACTTGGCAGCTGCCGGCGGTGCTGATGGGGCTGCTGCTGCTGCTGCTGCTGCTGCTGCCGCCGCCGTGGTGCTCGCGTCGCCAGCAACCAAGCTCAGATCCTGCACCGACTCGCTCGCCGTCACCATGGTCTCATCGCCCTGGTTCTGCAGCGGCGAGGCATTGGGCGACAGCGAGCCGCTCGCTTTTCGTCCGCCATCGCCCTGCGCCGGTGCATTGTTGTTGCTGTTGCCCAGACTGCGCGGCGGGTTGCCGCATCGATCTTTTCCGTAGGAAATCTTGACACTCTGGTAGTCCGGATGGCTCTTCATCCCCTCGATGCACTTGATCGCCGATTGGATGTTGGTAAAGTTGGCAAAAGCGCAGTTCTTCTCGCGCAGGCTGTTGACCGTCTCAATCTCGCCGTACTGCGAGAAATCGTTGCGGATCTTGTCTTCCGTCAAGAAATCCGGGTCGTCAATGTTGCCAATGTAGACGTTGCGCGATCCTCCGGCCTGCACCGCAAACTGGATCGCAGGGCTCAGCGGGCCCGAGTGCTTGCCCCAGCCGATCTTGAGTCGGCGATTGTGGATCATGATGCCCGAGTACGACGCCAGGTGGAAGAAGGCCAGCGCCGCATTCGGGTCGACAAACGTGACAAACGCAATGTGCTTTTCGGGGATAAAGCGGATGTTTTGCAGGATACCTCCACGAATGTGGTTGCAGATCTCGGCCGTGGTGGTCTCGGGGTGGATGTTGCCCAGGTAGATGGTGCGGTTGCCGAGCTGCTCGAGTGCGGTGGCATTGGCACCCATCATGGCAGCAGCAGGGCCAAACACCGAGCTGGCGGGCGAACGTCCGTTGTCCGGTGCACTGGCGCCCGCTCCGGCAAAGGCGGCGGTGGGGTATCCGAGTGAAGCGGCAGCAGCCAGACCCATGGCAGCTGCCTGATTGTTGTGCGCCTGGTTTTGCTGTTGACTCTTGGGCACATAGGCACATCGATCCTTGCCGTAGCTCACCCTCCTGCCCGCCCAGGCTGGCTCGGTGGCGAGCGTGGTGACCACCTTGATAGCCGTCTGGATCGAGAGGAAGTGGATGAAGCCGATGTTCTTGTCGCGCACGATCTTGACCTGGTCGATGGGACCAAAGCGCGAAAGGTCGTCTCGGAGCGATTGCTCGGAAGCGCTCTCGTCGAGCTGGCCGACATAGACGTTTCGCGAGGCCTGGTTCTGCTGCACGGCCATCAAGACGGCGGGATGACACTGCGACGGCTTGCCCCAGCCGATCTTGAGCTCCTGGTTGTGCAGCGACACCTTTTTCACACAGGCATCGGCGTGGAAGGCGGTGGCGGTGGAGCCGTCGAGGAACGAGATGAAGGCGCAATTCTTTTCGGGGAGGATGCGCACATTTTCGATGGGACCAAACTTGACGAGATTGAGCAATTCATCCACCGAGGCATCGGCAGGCAGGTTGCCCACGTAGACGGTTCGATTGAGCGGGTTGACCTGGCGAGGCATGGCCGAAAGCACACCGACGTTGGGGACAAAGCCGGGCGTGTTGGCAAAGTTGGCAGCAGCAAAGGCGGGGAACATGGCGGCGGCGGGGTTGAGCGGCGCGCCGTTGGACATGAGGAAAGGTGGAGAGCCAGCAGGATCAAAGACCTGGCCGTTCTGCGCACCGAGCAAGCCGGCATGGCCGAGGTTGCCGGAAAAGGAGCGTGTTCCGTTGGTGCCGTTGCCTGGAGGCTGGAGACCTGTTGCGCCAGCAAAAGGCTGTGTCCCATTTGCGATGAAGGCGCCCTGGGTATGTGAGGTTGCGGCTGGGTTGGGGGGATACGCGCCAAGGCCGGCTGCGGACGAGTTGACCAAGTTTTGCTGTGCGAGGCTGGGGATGTTGCCTTCCGAGACGAAGCGCGTCTTTTTCGGGCCGGTATCTGGCATCTGAGGGTTGGGAATGGAGGAAGCGAGGTGGCCAAGGTTGGCGGCATGTGCGTCGTAGGATTGGGAGGGGGCGCGCTTCATCATCTGGAGCGGATCGAGTGCGTAGCCAGGCACAGGAGCAGCGTTGGGCTGGTTGTTTGTGGTGGTGGAGTAGCTGTTGGCGGCGGCAGCAGCAAAGGTGTTGGGAGCAGGCAAGTTGTTCTCTTCGTGCATGACCGTCGTCGAGTATGAAAGCGAAGTGGTGGGCTTCGGAATGATGACGCCTATGGAAGCGGACAAGGAGCGGATCTAAGCAGCTCGAACGTTGATGTCGTTAAGAGGAGGAAGGTGAGAATGTGTGCTCAGCGGGAACCTGCGCGAGCGGATCGGGATCGAGAGTGTGGGAGATGGAGTAGCTCGAGTAGGAGATACACTCGTGCTGTTGGTAGATGAAAGCAAGTCGAAATTCTTGAAGAAACGCAAGAGGTGCGCAGAGCCAAAGCAGCAAAACAAAAGAGGCTGCGACGAAAGGAACGAGATGCAGAGTGAGAATGAGAATGAAGAAAGAAAGAAAGCAAGCAGACGCAGCAAGCTATCTGTCTCTAAATAGGGAGAAAGGATATAAGCAGAAAGAATGAAGGAGGAGGAGGAGCGGAAGAAGGTGGTCGGAGCGGGGAATGGACGACACAAACGCACTGTGCCAGCCAGCCTGTCAGCTGAGGACAAGCAGCGAGCAGACATCTGGAGCGCAACCCAACGGCGTACTGTAACTAGTCTGCCGAGTGCTCAAGCTGCTGCGCGATGCGCGACCCATTTCATAGCCGAGCTCGCTCGCACGCACGCACTGTACGCAGCTGCCACCCGTGGTTGTCGTGTCTCGCTTTGGGAGAAGGAATCATGAATGTCTCGTTGCTCGCTGTAGTAAGTCTTGCCATGCTTGCCATACTTGCCTCTGGCACAGCTTAACTTAGCGCCACACCAGTCGTTGCCTGCCGAAAGAGGCGGTGCATCTTGTTATTCCTAACCTGGACGACCCGATCAACACCTCGCGCTCGCAAATCGGGACGCCAAATCACGATTGGCTGCTCTCCACCCCGCATTTCGTCGAATATCTTTATGTGAAATGTGAAATGCGACCGACTGAAACTGATTTCCGACGTCGAGCAGGCAGATTGGCTCCCGTCCTGATCCGCTTGCTGCTCATACACTTCAGAGCCACAAAAGCACGAGGCGGTCGATGAAAAGGAATGCAAGTGTACGCATCCTTTGTGTGATTAACAGGCACGATACTACATTTGGTTCACTCGTCGGATCGAGTGTCGGTAAGGCTGAATTCGCCCGCTTTGGCTGCCTCGATGTAGCCCTTGACCTTCTCGTAGATGGTGAACACGACGGCCTGGCCCGGAGCTACACGAGCTACACGAGGCGTGATGCCCTTCCAGAATGCGCTGGCACCTTCCTGTGCAAACATGTCCCTGGCCACCTTGACCACACGGCTGATGGCGGTCTCGCCTTCCACCTTGGACGCACGCTGGATACGCGTCTTGATCGTGTCGATGGGCGCATTCGAGAACGGTCCAAGCGCACCCGAGATCAAGCCGATCACCGCCGTCTCGTATGAGGGCAGTTCAGTCGTGCCGTGGAAGCGCTGAGCCGCGCCCTTGAGCTCCTGGTACGCGGTGAAGTTGGCCGCCTGGTTCGTGGCCTGTCGTGCTGCCGTGAGCGCCACACCACGGTAGAGCGTCATGAATCCTTCCTCGCGGATGATCGTGTACAGCGCGTGTGCGGCGTTGCGGTATCGCGGCACCTCGAGCGGGTCGGCGAGCGAGTGCTGCTGCGCTTGTAGACGGATCTTGACCACCTCCATCGGGTTGACCACGGCGACGGCCTCAGTGGTACCGGCACCCAAACCGGCGAGGAAGATGCCCTGCGGCGACGTCTTGCCCGTGGTCTTGTCCGCCAGCGCCGCCTTGTACTGTTCGAAACTCATGAATCGGATCGCCATCTTGGGCACGATACCCGCCACGACCGCACCCAGACCTTTGTACAGACCCAGCGGGGTTTCACGTTTGATGATGTGCGCACCGGTGGCGATGAAGCCACGAGGCTTTTCACCGGCTTTCTTGCCTCTACGCGAGAGCTGCATTCGCACCTTGATCGTGTCCAGAGCTGGAGTAACAGGAGCAAGAATGAGAAACACGCAATGTCAGCTAATGGTCCGATTGCATCACAACCTCGACGTAGAATGAATGCGAGCGAGCTACTTACGATGACAGGTACATGCTTCCGCAAAACCTGCGATACCACCAGCGATCAGGTGGGTGGAAGGCGCCACCTTCTTGTCGGATTTTGACATTTTGAGTATATGCGATTGTGTGTGAGGGTAAGATTCGACTGATGTTTGTTTTGGAATGCCAGATGGAGCAAGGGATTGACTTGCTGCCTTTTGATGGTGTTACCGAGTGCTACGGAGGACGATGCCAGGTGCAAATAGATGGAAGATGTTGGGAGAACAAGATGGAGAAGTCGCTTAATGGGAAAACAGTCGCACGACCAGGGGTTGATGTTGGAGCAGCTGCGAGACCTTTTAAAGCACTTTGGTCGCGGAGGCGCTGCTGCAGGACGAGCCGAGCAGCTGACGCGGGGCACGGGGCAGGCGGCAGGCCAGGCCGATTCACACTCGATGCTGAAAACGCTTTCGGACGACCCGGCAGAATTCGGCTTGAGAGAGGCGGCGGGAAATAAGAGAAAGGTGGAGAAAACCTGCTTGGTTGCCAGCGCCCGTCTGCTCCCCGCCTTTTCGCTTTCGCTTTTGCAGGTGACTCAAATCGAATCGCTCTCTGCTCGAGTGCCAGGTTTGATCCGGCTAGGGCGCTGCAAATTGGATCGGCGCTTGACAACCAAGAGTTGGCGACGTCGATGACTGCTTCTGCGTCGTCTTCTTCTGGCGACCCGGTACGCGTTTCAGCCGAAACGTTGAAAGTCACAAACTACTCCTCCTGGATCTGTGGATGACGCTTTCATCAAAGTGTTCTGGACTCAAAAGACCTTTCCGAGCGCCTTCAGGAATCAGGTCTCGAGAACACATGACAGCTACGACGAGATGGCATTGCTGAGCCCACGCAGCTCGCGCTCATGCATCGGGATTTGACCGGAAGGAAGCGATGAAACGCCCGATTTGGTCTCTCAGGTCGCAAACCGGCTTTCACGAGTCCGAGATCTACTTTGATTCCAATGCAATGTACCCCCACTCTTCAAGCCCAACGATCTGCTCCAGTGCATTCTGCCTGTTCTGACTCGACCACCCAGTCGATGAGCACAGGCTTATGCGAGTCCCGAAGCACTGAAGGGATTCAAGGTGCCGTAGACCGGAAGCACCGGGTGTCATGGGAAGAGCCGACGGTCAAGGCTAGAGTCTGATGCAGGCCTACGTTTTGGTCCGGAATGGCCCTCAGCCTTCTGGCTTGGAGCCGCTTTGTCCGGCACATTGATTCGGCCGGATGGGTGCGTCTCGAATTAGAATTGGCCGGCGTCGCGGTGTCGATCGAATCCACCGCTTCGCCAATCACCCCGATCCGAACATGGATCGGCAAGATCGACGGCTTCCATTCACCTCGCCGCCCACCAAGAAGAGCCCTCTACCACGGCCAAGTCTGCGTCGTGGAAATTAACTGGATGCCCCGCTGCCGTTCGAAATGCAGAAGGCAACGACAGCATGGCCTCTCACACGGTACAGTAAGATTCTTTGAGCCAGCCGTCTGAGATTCAAAAAAATGAGCTTTGTTGAGCGTCTACTCGAACTTTTTCGAACGCATTTCTGTAGTTGGTCTTGCATCGGCTGCCGTTTCTTGCTTTGTGTCTCGCAAGCGTGCTGTCCAGGATCAACTTCTCACTTCGACAACCGTGACATGGGCTGTCGAGAAAGGCAGCCCAAAGGGATGCGGGGAATGATGATGGAAGCCAACGTCGATCTCGAGTGGAGAATTGGCCGGCAGAAGCGGCGCCGCAGCGCTTGTCTCTGCTGGACCCTGGATCCCTCTGCGGCCTAAGCGAGCCAGTCACAGTCGCTTGGCCCGGCCGCCATCTCTCTTCTGCCTTATCAGCTGCAAGGCTCAGCTAGCTAGCTCGGATCTCTCAATCGAGCCAGAGACAGAGGCAAACAGTGAGGTAGAGTCACTGCTTGAACCGAGACCCCTGCATCTTGATTGGCAGTGGACGGTGGTCTCCGCAAGCGACTCAAATGTGCTGATGAGTGTGAGCTTGAGCGTGTGTTCGATTTGCCTACCCCCCAAAGGGTTGCGTGACCGCCCGCGCTCAGCAGAGAGGGAGAGGGAAAAAGGGGTCGTCTGCTGCACACTCTCTCGCCATCCAAAAGCGGAAAGTCGCAAATCCAGAGGCGAGAGAGCTCGAGTCTGCCTACAGCAGTCGCTGCTGCTGGCTGCTGGCTGCTGGCTGCTGGCTGCTGGGCTGCGTTTGCGTCGGCGCATCCGAATGCGCGATGATCCTCGTGTGGAGTTGAAACGCGCGCGCAAATCCAACTCAGCCAGCTCCAAAAATCCAACCAACTCATTCAGGCAGCACGCCAGTCTACCGCATCCAGTCCTTGCTCAACAGAGAGCGCGATAAGAGCACACGGCGCATTGCGAGCACAGACAGTTCTCGCTCAGGCCACTACAGTACTGCTCAGCCGACCATTGCTCGCCCGCTCTCCCTCTCTCCTCTTCGCCTCTCTCTCTCCTCCTGCACTGTGGAGGACCCTTTCGCCCCTCGTCAGCATCCGCCGCCTCCTACTTGAGCTCGATACCTCCTCCTCCTCCTCCTCCTCCTCCTCCTTTCACCACCATCAACACCACCTTTCGTATCCACGCTTTCGGAGGTGTTTGACACGCTATCTTTGCTCATACCTCTTTCCTCCTTGACCCTCCTCCCCACGTCCATTCCCATTTTAAACCATCCGCGCACTTGTCAACACACACACACTCTACCTAGCTCACACCATGTACGCCAAACGCTACTTGGGCCTCTTGGCTCTGGCTCTCAGCCTCCCTCTCGCAGCCCTCGCTGCTCCCGCTCACCAGCCTTTCGTTCCCGGTTCGAGCGCCAATGCATACTCGCCCTCGACTCAGTTTGCTCCTCTCACCGCGAACCCTGAGCTCGAGACCATCCCAGGCGCTTACATGGTCGTTCTCAAGCATGGCGTCAGCTCTGCCGACTTCTTTGCTCACCAGAGTCTCATCTCGTCCGCCCAGCTCACTGCAAACAGCTTCCACGGCGAGGACGCTCAAGGTATCCGCCACGTTTACAACCTCGAGGGCCACCTGCAGGGTTACGCCGGCAAGTTCACCGATGACGTCCTCGACTACATCCGTGCCCAGCCCGAGGTCGAGTACGTCGAGATGGACACGCTCGTTTCCGTCGAGGTCATGCCTCAGACCGAGGACAAGACCTGGGATGTCGCCTACGACCAGGACCTCGCTGACGCCGCTCAGTCGGCCATGAGCACCGCCAAGCTCGGCGCCTACGATGTCGAGAAGGGCGCTCCTTGGGGTCTCGCCCGCATTTCGCATCGCAAGCGTCTTGGTCTCAGCACCTTCAACAAGTACGTCTACCAGGGCGACGGCGGCGAGGGCGTCACCGCCTACGTCATTGACACCGGTATCAACATCAAGCACGTCGAATTCGAGGGCCGTGCCCGCTGGGGCAAGACCATGCCCCAGAACGACGTTGACGAGGACGGCAACGGTCACGGCACCCACTGCGCCGGTACCATCGGCTCGCGCAAGTACGGTGTTGCCAAGAAGGCCGAGCTCGTCGCTGTCAAGGTGCTCGGCTCCGGCGGCTCTGGCTCCATGTCGGACGTCACCGGTGGTGTTCTCTGGGCTGTCGAGGACGCCAAGAAGCTCACCGCTCAGTTCCGCGCCAACCCGCAGTCCGCTGCCGCCAAGAAGCACAAGGGCTTCGTCGCCAACATGTCGCTCGGTGGTGGCAAGTCGCCCACCCTCGACAAGGCCGTCAACGGCGCCGTCACCAGCGGCATGCACTTTGGTGTCGCCGCTGGTAACGAGAACCAGGACGCTTGCAACGTCTCGCCTGCCGGTGCCACCAACCCAGTCACCGTCGGTGCCTCGACCGTCCAGGACGAGCGCGCCTACTTCTCCAACAAGGGCAAGTGCGTTGACATCTTTGCCCCCGGCCTCAACATCCTCTCCACCTGGAACAGCGGCCCCACCTCGGTCAACACCATCTCGGGTACCTCGATGGCCAGTCCTCACATTGTTGGTCTGCTGGCTTACCTCCTCTCCATCTACGGCACTGATGACTTTAAGCTGCTTACCACTGGTGCTGAGCAGCTCTCGATCGCCGACGTCGAGGACTCGCTTGCCTCCAAGCTTGCTGGCGTCATGCCCATCCCTGCCATGGCTCTCGACCTCGTCAGCAGCGTCGCTGGCTACTTCACTGGTGCCGCTGGTGGTGCTGCTCAACCCGACATTGAAGGTGTTCTGTCGCCCGACCAGCTCAAGAAGGCGCTCGTCAAGCTCGCCTCGTCCGGTGTGCTCACTGGCCTTGACTCGGACACTGTCAACAAGCTCGCTTTCAACAACGCCACCGCGGCCGCTTGATTGTGCTCAGAGTGTCCCTTCAGAGCTTGGCTCCACTGTCTCTGTTGCATACCTTTCTAGTATCCTGCATGACATGTGTTCCGATTACATGCTTTACTCTCTCTCAAATGCTCTTGTCCGTTCTCGTCGCAATCTTTCTTTGACTCCAGTCTCGCAACCTCAATCGTCTCGTAATCACTCTCACACACAGGGTTTTGGCGCCAACAGACACGCTTCCAACATTTTCCAACCGGCCCCCTGCCTCTCTTGTATTCTCTCTCCAACGAACGTTTTCTTGTTTCCAGATCGGAGCTGTGTGTGTTGCAGTGTTGTGCGTGTGCGTGTGTCTCGGAGTTGAGTGGATCGAGGGAAAGCGTGTCAAGAATTGGGGGCGTGGTTGGCCCACTTGTGTCAAGCTGGTTGGGACGTGGTTCAATGTTCTCAACAAGGGCCTTGCGGCAAACACCAAGGCCCCGCAACACGATCGCACAGAACGGTGCGGATCAACACAGAGACCCACACAAGGTTGAGATGCTGGCACATTGCAAGAGATGAGGATTTTTGCAAAAATGTTGCTGTGAACAGTTTTAAGTTACAAAAGAGATCCTTTTTTTTTGGGGAGGGGGGGTTGCCCTTGGTTGAGAGAGCGGTCTAATCGTCGTCCCAGTTAGGGTTGGCTTTGGGTGCCTTGATGCCCGCTGGTTTGGACATGATGATCGAGTCAACGGACAGCACGCTGATAGCTGCACCCGTGGCGTATCTCAAAGCCCACGATTTGGCGGCCAGCACGTCAAACACCTGGTTCTGCTTTGTCGACACAGTCCCGTCGACTTGGTTTTCAATGTCAACACCCACATCGGCACCCGAGGCGTCGACGTGCTTGGCGTAAAGTCGCGAAACAGTCTCGGTCGAATCCAGACCGGCGTTCTCGGCCAAGGTGCGTGGAACTACCTCGAGTGCTTCACCGAACTTCTTGATAGCATGCTGGTTGAGACCGGGCGTCTTTTCGCCCAAGTCGACGATGCGTTTGGCGAGTTCCAGCTCGGTGGCTCCCGCACCGGGGACAAGACGAGGATCGCGTGTGAGAGACTTGATCACGTTGACACCGTCGTCGATCGCTCGTTCGACGTCGTCGAGCAAGTTGGAAGTGGCACCGCGCAAGACAATGGTGCACATCTTGGGCTTGGCTTTTCCACCGGGTTGTCCCTCTTCCTGCTTGAACACCGTGACGCGGTCGCCGCCGATCTCTGTAGTCTCGATCGAGTCGATCCATCCTGCCTCTTCTGGCAACGGTGCGCCGAGTCTCGCCAGAGGTGTAGCACCGAGCAAACGGCAGAGACGACGGAGCTCAAACTTGGAGAGGATCTTGATGACGAGGATGCCGAATCGGTTGAGATAGTGCTGTGCAAGTTCGCCCACCTGCGACTGTGTGACGACGACCTTGACGCCCGAATCGGCGATCTCCTTGAAGTACTTTTCGAGCTGCTGCTCTTCGCCGCGCGAAAAGCTCGAGAGCTCATCTGCGTTCTTGAGAAGGACAGTGCCCTTGGTTTCGGTCTGGGTGATGTCCATACCGCAAGTGTAGACACCCACCTTGGCGGCCTTGGCCTTCTTGATGACACCCTCGGGTTCACGGCCAAACACCATACCGCGCACCACTTTGGATTGTGAGAGACTGCCACCCATGATCTTGACGACACGGACATTGTCGACGCTGAAATCGGCGAGACCGTTCTTGGCATTTTGTGGCAAGACCATGGAGACGGCCTCTGCTACCAAGGGAGCCAAGAGATCTTCGTTGCCGTACTGTTTGGATGCGAGGCAGGGCTTGAGTGCAAGTGCAAGACTCTCGGTGGTGGGTGGGCTGGAAAGCTGGGCGACCGACAGCTGCTCTAGTTCGGCAAGACATTTGTCGCGAGCGATCTCATAGCCCTGAAGGATCTCGGAAGGATGAAGGCCCATTGTGATGAGGTATTCGGCCTTCTTCAGGAGCTCTCCGGCAAAGATGAGGACGAGATTGGTCGAGTCGCCCATCTCGGCTTCCTGCTGTTGGCTGGCCATGACAAGCAACTTGGCCGCGGGGTGAACAACGTCGAGCTCGCGAATAATGGTAGCAGCATCGGATGTGACAAAGAGCCTTTCGAGGTGGTTGATAACCATCTTGTTGCGTCCGTTGGGGCCAAAAGAGGTTCGAACAATCTCGGAGAGTTCGTTAACGGCCTGGATATTTCGAAGAACAGCTTCCTCGATACCTTGGAAGTGCTTGTAGCCCTCCTTGAAGAGGTTGGGTCCTCCAGCACGTGGCACTTTGAGCGACATGGTGAGCTGAGTCGAGTTGCGAGGACGATGGTGGTGGTGATAGTGAGCAAAAAAGAACACTTCTTTCTTTGCCCATTTCTCAAAGTGATACGCGCGACAGATTCGCAGTTGCTGTTGGTCTGCGCTGCGCTGCGCGAAGATTGCTTCTTTCCCAACACTCACACACATACACACCGCCAAATTTCAGTCTGTGAGTTGCTCAGCGCGTTCTTCTTCTGCCTTCGATCGTCATTTTTTAAACCCCCAATTTGTTTCGCTTGGAGACGTAACAAATTTTATAACGGCGAAAATCTTGCTTTCCCTCCTCTTGTCCCTCTTGTTAACGCCTAGAAGACTACAAAATCATCGTCAAGCGTCCGACTCTATGTTGCATTTACGATCCAGACTGCTACAAGGCGTTGATCTGCCGTCCTACAAGCCCGGGCTGCACAGCATAGCGCCACAGTGTAGCATAGTTCGAAGGTGTGCATCCTGGGATCGACTTGAGTGCGGCCTGGAGCAACGTCAAAAACAGAGAAGCAATTCAAGTCAGCGAAGATTCTCTCACAGAGTCGGAGCCTGATCCTCAATGGCGGCGTCGTCAATCACTTACCAAGGACGTGGGTCGCAGGAGCTCCAGCTTCTCTCGCAGCTGCGAATTGAGTCCTGGCACTGACTGAAAATCAAATCCTTCCGGGAAGCGCAACTTGGTTTCCTTAGTGAATGCTTCGATCTCTTGCGCTTGTCTCTCTAGATGCGGCAAGTATCTAGCTTCGATCTCTACCCTGTCCATCGCCATATCACTCATACCCGCTAGTTCTGGAATCACTGTGATTAGATCGCGAACGCCCAGCCGTGGCTGTCTGAGCATATCGAGCCCGCTCCGCTCGTGTGAATCGCTAGAGCAATTGAAGCCGTTCTTCATCCAAGCGTGCGGACTCATTCTTTTGGCCCTGAGCAGCGCAAACGCTTGGTCCATGTCAGCTCGCATGGTGCAGAAGCGTGCCCAGCGCTGTTCGTCTATGGCACCTGTGTTCGCAGCTCGCAGCAACGGTGTGAGGCGCTTGTCCGCGTTGTCGGCGCGCAGCGTCATCCTATATTCGCTACGAGAGCTAAACATCCGGTAGGGCTCTTCCACGCCTTGCATCACCAGGTCGTCGATCATGGTCCCCACGTATCCTTCCGATCGACCGATGGCGAGTGGATCCAGTCCATTGGCTTTGAGTCCAGCGTTAAGACCGGCAACGCAGCCCTGAGCTGCAGCTTCTTCGTACCCTGTCGTGCCGTTGATCTGACCTGCCATCCATAGCCCGTCGATCCTTTTCGTCTCGAGACTGTGGCGCAGTTCTCGCGGATCCACGTGGTCATACTCCACACCGTAGCCTGGACGTATCATTTCAGCGTTTTCGAGTCCGGGGATGCTGCGAAGCAACTCTATTTGCTGTTCGGATGGCAGCGTGCAAGATAGACCATTCGGATACAGAATCGCTCCGTCTTCGGTCCCTGGCAGACCTTCGGGTTCGAGCCAGACTGGATGTGCCTGCTTGTCTTTGAATCGGATCACCTTGGATTCGATGGAAGGACAGTAGCGTGGTCCTCTCACCGTCTCTCTGATGTGGATCGACTTGTCCAGGTTCTGCCGCACAATGTCGTGCGTGTGTGGTGTTGTGTGCGTGCCCCAGCATTCGACTTGGCGAGCAGCATCGATATCGGGTGCATCATTGAGGAAAGAGAATGCCGCCGGTGAAGAGTCGCCGTATATCACCTCAAGTCGAGGATCGACCTTGCTGTCGGACTGCCATGGACTGCCAAGGCGCACCGAGGAGACGGCGATTCTTGCCGGGGTACCAGTCTTGAGTCGGCCGAGCTCGAAACCCGCGCGAGCTAGACTTTGGCTTAACCCATCGGAAGCAGGGTCGTCGGTGACCGATGGCAGAGGAAGCATGCGTCCCGCTGGTCTCGTCTCGAGTCCGAGATGGAT
Organism: Sporisorium exsertum; assembly: GCA_928724755.1. NCBI lineage: Eukaryota > Fungi > Basidiomycota > Ustilaginomycetes > Ustilaginales > Ustilaginaceae > Sporisorium > Sporisorium exsertum. The sequence continues at coordinate 393,293 of CAKMXK010000030.1, read as the reverse complement.
GTTGGCAGACAGGAAGGTGCCGGTAGCAACAATGACCTGAGTGCAACTGATCCGAGTTCCATCGACCGTTGTGACGCCACGGACGATTGCTCTCGTTGCTTTTCCATAATTGCCTTCTCCGTGATTGAGAAGACCTGCACTTGACCAATCCAGCTGCAGTCCATGCACCTTCGCCTCGAGGATGGTCAGATTCGGATAGCCTTGCAGAGCTTGTTGCATGTGTCGTCGGTACAGGGATCGGTCAATTTGCGCCCTGGGACCATGCACGGCAGGACCTTTGGACTTGTTGAGTATGCGGAATTGGATTCCCGCCCTGTCTCCAATCACACCGCAAAGTCCGCCCAGTGCATCCACCTCACGCACCAACGTTCCCTTCCCGACGCCACCCAGACTTGGGTTACAGCTGAGCTCTCCAATGCTGTGCTTGTTTGTCGTGATCAAAAGCGTACGTGCACCCGTTCTAGCTGATCCTGCAGCAGCTTCACAGCCTGCATGGCCGGCGCCGACTACGACGACGTCAAAGTGTAGGTCTGACCGGCTAGGTCCTGCCAGTTGCGGGGCTTGTGCCGCCGTGGCAAGTCGCCGCGTTGAACGCCTTATCGCGTGGCCTGCGGCGCCCAAGACCGGAGCAGCCACGCCAACTCCTCGCCATAGCATACCTTTATGCTCAAGTTTGAACTGTGTAGATGGGCTGTAGAGTGAAGAACAGAAGTGATGATGGTGGTTGGCTGTCCCGCGGCTCGCGTAATTGTTGCGGTCATTTTTGCAGCCACTTTTTCCTTCACGATTAACTCTGAGCATCCTCCCTCCATTTCTCGCTCCTTCAAACTCAGATACACGCCTTGTCTCACCGTGACCACATCACCTAACTTATAAGGGATGACAATGCATTGTTCATCACTCTCGCCATTCAGGCCAACACTCTGAAGCGAGACCGACTGCAGAGAGGAGCTAGCTACAAAAACCCCCCCCCCCGGAACCAGGAAAACCAACTACAGGGATCAGAATCAAAGAGTTCAAGTGCTAACAGAAAGAGAAAACGAAGACAAATCCAGGCAGAACCAGCATCAGAAAGTAACCACTCCGGCAACGTTACGTAGCTACGACTCCAGCTCGACTATCGCGAAAGTTATGCGGAGGCAGGAGACCTTTCAACGACGTCGAAGAGGCGTGAGATCATCAGTCTGCGTACGTGCATGACCAGCGCGCTTCAGACGATCGAAGGCGGCGCGATTCGATCCATCGTGAACGGGCGTTCGGATCATCGAAGCAGGCCTGGGCGCCAAAGGTGAGCCACGCACGGAGCCTCGTTCGGGCGTTGGTGTGAAAGTGGCAAAGTTGTGAGGCGCTCTGGCGGGCAGACGCGACGGTGTGGTGCTCTGTGATGTGTTGGACATGTTCGAGATGCGACTGGCTTGGTCTAGAGTGGGAGCGGTCGATCGAGATCCGACCGGAGGAGCGTTGACAGCCGGTGCTGACGGAGGAGTCGAAGGGCCCTCTTCGGGAACTGTGGGAACCGCCTTGCGCGACTGCAGGAATTGCTGGCTTGGCTTGCGAGCCGTGTTGGTGTTGTCGTTGTTGTTCGATGCTCTTGAGCTGATGTCCTCCAAAATCGCCTGAGCCCACAGCGGGTTGGGCGGCACCTCGCTTTCGATGACATCCGAAATCACCTTGACCCACTGCGACTTTTCAGCTTCGGTGTCGGCGAAGAAACAGATGCGCTCTCCGTCGGCAAATGTGATGCGGAACGACCTATCAACGTGGTAGTTGGCATCGGCATCCTCTTCCTCAGCGAGCGTTGCCGTCGTCGCGTATGATGCCATGGTCCTCGACCTGCCCAATGCCTGGCTCGCGCCTGAAGGGAAGATCATGGAGCCTGCATTGACGTGGTTGCCCAGCTCTTCGACGCAAACCGCCTTGGAAAGGTCGATCTTGACCGTCGGTTTCTTCGTAACCGCATTGAAGCAGATCAGGTGCTGTCCCTGCGCCTGCACGGGACGACGACGCCAGCTAGCACAGTCGCCGCCCAGCTGCGTCAAAGTGCCAGTCTGCCACGGCTCGGACCTGTGCCAAGCAGCATGCTGCATCCCGCGGATGCACTCGCCCAGGTTCTCTGGGAGGTTATCGCGAGGGATACTCGGCAGAGGCGGAAGGTAGAATAGCTTGAGACGAAGCGTTCCTCGCACTTTGCTCAGGTTCTGACGGAAGTCTTGCGACAGCGTCGAGACGTGCGAGCGCGATGCGATGCTCGAAGGGCCCGAAATGCTTCCTGTCGGGTTTGAGACACCGTGAACAGGAAGATCGAGCACCATGCATCGTGCATAACATTGGCTGGCGACTCGCTCAAAGATGACGCCGGTGCGACCGAACGCACCCTCGCGGTTGATGTATGCCAGCATGGGTTCAGCTCGCGAGGCCTGGGCTGCAAACTCTGCGGCGGCTTCACGCTCCTGCTGCTCCCGCTTTGCTGCTTGCTTTTTGGGACTGCTAAAGAAGCGGCTGAGGCCTTTGAGTGTGGGACTACCGTGCTCGCGTCGTGTGGGCGACGAAGGACGTTGCGGCTCCACGAGATGCGCGTCACGTTGCACCACGAGCGTCAAGCTGAACTCGAGGTTCCTGTGCTGGATGAGCTCGAACTCCTGTGCAATCTTGCTGACGACGTTGCGACCAGCTCGTAGCGGAACGGTCGCTGTCTTGACCATGTGAAGACCGTTGTCGAGGATGCAGTGGAACGAGGTCGGGCGTGAGGGCACAGGAAGGTCGGTTGGGGTGAACGAGTCCACCATGACAAATACTTTACCCGCAGCCTTGCGAGCATTGGAGCCTTCGCGGATCTCGCGGATCTCCTTTTTGTACTCGTTGATGTCACTGGGCCTGCGCAGCTTCTTCCAGGCTTTTCCGCTGTCGACATCGCCCGCAGCTGCCGAGTGCGTTACCTTGTCGTCGATGCCCTTGAAAGCACCGCGGTCGTTGACGTTGTAGTTGGAATCGCCCTTCTGGTAGATGCGAGACAACTCCTTCTCCATGTTAGTCTGGAAACCGCCATCAATGGCGCGCTGGAGACTGACATCGAGCATCGCCTTGCTCTTTGCGAGGTCTGCGCTAATGCTCTGACGTGTGGGAAGCTCGACCGGCTCGTCGAGAGGCTCGGCGCTCGAGTCGGACGTGGTCGAGGCGCTGGCGGTGTCCGTGTCGACGACAGTGTCAGCGACAGCAGCAGTGAATATGGGACGTGCATCGCCGGTGCTCATGCTTCTCTTGCGACGGGCTTTGCCGTTTTTGCTGCGGCGCCGAGCGATGATCTGATCGGCTTGTTGGGCTGGAGTCAGGTGTGCAGGACCGGGGCTGTCGCGTTCAGCTTGGGTGATGGAGCCCTCCAGCATGCCCGTAAAGGTGGTGTCACCGCTCTCGGTGCCAAACGAGTCGAGCAAGGGAGGAGCAACAGCGCTGGCATTGGTGTTCGTGCTTTGAGGCAGCGACTGATCAAAGTCTGCTGTTATTTTGAGCTCCGTGCCCAGCAGGTCTAGAGGGCTCTCGAGTTTTTCGAGTTCTCTGACGGGGCTCGGAGACGGGATGGGCTTGGTCTGGGTAGCAATAGACTCGGTGGGCATCAGGTGGAGCGGAGCACTAGGGCGTGCTGCTGTCGCAGTCTTGACTTGCGCTGCCGATGTATCTTCGACTGAAACCATAGAGGGACCAGGCTCACTGCCACGCGGCATGCGCCTTTGCTGAATGGTGCTGCGCTTGATGGCGTTTGAGTCGATAGTAGAAGCTTGTTGGCCTAGTTGAGTCTGCGTCTCGCCAATGAGCTCGTCACCGTGCGACTTTGCTTGCCCCTGGTTGAGCTTCTCCCTAGCGACACGCTGAAGGATGGCATCGCGCGAAATATGCGGTCGCCCATGAATCGATCCATGGCGGACGGTGGGTGGCGGGATGGGTGCCGACACCGGAGCAATCTGTGGCTGTGTGCCGCTACGACCAGAATCTCCTAGCAGAGGAGCGGCCACATCGACGGACAGGCCGATGGGGGTCCAGGCAGGAAGCTGCGGCAACGTTGCTTGTTCCAGACGTGGAGGGCTAGCAGTGGTCTCGATTCGAGCTGACAGCGGCTCAGGAGGTTGCCCGCCTGCTTCGGTGTGTCGAGAACGCATGCTGGGACTGTTGAGAATGTCGTCGCGGAGCAGCTCGTCCATCATGCTATCAACACGATCTGCAGCCGAGAGACGAGCAAAGCTGTTCTCACGCTCCGACGGAAAGCCCTGCTCGTTGGTGCAAGGCGGTTGAGCAGCCTGAGCATGCTCGACAGAGACATCCTGAAGCTGAAGACTACCATCACCGGGCGTGGGACTGGGAGGGCCCTCGATGGAGGAAGTCTCGTTGCTATCATGGGAGAGATCGGGTTCGGACTCTGCTGAGAATGGTTCAGCGGCCTCGTCGGATGAGGCGTGTGCATCGTCACCGTTGACTACCTGAAGCTGACGCACAGGCGCCTGGGAAGTGGTTGCACCACCCTCTTGCATCCAAAAGTCAGCGTCTGTTGGATCATGCTGGTGGTCTTCGGTGTCGTGAAGGCTTTCGGCATCGAAGCTGCTTTCCTTGTCAAACTCTTGAACGTCGAGAATCTCGTCAAAAGTGACGGTCTTTCTGCGCTCTCTGCGGAGGGGACTAGACATTTCGGGCCCTAGGCCCGAGTCGATGTTGGAGCTCTGCGGAGAGTCGTGCATGAAGCGTGGGCCATGCAAACGGTTGGAGACCAGGAGACCCTTTGAGGCAGAAGCAGGACTGCTCTGCGATGCTTGCTGGACTGCTGCACGAGAAGGTGTGAGTGGAGAAGAGGGGGAAGAGACTTCGTCTGCGCCTCCATCTTGCTGGCGGAAGACCGAGTTGCTGACGTAGTTCGACTGGTGGAGCCTACCCAAGCTTTTGCGAGGGAGCTTTCGCTTTGGAGATTTTGCGGCCGGGACAGTAGCATAAAGGTTGAAGGGGTTGCTGTTCTCTGCGTCTTCATCGGCAGTCGAGGTCTCTGATTTGAGACTCTGCTGTGCAAGCTTGGTAGAGCTGGAGATGCCAATGCCGAGACCGAAGGAAGGAGATGTCGGTGGTTTGCGCAAAGGGGAGCCAAGTGGCGAGTTGGTGAGGGAGCTTGGCTGGCTTCCACCATCGATCTGTTTAAAGATGCTGTTTGACACGAGACCGTGGTTGCGAAGCGACTTGAAGTTCTGCGTCTGCTTCTTTGGGCTGTGAAGGGAGGGATGCTCTTCGGTGGCATGCTCGGGTGATGATTGTGAGTAGGTGACGGTGGAACCTCTCTTTGCGGTCCTGAGAGGCGACCAACCGTTTGTGCTTGCGCCGAGGATGGCAGCTGTGGTGGAAGGCGGTGTTGCAGCCGTCAGGGCACTGGTGGAGCCAGCACTGGGCGTGTGGTCGCTCATTGCGACAAGGATTGGATGTGAAGTGCTTGCTGAAAGTGACAGCTTCGAGGAGATTGTGAATAGGGAGGTGTGATGAGAATGCGACCCTGTGATATGTGTGTAGAGTGAAGAGGAGAGTGACAGGGACGATGATGGAGGAATGGAAGAAGAGACGGAAAAGCTCAGTGCTCATCCGATGCAGACCAGCCAAGAACCCACAAAATGAACGGCTGCTCCGAAAAGATGTGACAACAGCAGAGTTGCTGAGTGTTGTGTGTCTGTTCGTGATTTTTGACAGCTCTCTTCCCCGTCTTGTTGAACATCTAGTTTTTATTTTCATCTGCTCTCCAAGTAACCAAGGACCGACCAGGCTTTCCACTGCGCGCTGTGTTGAGCCTGGGCATGCGACCCTGCGCCATCCCGCCGCAACTCTCTGGCCGTGCGGGGTGGAATGAAAGGGCATCTGCAGCGCACGCTTGTCTGCCAGAGATGCCTCCCTCACCATCTGCATGAAAGTCAGCCCTCTGCCCATTGCACGCTCGGCTGGTCCGCATCAGAACCGATGTTCAGTTGCTCGAGGGGCACCGACCGATATGAGACAGGCTGCGTTCGCCAGAATGCCCGTTCAGCGGCCGTCTCGGCTTTCCCGTTGCTTGAGCGTGGGAAAGATTTCATCGATCACTCCTCTATTTCTCTCATATCACATCGATTGCCAGTACCGCACGCAGCCCGCCGCCGCTCGTAGCTGCGATCCAAGAGCGCAGTAGTTGGGGACAGAGTGTTTCAAGCCTTGATGGCGCCCCAAGTCTCAAACACGTTAACGCGTTCGGGCAATTTTGAATCACGTGAGTTTTTTTGGAATAACTGTTTGCTGCCTGACTTTTGCAATTTTCAAGGCGAAACCTTGCCTAGCTGCTGTGGTAGCAATCCCTCATTCGTCTGCGTCAGAACGGAAGGCTACAGGTGAAGGCGACCGATCCAATGCAAAGCTGCTACGCCCTGCAAAGGAAGCACAGCGCTCGGCAATCCTTGTTCTTGCTCCTAGCAGCTGCGATCCATCCTGCGTCTGCGTTGGTGACTCCGTCACCAGGCTGTTGCGAGGAAACACGAGCTTCGGCTTGTCCACTTGAGACAGATGATCCATGTTGTGTGCCTTACGCGCTGGTTGTTTTTGCGGTGTCGACATCACCAGCAGCCGCTTCGAACCGTTGCTTGCAAACGATGACGCCGATGACGTGAAGGGGGAGCCGAACGAAGCCATCGAAGCAAGGGCGGGCGAGTGCATCTCTTGGCTCAAGGCCATACTCTCGAGCCCTTGCGACGGGTGTCGCCCGTTCTTGTGGCCTTTCTCCACGCTGCTCCCTGGTCTGAAAGCATTTGTGGAGACCATACTTGCGGGTTGGGTGTAGGCAGCGTTGGTATTGCTCCTTGAGAAAACGGCCGTCGGCGCTCGCACTTCGTGCCCCGGTCCAGCAGTTGCACTCACGCTGCGAGACAATCGTCGCCCCATGTCCACTTCTCGTCCTCTTCCTAGCATACTCGATCGTTCCGCCAAGATGTTTCGCTTGACTCTCCTGCCCGCTTGCTCCTTCTCGAGCACGTCCGACAGACCTGCACCTGCTGTCGAGATGTTGCCAGCCCCTGCTGCCGCTACTGCTGCTGATGATGATGATGATGCCGTCGCTATACTTGCACTCCTCTTGGTGGCTCGCACGGGTGGTGAGCCAGCCGACCCCGTGGTGCGCACACTCTTGGTCGGCCGCGCGGGCGTTCGCGATTGGAGTGACACAAAGCATTTGCTTCTGAACAACGAGCATTGTCGCGGCAGGCTCGCTTCGAAATGCGGCTCCACCACCCTCGAGCACAGCCATTGCGCGTCGTCCATGTCGTCATCCTCGACCAGTTTGCGCAACGACGAGCCAAATAGCGACCCCTTGGCTTTTGATTTTGCCGGATCTTGCTTGTCATAATCGATCATCTCTGAGCCGAGGTCCGAGAGCAGGTCGGCAATCTCTGAGCCAACACTGGCTGCAACTTGCCTGAGACAGAGGATATCCACAAGCGCTTCGAGCCTCTTGCTGAGGTGGTCAACTGCGAGCACCTCTTCGCCTTCCAGTCCGAGCACCTCGGTTTCTCCGTGGTCGTTATCGTCATGTGACGAGTCGGTTGCAAGGCGCTTACGTACTTGTTGGTTCCATGCGAAGGCATCGCTCGATCCGGAATGTGGCCGTACGCCTCTCCACCGTTTTGCTTTTTCGAGCTTTCGTGATCGTTTGCGTGGCTGTTCCCTTTCTGTGTCAGCAGCTGTAGCCAACTGTGAGTTTGTCAGCGTGTCTCCTAAGGGCACACAAGGGGCGTCTCCAGGAATACGAGAGCGAGCCGTCTCCAAAGCCCTGGGATCCTGCGAGACAATGTGCAACAGGCACATGGTGATCAAAATCTGTAGTTGGATCCTGTTGAGCGGCACAGAAAGTTAGTCTTCATGCTCCAATCGTCTTTTGGCAGTCGCCCTTACGGTACCTACTCTCGGCTCTCCATGGACGATATCCAGCGTTCGCGCAGCGAGTCCAGGCCTGTCGATCTGAGGCCCGAAGTAGCTGTGCCTACGACACGCTGAGCGAGCGTGAGTTCGTATTCTGACAGCTCGTGCGTGGCCGTTGCAGGCAAGTTGTCGAAGCAGCCGGAGTCTGGCAACAGCTTATGAGCCAAGGCTCGATGCCGTCGTGTGATGGTGCCAATGGATTTGATGAGTTGGCACAGGCCGAGCAGGATGTCGTCTGGCGCCTGCGACGATTTCAACCGGTCGATGCAGCGAAGAAAGTGAGCAAGGCCCGTGTGATGTTCGCCAAGCCACAGCGTCTCCGCATAGCTATCCGCAAGCGTCTGATGAGCAGCTATGCCATATTTGTAAGCTGGATCAGTCGCCGTCGTCGCCGTCTTGTCAGGGCTTCCAAACCACGAGGGGCCCTCAGGCTGTTCCAAGTGGCATGCATATCGTATCGCGAGTGGTTCCGAAGGTACCGTGATCAGCCGAGAGGAACTAGCCTGACGGTCCAGGCCTTGCGAGCCTGAGCCTGATGAGGCCGGCAGCGCCATTCGAAGTTGTTGCAATCGGCAATGGGATGTTGGTGTGAGGGAGAAGAGGAAGCTGCCAATTGTTTGCTGTTCCTTGACCTGTTCCGATGGTTGCGCTCATTTCCAACACACTGTCACTTTTTCCTCCATCCCGTTTGACCTTATCGGGACAGAACACACTCGCGCGAGAGATCTGAGACAACGCTGGATTGCAGGCAAGAGACCCGTGAGGTCCTTGGGCTCGTAGGAGGCTCCCGGTGAAACGAGCAAAGCCGTAAAGGTTAGATTGAGTCAATTGAAAGATGAGATCGTTGTAGGGATCGTAGAAAAAGCTGAGTCCCGAAGGTCAGGTGCCAGCACGCAACGCGCGCTGGCAGCCAAAACCTCGGAACTTGGCTGAGTCCATCTCCGAGTCTAAGTCCAGCGCTCGCTCGGCCGAGACACTGGCCCGCCAGAGACTGTCGCGTCGCCTGCGCAGCAGATAGCGGTCGCGACAGAGGGGCCGTGGAGGCACCGCCAAGGCTAGAGGACGGGGTCTCGCCAGGAGGCATCGACTGGGACCAGAGGGCCGTGCCGGACACCGTAGAGGGTGGAGGCGACCATGGTGCGACACTCGGTGGCAGTACGGTCGACGTAGCGCCGGTAGCAGTCGGAGTTCCAGCGGCCAAGGAGCTTGATGGTGTCAGCATCGACGCCCTGAGCCGCTGCCCAGGTCGCTGCCCCCCGGCGAAAGGAGTGACCGGCGTACCGTCAGGTGTCAAGGCCGAGGCGGGAGAGGGCCAGGCGCAGATGGTGGAGGAAAAACGCCCGGGTGAGGGGGCGGTGACCATCCTGGAGGCCAAAGAGCAGTGCTGTGGCGTGCCACTGCGGCAGGCATAAGAGTCGGAGGGCCGAGTAAGGACACTCGATGCCGCCAACCCGAGGGACGACCAGGGGGGCGCCGAGGCGGAAAGGGTCGGTCTTGGACACTGGTAAGAGGAGGATGGCGTAGTCATCGTGCCAAGTGACCGAGCCCACAAGAAGGCTGGTGGGGCTAGCTGCTTCCCAGGTGACCTCACTGCAGCGCAGGAAGCAGGCGAAGGACACGGCAAAGGCGGCGGCGATGACCTGGCGATCCCAGGGGGGGAGGGCGGAAGACTGCGGTAGCACCTCCAGGATGGCGCGAAGGAGCGGCAGGGTGATGGGCAGCTTGGACGCAGCTGGACGGAGGCCGAGCGTCCTCTTGATGCCACAGACTGCACGCTCGAGCCGACTGCACCCGAAGCCGTCGACACTGAGGCCGAGGTCGACATGCCACGACCTGAGTGCGTCAAGTTCGTGCTTGACGCTGTGGTAGGATCGCGACCGTGCCATGTCGCAGACCCACTTGGTGAGGAACAGGTCCGATGCCGGGTAGGCGGCGGCGTTGTGCCCAAAACGCCAAGCGACAAAGGTGGTGTAGCGGTCTGGGACACCGGAGCTGCGGCGACGACTGGACTCGGCCAGGCCGCGCCAGATGAAGGTGGCGGCGACGACAGAGCAGCCAGTGGCGGCGACGAAGGAAGGGGGCGGGGCGTGCCGCAGGACACTGGAAAAAGGAGGCTGTGAGCCCATGGGAAGCGCTGTGAAATGAGGGCAAAACGGCAGCAGGAGAGGAGGTCAGCCAGGTGGTTGTCCTCCGAGGCCACGCGGACAGGATGGAGGGTGAGCTGGCATGTGAAGCAGAGGCCAAAGATCTCGCGCAGGAGCGTCTGAGTGAGCGGATCTCTGGACCGTCCAGAACGGAGCCCGTGCTCGACGTTGGTGTTGTCGACATGGAGGACCACCATGCGGGGACGGTACGAGCAGGGGGTCTGGCGACGCTCCCGCCGCGGTTGACTGGTGCGCAGCCACTGTAGTCGGCTTCGAAGTGGGGGGCGGAGGCGACTGGGGCTGTTGGGTGCCGCTTTGTGACGACAGGCACGCTGCAAGGCAGGCTGCGTGGGCACGGGGCTGGGCAACGAGGAGGTTGACCGCTGTGGGCAGGCGGGACGGGCGGGCTGTCACAGTGTCTGGCCGGGGTCGAAGGTGGTCGCTTGGTGAAGCAGCGCATGCTGGTAGCCAGGCTGCGCCGACACGGGACGGAGGCGAGGGAGTGTTGACTGCTGGGGAGGGCGACAGAGCACCTGAGGTGGTGGAGTCGTTCCGGAGTCGGGAAGTGCCGCTGGGCGACGGCTCACACGCTGCCAGGCAGGCTGTGAGGATGCGGGGCGAGGTCGACCGGGCAGGCCGTTGACTGAGTGAGGTGAACTCACTAGTTGAGGCTCGACTTGGGAGCCTTGGCGCTGGCGCCGGTGGTGTTGGTGGTGCTGGTGGTGGTGTTGTTGGCGGTGGGCTGCCGTGGGCAGTGTTGGATTCGACGATGCGAATCTGAACCTGTCTCCCACTTCGGCGTTTCATTCACGTGGCGAACCACCCACCAATGGGTGTTAGGACAACGACGAATTAAATCAAGAAAACGACAACGGGAAAACTTTCGGGCCAACTGGAAAATACCTTTACGCATGGCGCGCAGACGGACGCACTCATTGGTTCATGGACCTCATTACCCGACAATGGGTGTTGAGCGTTTTCAATGAATCACACCCCGCGACGATGCAAGGATACACCTCTCGACCAATGACAAGACTCGACGACGAGTGCTTGCCTCCGAAACCTGCTGATGTCGAGTCATCCAGGACAACGGAAGGAACTATGGTCAGACACCTATGCACCGGACCAATCATAGGACGAGAGAAGGAAGAAGACGGGACGTTGAGAACTCGAAGGGAGGCAACACCCGATGTCGGGTGTTGCACTCCATGGAGGAAGGACAAGTCGTAGGGCATTGTGCAGGGAGACTTCGCTGGGGAGAGTAGCACGACTTAGTGTAGAATCAACCAGTGGCGCATGTGTATATAAGGTCCAGTTTTGTAGCACCGAGAACAGAAATATCATCAAATCATCGAATCTTCCACCTCTCTAACACATCCCTAGATCCTAGAGCGATATCCCACACCCACCGTCGGGTGTCTATAGTCTATGGTTGTACCCCAGGCTTCCAGCCAACTGCGCTATCTCACTACTTTATATTGTCTTTGTCAAGGACGGATCTTAGACATCAGAGTTGGATCGCCCTTGGATATTGGCTTAAGATCCTTCCAACGTCCTCCCAAGATCGCAACTTAGGAAACAAGGTACTGGGTATCAACACCCAGCATTGGATGTTGTAAGTCATATACAAGTATTGATAAAACTAACGTTGCCTTCATATTAGTCGACGTGGTTTCAGCTGCTATCATTTATCAGGCAGGACTTGCCCATGTGCTTGCCGTTGCAGAAGCGACAGACGTGCTGGCGGACGCAGGGCCGTTCGGTGGTGCCGACACACCTGCCGTTGTTCCAGGAGGTGCAGACCTCGGCTCGGCATGGGTCGTCATCGCGTGGATGCTTGGACGATGCGGATGCGGTTGGTCTGGGGGCCTGCTTGGGTGGGACGCCCAGGAAGTGCGAGTTGTTGAGCTCGCTGTCGTAGTGCGCCCACTCGGCAGCTGATGCTCGTCCCAGGCGAGCGGTGCAGAGGGTGACAATGTAGTCAATGACGCGCTCCCACAGGTAAACCGCCTGCTGCTCCGCAATGTGCAGGAAGAAGCGGCCCAACCCGATGGGCAAGTTGCGGTCTGGCGAGCTAGCAGCACGAAGTGACGCATAGATGAACCAGATCTTGGTGAAGACCTCGAAGTTCGGCACGGCCCGGAGGAAACCCTTGTTGGATGTAGACGAGCCGGCCCGCTTGCTGAGCTTGTAGCCATCGATGAAGACCTCGGCAGGCTCGTTGTCGGCAACGGTGCCAGGCCAGGCAGGGTTGGCGAGCTTGGGCAGCTCGTAGACGGTGATGGTGTTGGAATGAACCTTGTCGGCGAGCTCCGGAGGGATCCACGTGTAGCGGCAGCCGGTCTGGTACTCACCGAGTGGGCCAGGAAGGGCTGGGCGAGGCGCGACAGCGGTCATCTCACTCGCCGGCTGCACAGCAGGCAGTGGGGTAGTTGCCGATGGCGGGGCAGTGGCGACTTGTAAGGCGGCCTGCAGGCCCTGGATGGCGTGGTGGATGTCGTCCTGCAGCTGCTGGCGCAGCTCGCTGATGCTGCTCTCGATGGCGTTGGCCACAAAGGACATTGTGGCGAAGGGCGCAGGTGGAGGTTGGGCTGCCGGAGGTTGGAGGGAGACTACGGCGGGGGGTGGTGGTGGCGTGGACTCGCGTGGTGCCAGAGCCGGCGCTGGTGTGGGCGTCGAGGGTGGCAGGGCCTGTAGCGCGGGCGAAGAAGAGGACGGCGCAGTAGGCTGAGCCGACGGCACCGCTGGTTGAACCGGCCGACAGGCGAGGCAAGAGCGCACAACCTGTGTGGTACACGTACGGTGGAAGAACTCGTTGAGCGGCTTCTGCTGCTTGCACGTGCGGCAGAGCTTGAAGCCGTCCGACATTGTAGCGGTCAGCTGGGCTGACCGAGCTTAGAACTAAGGCCAACGAGCGATAAGCGCTGTTGGCTCAAGACGAGATGGAGGAACAGAGACAAGGTGGTGACGAGAGAAACAGATGAAAATGCCACATAGCATGTGGGTTACGGCCGAAAGGCTCAAACCAGACGCGCACGCCCTCTCCAGCACGTGATGCACTCACTTTAGGCGAAACGCGCCGACGCGTATCTCGTTTGAACCTGTCAAAACTGCTCATCTCGGTTTCACACTGACCGACACAACGCGAACCATAAATTATGTCGTTGATGGCTGCTCGATCACAATGTGCTCTAGTAACGAGTAACGGTAATCTACAAGAGAGGCCCGTGTGATGCATCAAAACTCAAGCTCAATGGTCCAGTCCGAAATGATGGCCACCGCTGGGTCCTTGATGACAAGCTCCGATGCCGTGTTGGATCCCAATCCGAAAGCACCGCCTTTGCTCGACGAGCTTGTGCCGCTCTTCCAGGCCCACTCGATAGCGGACGCCTGATCCTGGCGGTGCATGCGCTGTCCGTTGACCCGAACAGACTTTGGCTCCTTTTCCAAGCCCAGCACCACCAGCTTGGAGACGCGCACACCTTGGATCGATGCCGCAAACTCGTTCTTCTCTTGGTAAGGACGCAATTGCTTCCTGTCTCCCAACACCAAGTGCGCATCAGACATTTGCACGGCGGTCTCATCCATGCTTCGCAGCGAATGCTTGCCCGATGCGCTGTCTCGTGTCCACTCGAACCGGCGCCAGACGAACTGGCCCTCCTCATACTCGTACGTCTGACCGTCGTCCAGGTACAAGCTTCCCTCGGCAAGCACGCCCGTCGAGCCGCTCTTGCCTGTACGCTCCTGCTTGTCCAAGGCAATGATCAGTGTGAAAGGATCCATACGGCCGAGCTCCGCAGCACGTCTAGCTCGCTCTCGCAGTGGAAGGATCGATCCGCCACGGTGCAGCAACGGCAATTGCTCCGTCAGTGGTGCGGGCACAGTCACGCTGCGTCCACGTTCCGTACCCTGATACACCTCGTGCGTAAAGTAGTTGTAGTACGGGCGGTCTTCGGCCAGATACACTTGAACCGAGTCGATGTCCTTGTCTACGGCGGGACGCACCAAAAGGCCCGAGTCGCCAATGTAGTATTGCGTGTCGATATCGAATCCTTCGGGATCGTTGGGGAACATCAAGTACTGTGGGCGCAGCACGGGCATGCCCGTTACTGCATTGTCCTTGAAGGCAGTGTACCACATGGGCAGCATCTGGTATCGCAGCTTGATCAGGTCCCTCACCGCACTTCGAAGCGGCTCTTCCAACAGGTACGGTTCTCGCCTCTTGGTATCGATGTGCGCATGAGCGCGGAAGAAAGGTTCAAAGATGCCCGCCTGGTACCAGCGTACGAGCATGTCTGGCGGCGGGTTGCCAAAGAAGCCGCCAATGTCCGCGCCGCAAAAGCTCATGCCACCAATGTTGTTGGCCAGGATCATGGGCACGCTGACTGCCAAGTGCTCCCATGTGCCCAAATTGTCGCCGGTCCAGACGGCGCCGTACTTTTGAGTGCCCACCCACCAGGCGCGCGAGAGGACGAAGGGGCGACGCGGTTTGCCGCCGCCCAACGAGGCAGGCACTGAGAGTTCACGATCGCGAAGCCCGCGTGCGGTCTGATTGTGGAAGAGCACGCCATTAATGTTGTGCAGATCTCGATGCTCCCATCCGCCGGCGTGAATGACGTCCTTGGGCGAAGTGACTTCGGGGCCGTTGAAGATGGCGGGCTCATTCATGTCGTTCCACACAAACACGTTGCGGGCGTTGGCGCGGATCTTGCCCGTGAGTTTGCTGCCTGCCAGAGAGAACTGGTCGGCCCACCACTGCCAGCTGTCGGGCTCAAACATGTCGAGCCAGCTGGCGCTTCCACTCCAGCACCAACCTTCGTACTCGCCTTTACCGTCCGAGTCCTTGACGAGCAACTTCTTGTCTTGCGCCTCGGAGTAAAGCCAGTAGTCGCGGGTTCGCTTGAGATGTGGATCGATGATGACGACCAGCTTGCGACCCTTATCGTCGAGCGCCTTGACCATGCCTTCGGGATCCTTGAACGCCTTTTCATCCCAGACGCCATACATGTGGTCCTTACTGTATTCGATGTCGAGCCACATGACGTCCATGGGGATGTCCTCGTCGTCGAAACGTTGGCTGACGTCTTTGACATCCGAGTCGGTGAGATAGTTCCATCGACACTGGTGGTAACCAATGGCAAAGTACTGTGGCAGGACGGTGCGACCGACCAATTTTGTGAAATGAGCCATGTTGGTCTGGGCTTCAGCAGAGGTGAAGATGAAGAGGTCGAGAATACCTGATTCCGAGAAGAAGTGTGAATGCGAGTCAACGTCGGATGATTTGGATCCTGCCGATTTGGTCTTGTGCAGGTCAATCCAGGTCTCTGCACCATTGAGCCAGAAGACGCTGACGGCGCGGTCCTTGCCCTGCGCATGCAACACGGGCACGCTACCGTAGAGGCTCATGGGCGAGTTGTAGTCGTACTCAAACACGTCGGTGTTCATGAGTCGATATGGCTCGTTGAAGCGATCCTTTTCGTCTTCGGCAGCAGCACGACCGAGAGGAGCCCTGGTCGAGCGCAAAGAAAGAGGTGACGCGTGCTCGGGCAGACCAAAGAGATGCGTGTATCCGGGAAAAGAGATATCGAGGCCCAAGGCTTCGGGTCCTTTGGGCTTGCTATCGCGACGAGAAGCCCAGGTCTCTTCCCATTCGCCCTGATCCTCCTGCTCGAAGCCAGCCCATTGGGAGACGAGGGACTCGGCATACTGAGCGGCAGATGAGGAGCTGAGAATAGACCTTTTGTTCCTCTGGAAAACGAGCTGCGACACCTCCTGATCTTCTTCCTTGACTGTGGGGAAAGGCTCTGGCTTCTTTCGATAATGTTCCATGTGCAAGAGTCCTCGATCATTGAGCAGAACTTGAACTTGTCCGTCGCGGAGGATTTCGATTTTGAGCGGCGAGTAGGAGAGCTTTACCGAGCGAGAGAGCTGGGGACCGAAATCTACCCTAAACCCTTTGTCGTCGGTCTCAATACGGGTATCTGACGGTGCTGAGGCCAATTCGGGGATTTGTTCGATAGCCCATTTGGCAGCCTCGTCGTAGCGCTTCCAGCCGCCGTAGCGCTCGCCTACCTGATCGGCGCGAACACGAGCAGTGCCATCCTTGTAAAAGGTTAGAGAGAGCTCGAACTGGATGCCGGGATGGAGCGCAGAAGACAAGGGCAAGTTGATGCTTGCATTGCTGTGCACAAAGTTGGGAGCAACGGCTGGCACAGAGTAGGGCGACACGAAGGCCTCCTTGTGTTCCTGCTGCCATTGCTCGACGTAGTCCGACTGTCTTCGAATCCTGCGACAGAAGGACGAGTCTTTGCACTTTTTGAAGTCGTATTCTCGTACTGCTTGGGCTTGTTGAGCGAACAAAGCCCCGATGAGCAACAGCGACGCACACAGCATGCTACACGTCCAGCGGTACTTGGCAGTCATCTTTGACCTACGCCGTGAGCTTGTCATCGAGGATGTTGAAGATGGAAGACGCAAGAGAAGCCCGAATGACATTCAAGCTGGCTGCCAAGTTTTCGAGGTCCGTGCTTTTGCTGCCTTTCCTTTGCAAATTCTCTCGCACGATTTTGAGAAGAATTCGGAATTCGGCCACCAAAAAAGTCAAAGTTCAACAAGGACCAAAGCTGTCACGCTAGCGTACCATGCCGATCTCCCGATCAGCCTGGCATGCACGTGACCCCTTATATAGTAGTTCGGTCTCACATTAGTAGTCGCAATCCGATCGATCTTTCCTCCACTATAGAGTGCTGCTGGCAAGACCGTGACAAAAGCAGAATCAATCCAAGGGACCCTTTCTACTTCATCATCATCTCGCTGCCACTCTCAACATCAACATCCAACATGGTCCTCTTCGTCATTGGACTCGGCCTTGCGGATGAGAACGACATCACGCTCAAGGGGTTCCAAGCCGTCAAGTCGTCCGAACGAGTCTATCTTGAAAGCTACACCAGCATCCTCATGGTTCCGGGCTTCAAAGAGCGCCTTGAGAAACTCTACCAGAAACCCGTCATCCTGGCACACCGCGAGACTGTTGAACTGGAAGCTGAATCTATCCTCCAAAATGCTGCCACCGCCAACGTAGCGTTTCTCGTCGTTGGCGATCCCCTCTCAGCAACAACACATACCGATCTCATCTTGCGAGCAAAGCAGAGTTCGCCTCCCATCCCCGTCAAGATCATTCACAACGCTAGCATCATGACCGCCATCGGCTCTAGCGGTTTGGCAGGCTACAACTTTGGCCAGACCGTCAGTGTACCCTTTTGGACTGAGGACTGGAAGCCGGATAGCTGGCTCGAGCGCATCGGCGAGAATCTCAGCATTGGCCTCCACACTCTCGCTCTCTCCGACATCAAGGTACGCGAACAGAGCGCAGAA
Organism: Sporisorium exsertum; assembly: GCA_928724755.1. Lineage (NCBI taxonomy): Eukaryota > Fungi > Basidiomycota > Ustilaginomycetes > Ustilaginales > Ustilaginaceae > Sporisorium > Sporisorium exsertum. The sequence goes on along the minus strand of CAKMXK010000030.1, from coordinate 375,822 downwards.
GACATGAGCAGAGGCATTCTCCGCTACCAGGACCCTCGCTACATGCTCATCCCTCAGCTCATCACACAAGTCATCTCGGCAGCGCAATCTCACAAGGTCGACTACCTCCACCCGGATCGCACCCTCGCCATCGCTCTCTGCAGAATGGGATCAGACGAGGAGCGAATCGTTTCCGGTACGTTGCAAGAGCTCTTGGACATGGCGAATCCAACTTCAGAACAAGCCCAGGCGGAAGAAGCAGAAGACGATGCAGACGAACTTGCCAGCGAAGCTGAGCTCGACAAGCGACGCGCGGCAAGAGCAGAAGCTCGCGCCAAAGAGGCCTTCGGCGAGCCGCTACACAGTCTCGTCATCGTCGGCAAGCGTCTGCATCCTTTGGAGCGTGATTATGCCGCCAGCTATGCTGCTCCCGCGAGCAAGTTCCTCGAGATCGCACGAGATGTCTACGGCTGCAAGGAGTGATCGTATCCTCTCACGCAAGCTAAATGGGAGCCAATGCATGGTGATTGCCAGCGCACACTCCTCCCGCTCTTGCTTGAACTTGGAGAAGGACATTGCACAAACGCCACTCACGATCGGTACACTCGGATGCTCGCAAATGTCAGGGGTCAAGGATATACACGGACACGTTTGTCATGGCTTTCAGAACCAGTAAGCCGCTCCATGCATGGTCACATCTCCATTGAATGCCGGATCATCAGATTGGATTGCTGTGGTGATGCGTATCAAGCAGGTCTCACATCACGCAGCGTGTCAGGCGTGCCGCTGCGCCGGTTCTGTGGAGAGCTTGGGCCTCCTGCTTCAGGAGTAGCTGTTCGGAACAGTCTGCTCGATGCAGGCTTTTGAGACTTGAACCCAGCACCCTGCGCTGATGAGGGCCGTGGACTCCCCCGCCGGTCTGACGCTTCTGGTTGTTTTGCGCTCAGCCTCGCATCATTGTCCGCCTTGTAGCTCCTGCCGTCGATTGTACCCTGTCTTGCCCTGCGAAGACTGTTGCTGTTTCCGATGCGTCGGGGCAGCACTCTGTGCCACGCTCCTCCTTCGGATTCTGAGTCTGAGCTGGATAGATGGCCGTCTGCTCTCGGGATGCTCGGCAATTGTGGGACAGCGATGTCTTTGCCGGGCTCGGTGATGGTGACGAGCCGATCTACAGTGAATCTCGGTTGACGCGTATCAGAGGGGATCATAGAATGACCGTTGCTGAGGCCATGACGAGCGTCGTTCCCGTCTGACCGATCTGAGTTCGTGCTGATGCTCAAATCGCGCACAGGTTCCAAGCTGATCAAGTCTGACTTCGCCGCACGGATTGCTGTGTCCTCCTCATCCTCCGAGAGATACGCTGCATTTTCGGAAGCATCACCATTCTCGGATCTCTCTGTCCAGTCAGAAGACATACCTGCGACATCGTCGAATCTGAAGGATCCTACCTTTCTATCCCGGCCAGGTGTGCCGTGTCGTCGTCCATTTGTGACACCCTGTTCTTGCTTATGCGTGAACACGGGTCGATGAGAACGTGCGATGCGTCCATGTACGCCTGAAGGTAACAAGACGTTTAGTTCCGGTCCTTGACGCAGTGCAGTGACCGCGTTGATAGCTTTCTCGTCGATCTTGTGACGACGAACCACCATCCTCTGACGCGGCAGGGACTTCGGCAATCGTCGACGATCTGCCGCACGCTCCAAGGCGTCCAGGGTTTCTAGAAGCAGTATCAGGCGACCTCTAGTTCGTGGATGCGAAAGCATGTTGAGCAAGGTCTCCCCGCGCGGACCGCTACGACCAGCAGAGTCGTTTGTTGGAGACTTGCTGCTGGCTTTCTTATGGCTTTGTCCGGCTGCTCTTGAACTTGCGGTGATTTCTGATGGCGCGAGAGCCAAAAGCGAAGGTTTGGCTTTGCCTGCTGGAGTTGCGGATTCGACATCGGACCAGGGACGCTGAAGTATCGACGCGGGGTTGGTGCTCGTCTCTTGATGAGATTCCTTCCGATGATGTGACGGCTCATTCTCCCTCGAAGGCGACAAGTGGGACTGTTTGGCTTCCAAGTTCGACTGCATCCGAGCAGTCGCTCTGCTTGGCGAGGATGGAACAACAGCCTGACCGTCAACCTTGGCTTCTCGTCGCTTCGAACTGCGTCCGATCTTGGTGAAGCCAGCGTGAAGGAGAGGTACAGCCCTGGATCCCCTCGTCAATCCCACGAAGACGAACACGACAAGCAGCATGATCAGCTGTGCGATGGACAGCCTTTTCTCGAGGAGAACTTCTTCGGCCAGGAATTGTACCTCACGAAGTAGTGCTCGGCGCTCGTTGTCGGCTTGTTGCCGATGGACGTCAAATTCGAAGATGGCGCGCTGCAGATCTACGTGCTGTCTCCTCTTGAGAGACTCGATCTGCTGCCAATTGCTGGCGTTGAGAGCCCTGAGCATGTCAGACATGCGAGCTTCCTGACGCTTTTCCATGCGTGCGAACACTTCGCGCAACATCTGTCCGCTGTGCTCGATGTAGCTGTGACTTAGCGTCGCGTTCGACTCGAGAGCGCTAAGGCGTCTATGGATAGCTCGATAGACTGATTCACTTCCCGGGTTGCCCTGTTGGCTTGGGGGTGCTCCGCCCGGCCGTTGCGAGTTGGCACGTCGACCTCGATCGGTGTCAGTTTCGGCAATCTCACCGGCTGAAGAGGCAGATCGCGATTTGGCTGCGATGCTACTTGAGGCTCGGTTGGTTTTTGTGGCCGAGGCGACATCTGCGGCAACCGTCGTATTCTTCGATTCGGTGCGACGAGGAGAATTCGAAATGATGTGGTGGAAAGGTTTTGAATCTTGTCGAGGTCGAATGCATACGTCGCTGAATCGAGCCGGAATATCATCGTCCCAGGCGCATTGAGCTGTATCGTTATCTTTCGTGGCTTCATCATATCCCGAAGACTGCCGCGGCGAAGGCGTGCGCTTGGAAGGCTCCTCTGACTGAGTTGCTGAAGCGTATGATGACACATTTTCGTGATGGGCTACCGGAGGGTCGCCAAGGTCGGTCTCGGTACCCTCGTCCGTGATGCTCTGATTTTGCAACTTGCGTTGGAAGGCTTGTTCATGCTTGCGCCATATATCCTCATCCTGCGACGTGAGGTTAGTGTGGTCCGGGTTTGAAGAGGCCTCTCGAACAGCTGGTGCTTCGAGTTGAGGTGAATCCGCTGAGCTCGGGAAATTTGGCGGCACATCCTGGATAGCATCGTGCTCCGTCTCGGCGATGTCTGCCGCGGAATCAAGCTCTGCGTCGTGTTCTTCGAATCCCCTCTTGTACTCCTCCATCTCGGTGATACCGTACACCCTGAGCAAGCTGACTGGGCAGTAGTACTCGCTTCCAAAATGTTCGAGGAAGTCGATGCGGACGTAGCGGAAGAAAGCCTCTGATCGCGGTGCAGAAGGGATTCGAAAGACTTGCTGACCTCGGACGTTGCGTGCACGAAAGGTGCCGAGTTGCGTCCAGTCGTTCTCTCTACCGGTCAGTTTCCGAGCCGCGGTTACTGTGAACTTCTTAAACATGTTGCTGAAGAACTCGTAGTTGGCGAGCACGATGGTGTCGATTTTGATCTCTTCGCAAAGCTCGACGATGACGAACTGGCTGCCGCCTTTGAGCTTGCCACCCGGTTGCGGACAAGGCGAAAGCATGTAGCGATCCTTCTTCTCGCTCAAGATCGAGCTCGCAAACTTGGCCTCTGGATTCGTCCTGTGTACCACCGCAGCGCAATCCAACGAGGCGAAGTTCCACCGGTGTTTGAGTTTGGACAATTGCGAGCCTGTATCACCTGCAGCCACGCTGAAGCCTGTCTGGACAGGCTCGGACATGCTGTGTGAAGCAGGATTCGCACTAATGATCGAAGGCTGAACTGAAGCTTCGTGTGTGGTTATCTGCTTGGATTCGGTTTGCTCGGGTGTCGATGCAGTCGGGACAGATGAATTCGATGCTATGTTGGCATCGCCTGAGCGCTTAGTCTGAGAAACTGAGCCTTGATTTTGCGGCGCACCCGCCTCGAGATGCGAAGCTTCGGAGTCGACTGCGGTCTGCTGCGGACGTGAGGTCGGATCGAAGGAGGCCGACTGCGCTTCTGTGGCCCTACCATGCGCGGCCGTGCGCAGAGCGGTCGAGCTTGAGCTTTTGACATGGCCGGAAGAATCCTGAGCATGCCGCTCCTTCCACTCGTTGAAGCTCAAGAAGCCGCCTTGCTCTTGCTCGGCTGACCAAGCATCGTATTCGCTCAGGCTCGAAGCATCCTGATGACGTGGGAGCCAGTTCCCGGCCTGGCTCGAGTGAGCGTCGTTGGGCTTCGCACCGTGCGTAGGCAGAGGCTGATCGCTGGCCTCTTTCGACGCCGGATGCCACTCGTGCTGACCGTCCCTCTGTCTCCAGAAGCCCTCGTCATCGGGGCCAGGGTACGAGGCGTCTGGCTGGCTTGTAGATGAATTGGTGTTGGCGCTCCTCAAATCGCCTCCTCTTTCTCTTTCTGAGCTGGGCTCGCCCAGCTCTGGCAGTCGATCGCCACCTGAGCTTGGTCGCGTACCATCTCCGTGAACGACGATTGTTCCAGAGACAGCGTATGTAGCGCTAGGTCCCCTTTCGGCAGCTTGACCGCTGAGATCTGAACGAATCAGAGGCTCTACCTTTGGAAGATCGCAGACGAGTAGATCAGCGGTCACCGCAGGCGAGAACGTACTTGAAGAGCCCTGTCCTCCTGAATTTGTCGAGTCCTTCGATGGATTGCTGCAAACTTGATCGAAGAAATCCGTCGATCTCCTGCAACCAGGAGGGAGGCCAAGTTGCGCCGTGTCCTCCTGCACCACAAGCGAACCTGTTGGAACAGCTTGCGGCGAGGCTGTATGGATTTGGCCGGCTCGTTCCACATTCCCACTTGTCGGGATTTCCGAGTCGGGAGGTGCGCCTGAGTCAAGAAGCGTGTAGGATGGCTTGATGAGCTGAGCCGAAGCGAGAAAGACCGTCGGCCAGAACCACGTCGGGCGCATAGCTATCGCCTCTGTTCAGCTGCTAGCCTGCGTCGTAGCAGCCATCACAGCTTCGAGTGGTCGTTGTGCGGCGCAGGGACGTCAGTGTAGTCGATGAAGGTGGTGGACGTGAACCCTGACGCCCTCGGCTCTTGACATGGAGCTCATACTTTCGCAGCCGCCACTGTGGAAATCTAAGCGCGAAATCCGAGTTCCGGCTTCGAGTCCACAGACTGTAAAATTTGGAGCAACTCGTATTTCGAATCAGGGGATGCAGAGAGTGATCTACTTATATACACATAGGCCAGCTACATGACATCCTGAGACTTCACTGCTACTTATCTTTCACTGTTGAAGCAAACTTGCTAAAGTGGATTGGGAAGCCTAAAACCAGAGCTAATGTGGAGCAGGAGTGCTAACTATTTTTGTACTTTATCTATTTTTCTCAACCAAGACAAGAGTCTCCAAAACTAACACTCCCCCTTGAGGAAAATGTGTTCCTTGACATCACTACAAGGAGTCACTTATGAAACTAGAGAAGTCAGAGCTGTTCTGAATTGTTGTTGATAATGTTGAAATCATATTAGGCCTTGTTGTCAGACTCAACAAAGATGTCTGGATTAACATTAGCCTGTGTTATAAGCTTGGGACGGTGGGTTTAGTCATGGAGCCAGCGACTTCAGCAATGATGATTGGGACCCTGGGAGGGTGGCTGGTTCCTGGCTGAATGATCCAAACCCCAGGCAGAGGTTAGCAGATCGGGGCAGGCTGATTGCCTGCCAAGGCCAGAGGGGACTGTGGCATCGCCTGGAGCTCTGGTCAGGGGGTGTTGGGGGCCAAGAGGAGCCCGGACACCCCCAACCCTCAGCTCTACCCTCATCTCGAGCCTGAGCTAGCTGTTCTTGCAGGGCTTCCGGTTGCTGCCTGAGCTGTTTCATCTGCTCGTTCGTCTTGGTAAAAGCAGGGTTTGGCGAGGAGGAAGAACCCGGCAGTTAACGTCGTATAGAGTGCTCGTATTGCTGTGGGGAGTACCATCTCGAGGGGTGACCGGAAGCGTAGACGAAGGCATCTCGGGCATGCGGGTTGGGTCGAAGGAAGTTGACTGGTCGGAATGATGCGATGTGTTGACGTCAAGCGCTTGAAACAGCTCGTCAAGGTTGGCTTTCTCAGGAGTATGCTGTCGCGAAGACGGTTTGACAGTTGCAGTGCTCGTTGACGATCCTAAGCGCTGCTTTGGTTGCTTTGCTACTGACTGAGCTTTGCCCTTGAGCTTGCTAGCAAATTTCGCAATGGGACCCGTACCAGCAGCAGGCTTGTCTTCCTTCTGCGGCCGAGGCCTTTCTTTTTTTTTCGTCATGTCAACTGGACACAAACACCCAAAGGGGGGCTTGCTGAATTCGATGATCAGATACTGAGGAGAAGGAAGAGGAATGCGAAGAGGTTGCAATAGACGAGAGAGCGAAAAGAGAGGGAGAGCGAGAAGAGCGAGTGGAAGGGAGCCCTACTCACGGTGGCACAGAACCGCTTCCTTCTCCCTAGCCCCTTTGTGCGACACAATCAGACGAAAGCCACTTTGCGGAACCCTTTGTGAAGTGTACATCTAGTGCGCGGTTGTCGAGATGACGCTGCAATGAAGGGCAAAAGTTTGCTACTTTGCGCACTCGAGTCGACCTTGAGAGTGGTGCGTATGGACGAAGGAAACGAGGTGGGCGCAACAGGCAGAGATGCGCAGATCTCTCTTTTGCTCATCGTTACCCACACCGCCTCTTTCACGACAATGCATTCAGTGGAGCTACAGCAAACACGCTCTCACCCATCACATCACATTGAAGCGTTCCCACCGAGCGTTGGTTGACACGGTCTGGACGAGCGAAGCAAGTAAAGGGGCGATTGTGGTTTTCTTTGGCTGGCAACGCATGAGGTCAAGTCGTGCCGCACAGCCCGATTAAAGGTGTTGATGTACAGGCAATAGCGGCAGCGCGCAGCGAGATGGTTCGAAGAGCGAGCTTGGCCGACAATTTGTTTTGCAGCTTCTTGCTACGCTTCAAATTCGACGCACTTCCTGCGCTTGAGCTTCCAATGAACTTGCAGTGGGGGCTGTTTTTGGGCACCAAGTACTTAAGCAGGCGGTTTGACGGTGTGCTTGAGTCCAGAATATCCGTCATCGTAGATGTACTTCTTTGTGGGCGCGCTCCGCCGTCCAAGCTCAGCTGATCGGCTTCAAGTCTGACCAGAAGCAGAGCCGCTGGCCAGTAGACGCTCTGTCCATTTTCAGGACGTTCAAGCCGAGTCTCCCCTGCTGCCTCTTCAGCTGCACCTTGCCCTTTGCGGCGAATCAAATCTCGAGTCCAGACATGATATCATTCCGCTGCAACACCTCGCTCACCGACGCGATCACCACCATCTGTGGCGTGCGGTGTCTCCCCTTCTCATTCGACGAACTCGGCATTCGACACATCTCCATCGCTTGCAATCGACTCGTTGCCGGGATCGACTTCGCTCACGGCCAGAGACCCTCTTCGGTTCGCCCACGAAGAAATTCTTTTCCGGGCTCCGTGGGCGCTGACGACCATGGTCAAGGCACCAGTCCTCCTCCGCTCGAGCTCGACGAACAGCTTCCCCTCCTCGAGCCGGACGGAGCTCCATTTGTCCCGTGTCAGGCCGGAGGCGCAGAGTCCGATCTGTGACAGCCAACTCCGGCGTCGTCTATTGGCCAGCCCACGGCCCAGCCCGCTGCCCCGTCACCGTCCCCGTCTTTGTCCCCGTCTCTGTCCCTGTCTCTGTCCCTGTCTAGCGCTCGTCCTCGTCGATCCGCACGACTCTCGCTCAAACGGCAAGAATCTCCTGGTAGCGCGCCCCATTCTGGTCGCAGTTGCAAGGCCGTCTCCTCGACGAGCAAGCGCCAGACTGAACAGTGGCTGCCCAGCATCAAAAAGGGGCCGAAAAGCGACCTTTGGCTGCAGCTCGCCTTCCGTCGAGAGCTTGATCGGCATCATCTCTCTGACGGAGAGGGAAGCTACCCGTGCTCGACGGAGGAGTCGGACGAAGGTCAAAGGAAGGAGTTTGAGATCGTGCCAGTGCCATAAGGCTGTGATTGGCCGCGCAGAGCGTGGGGTGGCGAGACAAGTTATTCGGCTCGACGATGAGGGTCGAAATCGTGTCTGAGAAGCACTACAAGCAGTTCTGCAGCCTGCAAAAGGGCTTAGACGGTCTCACGGTGCACAGCAAGGCGTTTTCAGACGTCCAACACCATCATGTTGTCAATCACGCATAGCGATGGCGAGCAATCCATTTTGCCGGATCGTGACGAGACCCTTTAGCTTTCAAGGTTCTAATCACATCGTAAAAAAAGGAAAAATCCATCCCCGCAGCCACCCTAGGAGCCACCCCCGATTAGCATACACACCCGGAGCCACCCAAGCAGCCACCCGGGGTGGCTCCTCTAGAGCTGGCTCCCTGAAAGCAGCCACCCTGGGTGGCTGCTAGGGTGGCTCCGGGGTGCCAGCCGATCGGGGGTGGCTGCTCTGGGTGGCTCCGGGTGTGGATTTTTCCTTTTTTTTACGATGTGTTTCACTTTTTACGATATGAATGAGGAGACCGAACTTGGCAAAAGTAGCTTAGCCGGCGCATTTCACGTTGGATTACAGTCTTGCGACATCATGATTTACGGAACGGTAAATCTAAAAAATGTACGAGGACGTCGCTGTTGGAGTATTGTAAAAAGTAAATTCATCGCTGAATTTCAGGCCCGAGGCCCTGGCGTGAAGCTGCTATATATATATATTCATAAGTGACTTCGCCAATATCCTGTATGAGGAGCACTGACAAGGCCAAGTAACTATTCGACGAAGTGAACATGTTGTTAGAATATGACGAGAAAAATCACGAAAAATGTACGCTAGTCACATGCTCCTCACATTGATAGTTTCCCCGCTCAGCCCGTGTCTCAGTTACTTGACCTCGTCAGTGCTCCTCATACAGGACATTGGCGAAGTCACGTATGTATATATAGCCATTTCACACCAGGGCCCGGAGCCTGAAATCTAGTTACAATTTGTGACTTAGCGTACATTTTTCATGATTTTCCTCGTCATATTCTAACAAGGATAACAAGGAAAACCCACCAAGGAGACGAAAACCATCAAAAAGAGCTGATTGGTTCCCAAGGGCTAGCCCGTGGTTTTCCCGTTGAGTCCGTGTCTCCTGTCTGTGCCAAAAAAAAAAAACACGCACGCAGGAATTTTTTTTTTTTTTTTTTTTTTTTTTTTTTTTTTTTTTTTTTTTTTTTTAATTTTTGCAACTCAATCAAATCTTGAAGAATGAGGGAACCCCGTTCGCAAGCCTCTACTACGTTAAGACAAGGTCGTAGGATTTGTAAAATGTAAAGTCGTAACTGGATTTCAGGCCCGAGGCCCTAGTGTGAAGTTGCTATATATACATGAGTGACTTCGCCAATATCCTATGTGAGGAGCACTGACGAAGTAAAGCAACTGACTATTTGGTGAAGAGGACATGTGACCTGGCATACATTTTCGTGATTTTCTTCGCCATATTCTAACAGTGACCGACGGAAGTCATGGTTCATATCAAATCATATCGTGGAAAAAAGGAAAAATACACAAAATCTGTTCGCATTTGCAAAGGGGACACTTTCGTTTCCTGCATCATGTCTAGACTTGTTCTTGACACAAATATCTCTATGCCAGCCAAAAATAGCTTTTCACTGTCAAAGTTTTAGATGCGGAATAAGGCCAAATTTGACTCCTGAAATTGCAGATGCAAAGAGGAATCTTGGTAATCTCTCCAAAATAGCTCCTGAAAAGCGAAATTGGGTGTTTCAAAACCTCTCTATTGCATCAGTTTCACAATGTAATTCAATCATAAATGACGTAGGCCATATACATCCTACGCTAAGCAAGCAGACTTGCATACAAGCGATTCGTGCGTAGAGACTTTTACTACATACAGTATGTATATATACATATTAGGATTTCACATCGAAAAGGGAATGACACATCGTAAAAAGTCGAGGTATTTATAATCACAGTCTTCGGAGAGTTGTATGGATGTTCTGCTTGCTGTTTGTGCAACTCTAGTGCAATGTTCCATTGTCAGCACCGAGTGCTCGGCGTGTCTGATGTATTGTCTGCGCCGACAATGCAAAGTCACATCGTAAAAAAAGGAAAAATCCATTCCCGCAGCCACCCTTAGGAGCCACCCCCGATTAGCATACACACCCGGAGCCACCCTAGCAGCCACCCTGGGTGGCTGCTCTGGGTGGCTCCGGGTGTGGATTTTTCCTTTTTTTACGATATGAGAGCGTGATGAGATTAGTTGCTGCCGAAATGGTGAAGGTAAATTTTACGATTTCCAACAAAGAGATCCGCGCACTTGGAGCGCCATCGAGCCACGCACAATGCTATTTCCAAGCACACGTGTCGGATCTGTGGCAAGTCCTTCGGACGTTGGGACGTGATGCAACGTCATATGACGACGCACGAGATGAAAAGGTACCAGTCACATCGTAAAAAAAAGGAAAAATCCATCCCCGCAGCCACCCTAGGAGCCACCCCGGGTGGCTTCGCGAGGGAGCCACCCAAGCGCAGCCACCCCCGATTGGCTGGCTGCACTTGGGTGGCTTCGTTGAGAAGCCACCCGGGGTGGCTGTGATGGGTGGCTCCTTCGCGAAGCCACCCACCACATCAACTGGCAGCCGGCCAGTACAGCCCTCATATGCAGGCACGCTCACGATAGCATCCACAATCATGTAGATAAAGCAGCATTCATGTATTGTTACAGCGTCCTCCTCCATCTTGACCTCACCATCCGCGTTAGCCTCCTTGTTGGCCACGCGCTCACGCTCGCGCTTGATGTCGGCCTCGATCGACTCGCGAATGGCAAGCTTAGCGGCACGTTGGCAGATCTCCGCAAGATCGGCACCAGAGAAGCCGTGCGTGTGCTTGGCGAGGAAGGAAAGGTCAATGTCCTCGGCGATGGGCGACTTCTTCAGCGTCGCCTTGAGAATGGAAAGACGCGAAGGCTTGTTGGGCAGCGGAATGTAGATGAACTGGTCGAGACGACCGGGACGCAGGATGGCGGGGTCGATCTGGTCGGGTCGACTTGCGCGAGCTGACACCATCCATCTCGGTGAGAATCTGGTTGATGACACGATTGCCTGCTCCTCCGTCACCAGACGAAGAGCCTCGCGACTTCACAATGGCGTCCAGCTCGTCGAAGAACATGACACAGGGCGCAGCAGCACGCGCCTTGTCAAAAACGTCTCGCACGTTGGCCTCCGACTCACCGAACCACATGGTGAGCAGCTCGGGACCCTTGATCGAGATGAAGTTGGCCTGGCACTCGTTGGCAATGGCCTTGGCAAGCAGCGTCTTACCGGTACCAGGGGGTCCGTAGAAAAGAACACCCTTGGAAGGAGCCATGCCGTACTTGAGGAACTTTTCGGGATGTTCGACGGGGTACGAGACAGTCTCCTGGAGCTCCTGCTTGACCTTGTCGAGACCTCCAATGTCGTTCCAGGTGGTGGTGGGCACCTCGACGACGGTCTCGCGGAGGGCCGAGGGGTTGGAGACGCCGAGAGTGAAGCGGAAGTTCTCCATGGTGACACCGAGGGAGTCGAGCACCTCGGCGTGGATGGTGTCTTCGTCGAGATCGATGAGGTCCATCTTCTCACGAATCTGCTGCATCGCAGCCTCGGAGCAGAGCGCAGCCATATCGGAACTGACGTAGCCGTGCGCCTCGGCAGCAATCTGCTCGAGGTCGACGTCATCAGCGAGCTTCATGTTCTTGCTGTGAATGCGCAGGATCTCGAGTCGGCCGGTGGGGTTGGGAATGCCAATGTCGACTTCACGGTCGAATCGGCCGAAGCGATGAAGAGCGGGGTCGATCGAGTTGGGACGGTTGGTGGCGGCCATGACGACGATGTTGGAGCGGGCCTTGAGACCGTCCATGAGCGTGAGCAGCTGAGACACGACACGACGCTCGACCTCGCCATTGGTCTTTTCACGCTTGGGAGCAATACTGTCGATCTCGTCGATGAAGATGATGGCAGGGCTGTTCTTCTCGGCCTCCTCGAATGCCTTGCGCAGGTTCGACTCGGATTCTCCAGCCATCTTGGACATGATCTCGGGACCGTTGATGAGGAAGAAGAAGGCACATTGGCAATGGCACGGGCCATTAGCATCTTACCAGTACTGGGAGGACCGTACATGAGCACACCGCGGGGCGGCTTGATACCGATCGACTTGAAGAGCTGCGGGTGGCGGAGGGGCAGCTCGACCATCTCGCAGATCTGGGCCATCTGCTTGCGGCAACCACCAATGTCGTCGTAGCCAATGTCGGCGAGGTTGGACTCCTCGTCCTCACGCTTGACAGGCTCGCCCTCGGTGTGGATGACCGTGTCCTGGGCCACGATGCAGTACTTGGCAGGGTCCGTCTCGATGACCTTGAACTCGACGGCACGCATACCACCGTGCACGATAAAGGTGTCGCCCTTGCGCACGGGTCGGTACGCCTCGAGGAAGTACGGCTTGAGGTAGACGTCGAAGAGGTTGCCGGTGAGGCCCTCGACGCTGTCGTCAAACGGCAGAACATGGATACGCTTGCTGTACTTGATGTCGTGCAAGGCATGGATGGACACCATGTCGCCCAGCTTGACGCGCAGGTTGTTGCGCGCCACCTTGTTCAGTCGGATCTTCCCGTCCTCCACGGTTTCATCGGAGAGGACAATGAGAGGCGAATCGCGGCGCTTCTTGCCCCTCACGAGCGCTGTGTCTCCCCGAAACAACCCCAATTTGTCCATCTTAGCTGGGCTGAGGCACAACACACTGTTATCGTCGCTCGTGGCTTCTTCTACAAAGAGTTTGTTGGCGCTGCGCTTCTGTCGAAGGATGGCGGTAGCGACCTCATCCTTGTCGTCGGCGCGAGGCACCTTGGGTGCGTTGGAAGGTGCAGGGTCGGACATGATGGAGAGGCAGCGCCAATGTCATCGTAGCCGACGTCAGCAATGTTGGAACGGTTGGTGGCACGGAGGTGATTTGTCCTCGATCGGTATACCTTGCCCGTCTCGATGATGGACATCTCGACCTTCTAGTCCCTCGAATATTGCAATGCTCAGACAGGAAGCATGAGGTCCGGCTGTCCTGCTCGCACTCTAGGAAAAGCGGAAGAACGAGCAAGTGTCAGCGACAATGAATTTTTTGAGCTCCACAATGGATACTTAGCTACCTTAGATGGTCCAAAGACGAGGAGATGGTCACTCAGCTTTGATGGTTGCTTTGCAACTTGAGGCCGGGTGGAAGCTGAGCTGATGGATGAAAGTTGGAAGGAGAGGAGAAAAAGCTCAGTCGTCGAACTGAAGTACTTGAACGCGCGCAGCGCTCGGGCCTCCAGTTTTTTGTGTTGCTGCAGACACTTCCGCAGTGCCTTCATACACTGCTTACTTTGTCAAGATCCCGGATGAAGTCGCTAGTCTTGATACCACCAATCGCTCTCCATCGAGCAAGCATTGGAGCGATTGAAATTCAGTCGTCCATCCAAATGCCACGAAGAATGGCCAGACGAAAACCGCAGAGAGAAAGTAGAGGTGCTGCCATTGATGAGCGATGAACATCGCCCAGACCAGAGCTTGAGGTCACGAGTCGTCGGAACACGAGCAACTCTGTGACGCGGAGCTCGTCGTTGAGCTCCTTCAACCTTGAACTGGCCGATACCCGTCACTCAGTATCGGTGTTCAGCAATTCATCTGGCGAGGGGTCTGACGAGGACAGAGAGTCGCCTGTTGCGATTGTGCAGATACCCTCTCGAGCTGTCACCCGCCACGCCAACAATCCTGTCGATCTTGATGGCCAATTGATGCAAGGTAGTCGGAATGATGGATCCTATCAACCAAATCGGAGTCTCGACAACGCGAAAGAGGTGCCGAGCGAACAAGGTGACCAAGGACTGCGTCGAGAGCTGCAGGTCTTGAGGGAGCAAGTTGAGGGACTGCATCAGAGGCTTGCCGACAGCCAAGCCAATCAGTTCGCCATCGTGCAGTTGCTGCATTGGCACGACACCGTGATCAAGCGCTTCGTCCCAGCTGCGGCAGGCAACGCTGCTGGTGATAGACCGCCCTTACCTCCTCTGCACACGCAGCACAGGGGAGGCGGTGGTGCCAAGCTTAATAAAGCTCTCGAAGCTCCATTCCAGAAAGAGCTTTGCAAGCGGATGGGCCTAGGACCCAAAGACCCGCTTCCACCTTTCGAACAGAGTCCGCCCACCCTGTGTGGCGCTCCAGTCCTTCGTATCGACTGGTCAAAGCCAGCAAGGTCGTACTCCATGCTCGTTCGCCAGCTTGTCAGCGAGATTTCCCAACAGGATGCATCCGCGAGGCAACGAATCGAGGAACTTGGTGGAATTCTCATCGCCGTTGACATGTGCGTGGACTCACTCAACCACATGATGAAGGAGTGGCGATGCCAGCAGCGCGATGCCGATGCTCTGGGCAGGAAGGATGCCAGGGATGCCCGTCACAGGAGGATCAATCGAGCGAAGAAGAAATGCGACAAGCGCACTGCCGTACTGGGACGCAATGAAGACCTGTGGCGTCAGTATCATCGCAGCAACTTTGCCATCCCAGAGGCAGCGAGTGCTGATGTCACTGATGCCGAGGCCAATCATGACTCCAACGAGACCGATAACGAGGCCAGATCAGAAGCAGACCAGTCAAGCATGACGCTTTCCGCTCGTATTGCAGGTGCAGCTGTGGTTGTTGATGTTGGAACGAGCGTTGGTGGTGGTGCTGCTGATACCAGAGGAACTTCGAATGGTGCTGACGGTGCTGGCGGTGAAGAGCGCGGCCATCGTGCCGATGCGATGCGAAAGGTCGTCCCTTGCTGGAGATCGCTGGAGCTCCATCAGGCTCTGCAGCAGACGGATCAGAGGTGGGAGGCGGAGAAGTCAGCACAGCTGTTTCCGCCTCTACAAACACGACGGAGGCTGGGACAATGGCCAGTTTCCTATCCACCCGTCAATGCCAGAATTGACCCGTTGCCGAGGTCGATCGAACGCTGGATGGTCAGTCTTGAGTTTGCAAGACTGTTCCCAGAAGTCGTTCGTGATGTCTCGTCCAACACGATCCTTCCTAATTCAACCGACTCAAGCATCCGTGATCCCGACCAATGGGGCCAACATCCGCCATACGAGGTCCAGCATACTACTTACCAACAAAGCGGAGACTCGAGCACTGAGCTTTTCCGGGGACAGGGAGAGGAGGTTGGATCGAATGCGGATGACTCGTGGGGGGAGTCGATCCACTCTGGTGGTGGCAAGGAGCGCTTCTCCGAGGCTGGACCTAGCCGCCGTCCAGCACGACAAGGCCGTCAACGTGGTTGATGTCGAAATGCTGCTGCCATATGTGTTGTTGATTGTAAGGCCAAAAGATTGAGAGGTTGGGACGATCGAGGTTGCGTAGGAGGCATAGAAACTTAACATTTAGCGGCTCAAAAATTCAGCTTTGTCTCGACTGAGCTTTGTGTTTTTCGCGCGCAAGCGTCTTTATCAACACCTCCTTCAGCTCCATCATCACCAATGACCTCCAAACCGTCTTTCTCTTCACTCTTTTGGACTCGAAATGCCTCATTCTAAACCATTTGCGCTTGCACAGCCTCTTCTTTATCGCTCAAGCCCTATGGTCCCACTTCTCTGGCCTCAGGATAGCCAGATTCGCAGCATGGCTGCCAATCTCCGAGCTTTGTTCGGGCACGTCTCTCACACATCACGGCGCCATCCCACACTTCTCTCCTCAAGCAGCTCTCCGCCACGCCTTGGATACCTACGCCAAATCAGGCGTCGTCACTTCAGTCGAGGTGGAAGGTCGCGTAGAAGTTGAGTTTCTCTCCTCAAAAAGTTTTTTTTCTAGCTGCGCACTCGGCGCACCAGGTCCATCACGCCTTGGACAGCTCTCTCTTTCCCTCCCCTCCCCCCCCAAGCTGCACTCGTGCGGCCGTGGCTCTCTCGGGTAATCAAGCCTAGGTCGGCCCCCCAAGATCCACCGTCTGGCCTTTATCCCCGGACGTTAAAGACTTCTGCGATTCAGGTGCATGTCCTGGTCGCAGACCAACAACCCCAATCCACCGGGGCCCCCGCTGCCAGGAGAGTTGGTCGCTCTCTGGCTTGGTTTTGTTTATGCGGGCAGCATGACCTAGGGTCTAAAGCCCCGAACCACACCAACCCTGCGTTGTTCAGGGCCCCCTTCACTTGAGAGAGTCGGTTGCTCTCGAGTTGCGCTCGTTACGAAGGGCAGCACGACTACGCAGACCTTGGAACTGGGCACCTGCGTCTCAACAGGCCTCTTCGACAACAAAGAGGTATCACGCCCCTGGTCTGACGAACTGGGAACACCCATGTGTGGTGGTCTGTCTGTCGGCGAACAGCAGTCTCGAGCGTCCGCCCCGTCAACTGCTGATTTGATCCCAGCAGCGGCAGCGCCAACCAGCATTGTTGGCGAACACCGTGCTCACCTCATCCAGCGACGCTCAAGAATCGGTCTCGACGGACGCTCTCTCCTTTGCGACTTGGGCTGCGGCGGCTTTGGTTTGCAGCGTCGGCAACAGCAAAGGCATCAACGGACGACAGGCTCTTCTCTATTGAGCCTCCCTCCTCAAGAACACGTTGCTGCACTTCTTTGCACAACCTTAACCTTTGCTTCACCCTTGCCGTCGCCACTGCCACTGCCACTGCCGCCGCTGGCCCTCGCCTCGCCCTCTACGACATCTGTCCCGGGTCCCTTTGCCGCCGCCTTCGCCACATTCAAGAAGCTCTTCGACCCTAATTTCATTGACCTTTGCCATGAGCAGTCTTCAGCACAGTAGGTCAGGGCACAAGCCCAGACATTGCCAGTGCGAAGACTGTGGCGAGGCTGGCAGAGTCTTCACATACGAGCAATGGCAGTGGCATCGGACTAAGGCACAGCGTCGTGCAGCAAGTCGGATACCTACTTCAACAGTGACTCCAACAGCAGCAGCAGCAGCATCGCCTGCTACCCTCCTCTCCCCGCCCCAGCTCGCCTGTCAAGAGGCTGATGCTTTGGAGGAGCCACGGAAGAGGCAGCGCTCCAGCGATGCTCTGCTTGCTTCGTCACCACCACTTGCCGATGATACGGACACGGAGGCAGAGGATGACGATGCTTATGACAGCGACACCCTGCCTCCCTTTCCAGACTTGGCTGTGGACGCTGTGAGGAGCAATGACGACAGAGGCAACACGAGCATTGCCGCAACAGACACTGCCGCCGCCACATCGATGGAAGACGACAACTCCATTGACTCTTCCCAGGCCAGTCGTCTCACACTTGCGCGTGCTCTCCTTGCCGACTCAATGGCATGTCAAGCTGATACCACAAGCCAACCCGTGGAAGAGACCACCACCGACCCTTTGCTGCAGCAGCACAATCGATTTGTGGTGGTCAACTATATCTTCGTCATGTACCTCATGACCTTCCACGGAATCTCAAACATGGTCGCAACACTCTACCTCTCTTTTGTGTTGCATGTGTTGAGTCACTTTTGCGCCTTTGTCGTCGATTGCGAGTCCTCGGTCTCGGCTGTACTTGCTCCATCTGCTACTTCTTCACCGTCGGCACCCTTGCCACCGTCACAGCCGTCACCACCGCCGCAATCAAATACTTCAGAACAGCTCGGATCGCTGTCACAGCCAACATCTTCTGGCGCGACATACTCCATGTCTAGTTCTGCGGTCAAACAAGGGACGCCTTCATTGTCATCGTTGCTGCAGCCCTCGTTGCTGCCACCCCTGGTCCTATCGATGCTGGTAACCCCTGCCTCGGTGCGACAGTGGCTTGGCATGCACAGCGACTTCGACCAGTACCTTGTCTGTGCCCATTGCGGTGGGCTGACGCCGTGGAATGGATTCGATGCTGCTCGGGTTCGACAGGTCTACTGTGTTTGCAGTGCAAAGCTTCTTCACGACCACAATTACCGTCCACTTCAGTTCTACTGCCATCGCACACTGGAGTCCATCCTCTCTGGCGTGCTGATGGATCCAAAGTACTACGGAACCCTGAAGGACTGGTTACCAGTTGCCGAAGAAGCTCAGGAGCCCTTTCGATCCTCTGTCCCCAACGCCTCCAACACTAACACTCAAGCTGACCTTGGGACCAATTTGGGCACTTCTCGCTCAGGTGACCAAGGCGATCAATGCCGTTATGGCGAGATCCCCACTGGAACGGCTTGGTTGGAGGACTGTGGTGCCACCACAGAGACTTGTCAAGGTCAATGCCACTTGCAACATGCTCCCTTCGTCGCAGCGGGTCTGAATCTCAAACTCACACTCTCTGTGGACTGGTTCGGCCCGCACAAGGGTAAATTTCATGAATGGCATTCGACTGGAGCAGTCCTACTGAGGATCGACAACCTCCCTGCTCAACTGACGACCTACGACCGGCGCTGCCTTGGCATCCACTTTGTTGGCTTGCTGCCCGGTCCAAAGGACACCACAGCAGGGAACCTCCAAAAGTTCCTCAAGCTCATCGTCGACGAGCTGAAGGACTTTGACAACACCGGCAAGGTCATCAGGACAGCGGGTCATCCAGACGGCGAGCTTGTCAAGGCACGACTTCACCTGGTCATCACTGACACCCCTGCTCGGGCCAAGATTGCTGGATTTGCCCTGAAGTATCGGAAGGGTACGATCTGCGCCTATTGTCCCAAGCAGGGCGAGAAGCTTGGCCTGACGGATGACGAGGAGGAAGAGGACGACAGCTTTGCTGGCAGCCAGCGCCGTGCACCTCCACGGACGGCGGCAGGCTTTCGTCGGGTTGCAATTGACAAGCTCAGCTACTTCACTGCTGTTGATGGCTGCCTGCCGGACATCATGCACGCCATCCACCTTGGCCTCTGCAAGCGCTTTTGGCATCGCTTTTTGATCGAGTCTTGCAACGAGATTGGAGGCTGATTGCCAGAAGCTCAGTCTGTCATCGCTGGTGCTCTGCTGCCGTACGGCGTCCAAGGTCCCAACAAGCTGATCGGCAGTCGAAGTGGTGGCAATCCTACGGCGGAACAATGGGAGACGCTCTTCAGAGTGCTGTTGCCGTTCGTTCTTATGCAGCTCTGGAGTGACTCTCTCAGTGGACCAAACGACGAAGAGCTCAACTTTGCCTTTGTCAAGCCGGGTGGACCACGTCTCAGGCATCTAACGTCACAGTCTGCGTCCCAAGCCGTTGGTCCTGCCGCTGCCACCTCCGCCGCCGCCACCCACATCCCGTCACGCTCTGCCTCTGTCCAAATAGATGTTGACGATGCCAAGTATCAACCCTCACTTGGCGCTGGCATTGACATCAATCTCGACACCGAGGCTGGCGTTGACGATGCTGCTGTAAGGGCTGATGGTGATCCTGGTGGTCGTGGACTCTTGCCTGGCCTGAAGCCGGTATGAAGTGTGTTCGGTTCGGCGATGCTACTCTGTTCCATCGTGGAGCTCGTCAGCGGTGATCTCAACGACGCCGAAGTGGACAAGCTGGCCGACTACATTGGCAAGTTCAATCGTAGTCAGGCCAAGCTTCTGGGACCTGGGTGGCTCACGTTCAACAACCACAACGTGACCCATCTCCCCTACTTCATTCGACGCTTCGGATCGCCACGGCACTTCTCCTCATTGCCATTCGAGTGTTACAACGGCTTGATGGGCACGGTACCGACGAGTGGACACAAGGGCGGCATGTTGGAGGCGACGATCATGCGCAACGCCGCGCAACGGAACGAGCTGCGACGGCTGCTGGCCTCGAGTGGTGTTCCTTTCTTCGAGACGAGGCTCCTAAGGTCAATCGAGGGCTTCCATCCCTCGGACTTGTCCACTCTGGACACTCGTCTCAAGAAAAAGAAGCTCGACAACAGCACGTTTGGTCTACTCTTGGACCATCTCAATCGTCGTGCTGTTGCTTCAGTCTCCGACGCCGACCCGGCCGCTATGGCCCAGCTTGATGCTACTCCCAGTGATGTCGCCGCCCCAGCCACCAGCTTCGCCGTCCCCTCCAACACCAGCAGCTCTGTTCGCGGTCCACCTGTCGGCATCACTGCCTCAATGCCACGCTACACACCATACTGGGACACCACATGTCCCAGTAGCGTGGCGCGCCTTGACACAAGCGCCGAGTTCATCCGCACAGCCATCGTGGATAGATCTCCGGACGCTGTCAAGGTTGGTGGTGTTGGACAAGGCAGGCATGATAATCGACGCAATTGCTGGTGTTTGGTCATGGTCAACGGCGTGCTTCGGGCTGCAAAGATCCTGTGGATCTTCAGCAAGGCCATCAGATTGTCAACCTCTGCATTGGACATCACATCACAGACGTTCATGCACGTGCGGCTGCTCTCGGAGGTCTCTCTCGACGTGCTTGGTGAGCGACATCCCAGCTTGGAGCTCATCCGCCAGCTGCAGCTCCGGCTGGCCATCAACAATGGAGGCGATTACGGCGAGGAGGTTGTGGTCGACTTTGACAGCTTCCACCGCCAGCTCGCTGTTGTGCCGATAAGCATCAAGGGTCAGTCTTTACTTGGCCTCAAAGCGCTCTAGAGCTTATTCGAGATCAGACTGTAAGTGCCAACTTCCTCGTCACGATCTCCGTTCGTCATCGGAATCGTTTTAAGCTTCCGCATCGTCGACGTGTTCCGCAAGCTCATCATCCTCCGCAACTTCCACATCTTCGGTACGCTCGACGACTTCCGCATCTTTTCCATGTTCTGCTGCTCGATCATCTTCTGCTGCTTCGTCTTCCGCAGCCAATACCTTCGTCTGTTCACCTCATCCCAGCAAAAGCGCTCGGCCAATGCTCCTCGCCACCACACCACCTTGACCTTACGCTATCTCAACCTTGCACAATGTCTGCCGCCCTTGTTGCTTTTGCTACCGTCGCCGGCGGCTTCTTGGCCAGCTGTTCCTTCCACCTGGAGTTCTTCGACAATGGGCCTTATGCAATGACAGTGACCCTCACACATCGCCCTTCTCGCTTTGACCTGGTCGTCCTGGTGCACGAAGAAGACTCTGCTTTGCCGATCGAGCATACCCTTCACCTGGTCTCGATCCCTTTGCGCATCTCAAATGCGCTTCTCTCGCTCATTGTACAACGTCGGCCATGAACAGCATCGCGCTGTATACGCACACCTGAAGCAGCAGGACATTCGTCTTGCTTCGTATTACTCGTCGATCGTTGGCAGGAGGGCCGCACAAGCTGTGAATCTTCACGACGAACTAGCTGCAAGACCTGCTACACTACCCGCACCCGCTTCAAGACTGACAATCCTCGGCCCGTTCCACCTCAAGAGCATACATGCACTGTTTTCAATCACAATCATACATACCATTTAGCAATACACATGATACCAAGCATAGTTTCTGTGTGACAGCTGTGTGTGCTGAGGTGAAAAGATCCATCCCCAGAGCCACCTGCCGCAGCCACCTCCCCGGGGTGGCTCCTTGGAGCAGCCAGCTCGCAGCCACCTCCCCGGGGTGGCTCCTTGGAGCAGCCAGCTCGCAGCCACCCGGGGTGGCTCCGAGGGTGGCTGCGGGGATGGATTTTTCCTTTTTTTACGATATGAGTGTCCGACCTGCCACAAGCACTTTGCACATCAGGAGAAGTTGCTTCTGCACAGGAAATCGGGATTGGCATGTCTGCAGAACAAGAAACGCGCCACTGCCTCAACATCGCTCGAGCATCCGCCCTCCCCGATGTCGTGGCAGTACAATCAGGATCACCTCATCGCTGCTGCTCAGCTGTGCAGCACCAGCAATGGAACACGCTACTCGTACCCCCCTATCTCTTCAAAGGACAGCACAACTATCACCAAGATGGCGGCAGCAATGGAATGAGTGTAGCCCATTAGCTTGGTATGCTCGACCCGAGAGCTTCGATGCGCCAGCCGACTACCACAGCCGCATGGCGTCCTCCATCTCTCCGCCGCCTGCCTTCTTCTCTGCTGCGCCCAGACTCGCTCCTAACATGAACGAAGCGGAACAGACCAGCATGATGGCTGGCCAACTGTTAGGCCCTTGGGGACTGGGGACCTCCGGGGAGAACAGTGGATATGAGTGAACGGAGTTGAACAGGTTGGGTCTCCTTGGAGGCCAAGGGTAGTGTGCCGGATGCTTGGAAGTCCGGGACGCCGTTGACCACAGTATTGGGGTACGAGATTCTTGGAAAAGGTCTTGGATTCTGTCCTACAGTGAGTGTAGAGTAAAATACAATTGACGAAGCTCTCTAAGGATGATTGGGGCGTCCGGGGCTCCTCTTGGCCCCCCAACACCCTCTGACCAGAGCTCCGGGCAATGCCGCAGTCCCCTCTGGCCTTGGCAGGTGATTGGCCTGCCCCAATCTACTGGCCTCCGCCTGGGGTCCGGATCATTTGGCCAGGAGCCAGCCACCCTCCTGGGGTCCCGATCATCATTACCAAAACCGCCAGCTCCACGACTAAACCCACCATCACGAGCTTATAACACAAAGCTGGCATGGTGGGTACGGATTCGGGCATGGCTCGGTGCACATGGGTGCGTCTGAGAGGGAGTGGAATGAGCAGAGTCAGTCGGGGCTGAGCACGCACACATTTGCGTCGCTGCCATGGAGCCTGGAGGAGGAGGTGGTGAGGCGGGAAGGTGGTGCGGGCTCAAACTTGGGGGGCCAGCCTCTGAGTGTGTTGTCGAACAGGCAGCTGTCGATGGAGCCTGCTTCTCGCTGGCATGCCCATCAGGGCTATCATCAGCAGTTACAGCTTCAGCAGCAGTACCGACGGCAGCAGCCACAATAACAACCACAACAGTATCAGCATGCCTCTCCGATGTTTGGAGGAGCTAACGGCGATGCTGGGCTTGGCAACATGGACCGCAGCGCCGAGGTGCTGGATTGGCGCAACATTGGCATGGACAGCGTGTGGAGCTGTCCGCCCGGCAACAATAGCATCAGCTGAGCAAACCATGCGATCTCCAAGCAGCCGGTTTTCTCAGTGCATGCTTCGAGCAGCTAGCAGACACACTCAATAGTGCTCATGGTGCTACGGTGAAGAAGTCCAAGCACGTAATGCAAGAAAGACTTGCTTCAATTCATCGACTCAGCCAGTGTATACTAACAGCATTGATTGAAGTGCAACTTACCGACTGTACAGTCTGCGCTGCAATTAAAGTGCTCTAGATCCGGAGGGCGTTTGCATCCCACATTGAGCACACCCGGGACAGTCTGAGGCCTCGAGGACCTTGATATGCAGAAAAGGGTCTGGTGGAGCTAGAGGCTGGTGTGTTACTCTGGTGCGCCCAGGCAAAGAAGCTGCCTGCCACCAGAGTTGGGAACACGCTTCCTAAACCGGAGGTCGACACAATTGTCAAGGATTGCGAGAAGGAGATCCAGCATGTCAGACGAGACTTATTGTATGTGAAGGGCTCTGGCAGCAAGAAAAGGAAACGCGCTTCGAAGGGACGAAAGTGCAACGCAGTCGGTTGTGCTCAAATAGGCAGGTTGGCAGGGAGGATGCATGAGCACCTCGGTATCGCTGGTCACCTCAATGTAAGGGCGGATGGATGCGGGGAGGTAAGCCTTGATGCACTTGATCTCGCTGACGTCGAAAGTGTCATTGCTGGCAGTGAGAGTCGCTCACAAACTCGATAACTCCCGTTTAAGAAGACTCATCTTGGGCGAGGAGTTTGTGATGCTGAGTAAATGAACAGCGAAAGCTGAGTCGATCACCAAACCCTGGACTGTAATTTGGTGTGGAAGGGCGAGAGCGTCTGGAAAAGCAGAGCGTCACCCACTTTCATTTTGCGAGTCACAGCCCAGCAATTTTGCTTTCCCTCGCTTTGTCGCTCTCCTTTGCGGCTCGTCCGATTCCCTCACACCTCATGGCGGAAGGTTCCTAGTTGCAATCCCATCTAAGTGGGTGCGACGCTTCTGGGAGCTTCCAGTTGAAGTGGGATTTGGCAGTGGAAATTGAGAGTTGGCCGCTCTCAGTTTTTTCTATTGACACATGTCCTTTACCTCGCCCATCATCCTCATCCTCGCCTTCGCCTCCACCAGCACGCACCCATCCACAGTGCATACCGGCCATCTTGCTTCATTTCCAATCTCACTAGGACCACTGCCGACGCCTATCGGCCAGCCAACTTGCACACCATCACCATCCCGCCAGCTCACACTTCGACTCGGCGTCCTCTAAGCGATCTGTCGTCGACTGCCTCACTCGTATCGTGTCTCCCTTACTCTGCACAGAACCCTTTACGAAATGCAATCCAGTCTCGATGTTACCAGCACTGTCTCTGCTTGTATACAGATGATCAAAGCGCTTTGAAAGAAGCCCACGGTGCCTTTGGCCACCCCCCTTGGTCAAAGACAACAGAAGCGGCGCAACGAGCATCGTAGTCCTCCCCGGAAGATCAGGACCAGCCTTGGCATGCAAGCGGAAAAGGAAGGAGGAGTACGTGGACCTTCCCACTCGCATGGGTCCACCCGAGGGCAAAGCAGTTTGAAAGGCGCATCCAAACCGGACTGGTGGGCGAGTAACGGTGACCTTCGGGCTGGAAGCCGCACTTGTTTCTTAAGCACTTGACACGATAGATGCGGTTGCTGCCTTGTCGAGAACCGGGGGCGATATGACTGCAGGAGCTGTTCAAAAACCAGCAGAACAACTTACCAGAATGAAAAGAGAAAGTGATGGGTTTGCAACGGCCAACTATGTAGACAGATGCATGACGTGCTGAGGACGACTGCGCTCCAGAAATCTCGCTTGTATGTCCAAGGTAGTTTCCAGATTCGTCTTGAGTGGCATACCTTTCGCAAGCACCTCTCCGATCAAGCCCCAAAGTCTGCACTGCTCGCCCTTGTCGTTCATCGCTGCCTCGAGCGCCGGGACCACTGCGATGGTCAGATACGCTGTGTGATGTAGTATGTTGCCGTGCGCGTGCGGTTATACGTGGATTGTGCCTGGTGGAGAAAAGGGGTTCGACTGGTTCAAAGTTTATCGTGGATGAGTGTCTCCTCAAAAAACTGTTGGGGAAACAAGTTGAGCCCCGATCTAGATCGGGAAGCTGCCCTGTCTTGATCGGCACAGCCGACAGAGATGCGCACCCATGCAGGGTCCAAACGGTGTAGCCAGCAGTGTAAAAGTTTGAGGACGCAACTGATATTTCGAATCGGGGACACAGAGAGTGATCTACTTATATACGCATAGACCAGCCACATGATATCCTGAGGACTTTGCTGCTACTTATCTTATGCTGTTGAAGCAAACTTGCTACAGTAGAGTGGATTGGGAAGCCTAAAGCCAGAACTAATGCAGAATGGAGTGCAAACTATTTTTGTGCTTCAAATCTATTTTTCTCGACCGAGACAAGAGTCTCCAAAACTAACACATTTCACCATTCCAAAGCAACGTTTCCACCATAACCATCACCACCACCATCACCATCGCCTCGCACTGATCGCAAGTCATCCACTCACCGCAACCATGGCACCCACAGCCACAGGCAGCACACCCGTCGCGGGCACATCAGCCGCCACAGCTGCCACTGGCACCGCCGCCACTGCCTCGCCTTCCACCACCCCCGCCCAGCCAGGCAGTCTCGAAGAAGCCACGCAGCGCTACCAAGCGACCAAACTCGCGCTGCGCACCGGCCTCGCCAACAAACGCATCATCGACCGCGCACTCGTCGACCTCGAATCGCAGATCTACCTCTTCGAAGGCTCGTACCTCCAATCCACCGCCTCCTCAGGTGGGAACATCGTCAAAGGCTTCGACTCGTATCTCAAAAACTCGTCCACATCCACTGGCGGTTCACGCGGCAGCAGCAACGCCGCCGCTCTGGGAGAGATCCCGATTGAAGATCGAATCTTCTCCCTCTCCTCAGCGACGTACCAGAAGAGTCTCGAGCTCAAAGCGAACGAAGCACTCGCCGAGCACGAGGAGCGCGAGTCGAGTGCCAACAACACGCCCAAGGCGAGCAAAGCCGCCGAAGCAGACACCACATCTACGGGCAAAAAGAAGAAGGACAGGGACGCCTCCACCGCAACCGCCACGCCTGCAGCCAAAGAGTTGCCCAAGAAGAAGAAGGACAAGGACGCCGACTCGGCTGCAAAGCACAGGGACAAGGAACGCAGCTCCACCCCCAACCTCAAGGGCGCCGGTGGTGGAGGCAAGAACAACACAGACGCGACAAGTGTGGCGGGCACTCCGACGAAGAGTGTCAGTGGCAAAGCGGGAGCGGGGGGTGCGGCGACGAAGCTGAAACGCAAGCTCACGGATGGTGGGATGAGGAGTGGGACGAGTGGCAAGGCGCAGAAGCGGAAGAAGGATGATGATTGAGTCGTAATATACCCCTGCCTGGTCTCAAAGAGTGTGCCTTGCTTGTGTGGTCGATCGTAGTTTGTCGCTGAGTGTATGTATCTGAACAACGTCTTGAAAACTGCAGATCATCACGATGTACTGTACATCCTAGACCGTGCTTCCACCGTTTCCCCGTAACAAACCACTTTACCATCCTCTCCGCGTCAGTCTTCAATCAAACGCACCAGGCCTGTTATTCAACCGATCCTGCCTCCTCTGATTGATCCACGCCTTCTTGCACTCTCGATACTGGCTGAACACCTCGCTGCACTTGCTGCGGTCGTACGCGTTGTCGTCGAGACACTTCATCGACAGCTTGGCAGCGTGTGCGCAAGGGTCTGTGAACTTGGACGGTGTCTTGTGCGACATGACGCTGATAAAGTCTTGCGGTTGACTGGGGTCGTTGCTCGCTGATGAAGCGGTGGAGCGTGGGGAGGAGGACGAGAGGTAGGAGGAGGAGGATGTGGAGGCTTCCTCTGGGGTGGGTTTGTAGGGTGCTGACATGGTGGTGCAGGTCGTGTTTTGTAGGGTTGAGGCGATGAGCAAGAAGGGTGAGAAGGAGGAGGTTGGCGGGAGAAGGAGGTGGAGGAGACGAAAATAGTGGGGATATTTGTTAGATTGGAGAAGAGGCTCTTTCGTGCGGATAGAATAAGTCGCTGCTGAGCTGGAACAAAGTCGCGATTTGGCTGTCCACGATATCATTGTCATCAGCATCGATCGCGAGCACCACCATCAACTCCTCCTTGGAGCACGACCTAGTGCAGCTGGCTGCTCTTTTCTCACTCTGACCGTTTACGATTCGCGCTCCCGGATATATTACGACGATCGTCTGCACGAACCCTCCCTTTACGTCACGCAACCTCCGCCCAACGAACTCTCACGAAAAGCACTCGCACAACTCGGGCACCATGCTCACACCACCACGCCCGCTCTCAGCAGTCTCACTGCTCAGCACACTCCTCCTCCTCCTCCTTACACTCACGCTCATAACACCAGCGCCTGTCTCCGGAGCGGCGCTGACGACACTGGTGGAACCGCACGAGCGCTCGTGCTTCTACGCCTGGGTCGACGCCGCGGGCGAAAAGATCGGCTTCTACTTCGCCGTCCAATCCGGCGGCCACTTTGACATCGACTTCACCGTCCACGACCCGGACAACAAACTGATCATCTCTGGCTACAAAGAACGCCAGCTGGACATCATCTTCACGGGCAACACCGTAGGCGAATACACGTTCTGCTTTGAAAACTCCATGTCCACCATCGCCGAGAAGCTGATCGATTTCGACATCACCGTCGAGAGCGAGCCGAGGCTCGACCTGCCCATCCAGCCGGCGAAGCTGCTCAAGGACCACAGTGCACCGCTGGAGGAGGGGATTGGGAATATGGCGGATAAGCTTACGCAGATCGCGAGGACCCAGCGCTACTTTCGCGTCCGCGAGAACAGGAACTTCGATACAGTCAAGAGCACGCAGAGCAAGATCTTCTGGTACAGCGTCGTCGAGAGCGCGACGATGGTCGCCATCAGTGTGGCGCAGGTGTATATTGTTAGGGCGTTGTTCGAGAAGGGCAGTACTAAGAGGTACCGCGTGTAGCCGTGGCGGGTTGGCAGGCGAGATGGGATGTGTAGCATGTCGTTTAGCGAAAAATGTCAAATCTAACTTATACTTCCACTGTGTGTGACACGCACGCGCAACGAGAGTGCGGTCTGCTGATGTTCGGCTGCACAGTAGACACCCCACACACCCACAGACGGATCTCCAACAATAAACATCTCATTGCGCACCCCTACTCCTCCCTAAACCTCACCAACACAGCCCCCTCCTTCACCAGCTCCCCGGCTTTGCACCTACCACTCACACTCTCCACCACGCCATCCCTACCAGCCTTCAAACTCATCTCGGTCTTCATCGCCTCGAGGATCACCACCGTTTCGCCCTTCTTCACCCTCTGGCCCGGTGCGACCTTGCAGTCGACAATCTTGCTCGGCATGGGCGAGACGAGCGCATCCGTCTCCGCCGAGGCCGAGGTGGAGTCGGTGAGTTTGGTGTGCCACGCCGGGGGTGTGAGGGTGAAGCTGGTGACCACTCCGGTTGGGAGGAAGGTGGTGAGGGTTGGGTGGGCGAGGATGGTGCTACCCGTTGGGCGGATGGTTAGGGTTGTGCCGGCAGTGTTGGGGGTGCAGAGCTGGACGATGAAGTGTTCTGTATCGGTGGGAGTGACAGTGGCGGTTAGTGGGCCGAGGGTCTTATGCACCAGTTGAAATGTGCGGCTCTGCTTCGGTGTAAAATGTTTGCTCGTCCATACACCTCCTCCCTGCGAACTCTCTTCGAGCTCGCGTTGGAACAACCACACGATCCCCTGCGCCACCGCCTCCCGCACCTCCCCCTCCTCCGTGTACGGATCTCCAAACAGGCCCTCGCCATACTTGCCGATGAACCCGGTCTCCACCTCGCCCGCCACGAACTTCGGATGCCTGACCAGATTCTTCAGAAACTGAATGTTCGTCTGCGGCCCCACCACCTGGTACTGGTTCAACGCGTTGGCCATCACCCTCAGCGCCTCAGTCCTGTCCCTGCCCTTGACGATGAGCTTGGCGATCATCGGGTCGTAGTGCACGCTAATCTCGTCGCCGCTCACGAAACCCGTATCCACGCGCACTACCGCTTCTGCACCCCCTCCGACGACAGCGCCTCCTGCGTTCGAGTGCGTATCGGTCGTAGTGCGGGGTAGCGCGACGTGCACCAGCTTCCCCGTGTCCGGTAGGAAGCCAGCGTCCGTATTCTCCGCATAGATCCTCGCCTCAAACGCATGTCCCTCCACCCTCAACTCGTCCTGCAACAGCGGCAGCCGGTTGCCACTCGCCACCTCCAGCTGCCACTCGACCAGATCCAGTCCACTGACCATCTCCGTCACGGGATGCTCGACCTGCAGCCGCGTGTTCATCTCCATAAAGTAAAAATTCTCCGGCCGCTCCGCATCCAGTATAAACTCCACCGTGCCCGCACCCACGTACCCGACCGCTTTGGCTGCCGCTACGGCCTTCTCGCCCAACTCTCTGCGCAGCTCGGCGGAGAGGTGTGGGGCGGGCGCCTCTTCGATGATCTTCTGGTGCCGACGTTGGACGGAGCAGTCGCGTTCCGAGATGTACACCGCGTTGCCGTGCGTGTCGGCAAACACTTGCACTTCGACGTGGCGTGGCGCGGTGAGGTACTTTTCGATCAGCACCGTGGCATCGCCGAACGACTTGAGCGCTTCGCGCTGCGCGGACTCGAGCGCATCCGCAAACCCTTCCGGTGAATCAGCAATCTTCATCCCCTTGCCGCCACCGCCTTTGACCGCCTTGATGAGCACGGGGTAGCCGATCTTGTCCGCCTCGCTGGAAAGCAGCACCGGGTCCTGATCGGCGCCATGGTAGCCAGGCACGCAGGGGACGCCGGCAGCAAGCATGATTTCCTTGCTCGCAGACTTGCTGCCCATCGCATCAATGGCGATGGAGGGCGGACCCATAAACGTGACGCCCTGGCTCTCTTCGAGCAGTTTCGCGAACGCGGCGTTTTCCGAGAGGAAGCCGTAGCCCGGGTGGATCATGGTTGCGCCTGTTTTCTGGGCGACGGCCAAGATCTTGTCCTGTCGCAGGTACGATTCGGAGGAGGCTGCAGGCCCGATGCAGTAGGCCTCGTCCGCCAGCTTGACGTGCTGCGAGGCGGCGTCGGCTTCGGAGAACACCGCAACGGTGGCAATTCCAAGTCGACGACAGGTTCGAATGATTCGACACGCAATCTCGCCGCGGTTGGCGATGAGGATCTTGGCTGGCAGCGGCTTGAGCGTGGTAGCCTCAACCGCGCTCGAAGATGCCACAGTGGATGCGCTGCGATGGCTGCGAGTCGAGTGCGAGAGAGCAGGCGAAGCGATCGAACGTTGGCCGCGGTACGACGTGTGCACCTGTCGACGCAGTGTGGGCATCGACCGTGACGCGACGGCTGCCGAAGCCAACCCCACACGTACGGCGGCAAACCTAGGCTTGAGAGCCACTTGCGAAGTTCGAAGCATGCTGCACCGCTATCAGCCTGTTTGTGCGTGGAGAGTCAAGCCAAGACGTAAACGACGAAGCGCCACGAAAGATGTCGAAACGAAAGACGCTAGCTCCGTGACTCGTTGATGAAGCGATGCTGGTGGTTGAGAGACGACCCTTCAAAGCGTGCATCGGCAAGCGTTTGCTGGCGCTGCCGTGCGTGTACAGTGTGTTTGTGGGGCAACTCGCTGCTGCTGCTGCCCCGCAATTCCTCTGCCCCACCGCGTCTGTGCGAATTGCGATTTTCCCGCTGCGTTTCGCCTTCAAACCCGAGCCGGCAAACCGGCTTTGACGGTCACCGTCTCTCCCACCGCCAGCCCTCGCCCAACGTCGTTGCTCACCAGCTCCATGCAAGACACCTGTACCGAAGTTCGCTGCTCTTACTCACCACAAACCCTCGCATACACAGCCTTAATTCACAACACTACCATCTTTTGAACGAATCAATGTGAACCGATTCACGAAACTCAAATAGTACAGAAAAGAGACGGGGATGTGCAGAGGACTATGCTGCTGAAGAAGCTTGGATCATGAACTATGCGATCGCTTTCAAGGCCCAGGCGCCTGAGCAGCACTGGGACTCTTGTGCAGCGATCCAGCTGTTCCGCCACCGCCTGGCGAAGCGGCTGCTGCTGCTGTTCCCGTTGCTGCTCCTGCCGCCGCCGCTGCTGGCGGTGCCGTGTTGCCATACACCCTCTTGTTGACGTTGGCACGGTGCAGACGGTTACGCAGGTGAATCTCAAAGTTGTTCAGAGACTCTCCAGGTCCGGGCGTGTACAGCTTGCCGGGGCAGTCGAGGCATCGCACCCTCCATTCAGGCTGCGGCGGAGGTGGTACACCGCCGGGACGCGGTCGCTGCTGGATCTCGAACCGGTCGTTCGGATAGCGCGCTTGCAGGGCGGCACGCGATTGCGTCAACCAGTCCGGAGGAGTTGCGCCTGGGATTGCAGCTATGCGCGGCGATGCGTTCGACAGCGTAGGTGTGCCTGCTGCCCCCGACATACCGGATGGCGATCCTGCCGCACCGACCACGCTTTGGGCTGCGCTGCTACTTGTGGCTGCTGCAGTCACGTTGGCATCCGTCGAGGCCGTGCCTGCTTCACTTGCATCGCCAGCCTCGGCCTTGACGTCAACCGCATCGTTGGCCGCCGCTGCTGAGGCTGTCGACGCTCCCGCTTCGCTTTCCTTGGCAGCTTCATCTTGAGCAGCAGCAAACGACGCCGTCACCGTGTCGCGTGCGCTATCCGCCGCTGCACGTCGTACAGGCTGCGAATCCTCGTCGTTTGCAATCGACTGCGACGCCGGTTTACGCGAACGAGCCGCCGGTTCAGGACTGCTCGACCTCGACGAAGAGTCGCTATCATCCGGGCTGCCAACCATCTCAAACGGCAGATCGTCGTCCGAACGGTCGCCACCATCACCCCGACTCACCGCTCGCGATATTGCTGGAGGTCGGCCTTTGCGTCGCACTCCGCTATCGTCATCGTTACCTCCAGCACCTCCGTCTGGCTTGGGCGTGTCTGCAGCACTCGTCGGATCCGTCGAGTCCTCCTGCTCGCCCAACGCATTGAGCAACGCCGTATCGATGAGCGGATTCGAGACGCCCATCTTGCGGTTCAACGCCTGCTGCTGCTTCAGATGCACCACAGGATCGCGCGTGTACTCCAAAAAGATCACCTTGCGGTGGCGGTGGTAGTACTTACCACACGGTCCACACAGCGACTTGTCGCCCAACGGCCCCTTTCGCCTTCCTGGCGCCAGCGTGCCTGGAATACCACAGTTCGAGCAATGCCACATGCCCTCGTGGAAGTTGGGATGCTGACGCTCCAGGTCCTCCGGTCGCACGTTGTTGCGCTGCGCGTACGACAGCGAGACAAGCTTGGGCGCCGCCTTCTCGGCTTGCGAGCCCGTCGCCTGGTTCTCGGGAGACCGTGCGCGCTTCTTGGCCTCTTCCTCCGTGTACTCGGGCGCAAACTTGGGTCCACCAGGATCCGTCTTGCGACCGAGCCCGCCGGGGAAATCAAAGTGGGTGGCGTGGTGGTTGATCTTGGGCTTCTTGCGATCGGGAAGACCCAGGCCGTCAGGACCCGGTGTCGGCGTGCCAAGGTCAGCTGCCTGCGAGGGCGCGATCGAAGCATTGGCGGCGGCCGCAGCCGCACGACGCGTCGACATACCTCCGTAGCGATCGCTGAGGCCGTTGGTATTCTGCAGAGTGTTGGCGGCGTCGGTCTGCACCGTTTGAATGCCATACACCGCCGGCGTGCGTTGCGTCTTTTGCGGGTCGCGATCCGGCAGGTTGATGCCACGACGGCCTCGCGTCTGACGACGCTTTCGACGTGCCTCGCGCTCGCGCTCGCGGTCCAGTCGTTCGATCTCGGCCTCGGTGAGCTGCAACAGGCGCGGCGTAAAGTGGTACGACTCGATTTCGCCCCTCGACAGATTGGATTTGCTAATAGGCCCCAAGAAAGCGGCACGCAGCTCCTCGTCGGCGATGGGTCTGCCATCGAAAGTGTGACCTGTCATGGCAAGCGACTTGACATGCACAGAGACCTGCTCGCGGATCGAGTGAGCAATCGCCGTCTTGAACTCGCCCGAGAGGCCCAGATCCGCTGCAAACGCCTCGGCAAACTTTTCAGCAGCGGCAGGATCCGACTCGCTGGCGTCCCACTCGAACTGGTCCACCAGGTTCATGGCGCCCACGGTGATGTCCAGCTTGATCATCATGCGCAGTTCCTCGGCTGGGGTGGCGTCGACGATCTCTGCCGGCTCTGATCCCGCGTCCTCCTCCTCGCTACTATCGTCCGCATACATGGCAACGTCCTCGTCTGCACCGTTAGCGCTTTGTTCGTTGGTAGCAGCAGCAGCAGCAGCGGTAGCAGCAGAAGGTTTGTCGCCAAAAGGCAGGGATTCGACTCTACGTCGCCACTTGGACCACCAGCGAAGGTCTTTATCTTCGAGCGAGCCCTTGCCTTCCTTCGTGTCCACGCCAAAGTCGAACGTGGGCTTGGCCCGGAATGCGCTCGTCGTCTGGTGATCGAGAATCTGCGTGGTGATCTGCTCCTTGATTTGCGGCACAAACACGGCGGCGGGCAGTCCAATATCTTCGCAGATCGACAGGGCAAACGCCTCGACGTTGATGTGCGAGTCCTGTGCGTTCCAGGTGAAAGTGTCACGCAGCTTCCAATGCTCGTGGTCGATCTCGAGTCGGATCGGTACGAGGTCTTCGCCCTGCTGCGAGACCGATTCCATCAGTGAGCGCTTGAGAGGAATGTGAGGGCGAGCTCCGCGCTGGCCCTGGTCGAGCTCGGCCCGCTTCTGGTTGGGGAAGAGCACGCCAAAGGGCCTGAACATGTCGCGCGACAGACCCGAGACGTCCTCCTCCTCGGGTCGCTCCCACCATGCCACTGGCTTTGGCTTGGTGATGGTGCCGTCCGTTGCTTTCCTTCGAGGCGGCCTCACACTGTCGATTCGGTCCTTGAGCGACTTTTCCATCTTTTGCTGCTGGTGTCGGAAGAGCTTCTCGTACTCGAGGTCTCGCTTCATGATGCTGGCCAGCTCGGCCTCCTGCTCCGCCGTGAGCGGTGTCCACGCAGTATCGTCTGCCTTGTCGCCTGCAGAGCTTGCTGCTGCATCGCTCTTGTCTTCGGCCGCACGCTGCGGTCGCATAGCATCGTCCAGTTTGGTGACACGCGTGTTGAAGTGCGTGATGGGCGTGCCGACCGCCGACTCTTTCGGTGCAGGTCCACCAAGAAGCATGGGCATGTTGGCCAAGTTGGAAGGCACCGTTTGAGTAAAGGCGGGGGGATTGCCGGCCAGCGTAGTGGGCTTGCCAGTGGCCATCGCAGCCTCTGCTGCTGCATCGGGAAGCGTGGCTGCCTCATCCATCGCACGGGCGCCAAGCGGGGCCGCTGCGCCTGGCATAGGGGGAGCACCTGGGTGATCGGCTGAAGCAGCTTGAGAAGCCTTTCGACCTTTGGGCGTGGGAGTGGCGCCACCAAAGCTACCGATGAGCTGCGCTTGCGCCGATGGCTGACCAGCGGCAGCGCTTGCTGCGGCCATGACCATGGGATCGGGTGTCATAGCTGCGATGCCGTCCATGCTTCCAGCAGCCGAGCCTGCCAACGAGGCCCTCCTCTGGTCCGGCGTAGCACTGAGCGAGGGGTCTTGCACCATCGAAGGACGTCGTCCTTGCTGCTTGAGCATAGGAGGTGTCGCATCTGGGCCCATTTGAGGTCCACCTGGTGTTCCATAGCCTGGAGGCAATTGACCGCCAGGTACGCCATGCACCATTCCCGGCGCCATCCCAGGTGGAAGGTGGCCAGGAGCAGGTGGCGGTGCCATGAGACCTTGAGGACCTCCTTGCTGGAAGCTGGGCGGCACGGGTCCTCCACCACGCGAATCTGGCCGGCCAGATGCGCTGAGGGCGAGACTAGGCTGACGCGGGCGTGGCCTGTTCGCCATGCCTGGGCTGGAAGCGGCGCCTGCTGGACCCATGGGCGAAGGCGCATGCATGCCCGAAGGAGAGGCGTGCTGGCCTGCGGGGGTAGTTGGGCGCTGACCATGGGGATGACCGAGCTGAGGTGCGGGAGTCTGTTGCGGCTGCTGTTGCTGCACCTGTTGCTGTTGCATGGCAAGCATCATTTGCTGCTGCTGCTGCTGATGCTGCTGCTGTTGAGGCGTCAATCCAGGAGCACCGAAACCAGGCTGCTGCTGTGGTGGGAGCTGCTGCTGTTGTTGTTGCTGCTGCTGCTGCTGCTGAGGCGGCTGAGGCTGCATTCCAGGAATCGAGGGTTGTCGCTGAGGTTGCTGTTGGCCCTGTGTACCTGGTTGACCCGGCTGAGCGCCTTGCTGAGGTATGAGACCGAGTCCGCGTGCTTCGTTGATGGTGAGCACCATGCCGCCGTTGGGCATCATGGCCGGATGCGACCCGCCTGGCAGGCTGGAAGCCTTAAGGAAGAGATAGCCCATCTGCATGAGCGTGTGCACCGGCGTGAGACCCGAGCCTTCCTGTGCCTTGGCGAGGGCCAACGCTCTTGACAAAACAGCCTGCTGCTGTTGCGGATTGAGACTAGGCGTCCAATTTGGCGGAACCACCTGCTGTGGCGGTGCTTGTCCTGGGTGTCCCGGGTGTCCCGGGTGTCCCGGCATTCCCATCGGCGACATTTGCTGTTGCTGCTGTTGCTGTTGCGGCATACCTTGCATTCCAGGAGGCAGAGCGTGCATCTGCGACGGCGTGCCTTGCCCACCCAGCGAAACACTAGGAGAACGCGTGTGGCTGCGCGATCGTTCAAAGGCACTACCGGGAAGTGAAGCACCCTGGATGCCAGCTATCGAGGAAGCACTGGGAGACGGCTGCATGCTGGCGGTGCCAGGAGCATTAGCGTGCTGCATGACGGGCGTCTGATTCCGCGCTGCCTGCGACTTGGCGGCGGTGTTCTTCTCCGCTTTCTTCCGTGGCGGCTTGGGCTTGGAGGCGGTGGTCGGTGTGGAAGGCGCGGCGCCGTTGTTGTTGGCGTTGCTCTGCTGCGGCGTTCCCGGTTGCTGATGTGACGAGGCGGGTGAGGACTGGCCCGATTGCATCTGATTTTGATTGTTGGACTGCAGATACGCAGGAATGCCGTTGGGAGGCTGCTGCTGTTGCTGAAAGGCCGAGTTGGGTCGACCGGGTGAGGCGCCAGGAACAGGTGCACCGCCGGCGAACAGGTTGGGCGGCTGCTGCTGCTGCTGCTGCTGTTGCTGCTGCGAGTTGGACACACCTCCCATCAGCGCCGAAGGATCGAGCATGCCTGCCATGTTGCCGTTCTGGGCCTGCTGAAACATGGCAGGGAGCTGACCGGGCTGAGAAGATGCACCAGCTTGCTGTTGCTGTTGCTGTTGCTGTTGCTGCTGTTGCATCATGAGCTGGTTGAAAGCACCCGGCGGGAAGGCTCCAGGGTTGAGCTGGCCAAACGCCTGCATGGCTTGCATGGCTTGCATCGGGTTCTGCTGGAAGAGAGCCATGGTCTGAGGGTTGAGACCAAAGGCAGTCGGGTTGAATCCTGCCGCACTGAATTGCTGTTGCTGAGGCTGCTGCTGCGGCTGTTGCGGTTGCTGCTGCTGTTGCGGTTGGCCCATGCCGGCCATCTGACCAAAGTGGTTGAACATGCCACCTCCGCCGTTCTGCAGCTGGGCAAGAAGGTTCTGCTGCAACTGTTGTTGTTGTTGTTGCGGCGGCTGTGGCTGCTGTTGCTGTGGGGGCCAGCGTGCCGCTTGACCGCCCTGATGCTGTGGTTGCTGCTGCTGTTGTTGCTGTTGCTGTTGCAAGAGCATCTGCGGATTGAACGAAGCCAGAGGATTGTTACCGCCGGCTGCAGCCGCGCGTTGAAGAGCCTGTATGTTGATGCCGCCAGCGCCCTGGTTGTTCTGATCGAGCGCCATCATAGCCGGGTTGAACATGGCTGGATTGAAGCGTGCCTGTTGGGAGGCGTTGGGCTGCTGCTGCTGTGGTTGTTGCTGTTGCTGCGCCTGTTGCTGCTGTTGTAGAAGCGCTGCGGCGAGCTGTGGGTTGTTCTGCAGAGTGCTCAGGTCGAGGCCACCAAACATGGCAGGATTGATGCTGCCGCCGCCGCCGCCCATATTGGAGGTGTCGATGCCGCTGCCGACGCCAGCACCCGTGTTCTGCGGTTGCTGCTGGCCAAACATGCCGGCAAAGTTGTTGCCAAACATGTTGGGATCCATGACGCGCCGGGGAGCTGGAGGGCCGAGTCAGCGCGCGTCGGCTGATCGACGAGGAAAGCGGGGTCCGTGGTCAAGAGAATGCGATCGTCTTGTTGAAGGATGTGCCGACCGTGGGGGGAGGGTATGTGGTCGCTTGGAGAGTCGAGGATGCCAGACGCCAAACGATGCGTTAATACCGAGTGCGCGTGTGGTGATGCTGCCAGCAAGATGGAATGGGTGGACGCGTCCTGCGCGAAGTGCCGTCTCGGGTAATTGATCCGGTGACGAGCAGGAGGGATGGAGATAGCAAGCCTATTTGCAGTTCATGGGGCGGGTCCGAGGCTGAGTAGTCGCGAAATGCGATGGTTGTTCCCTACGTCGGCTGCAGACTGGCAGTGAAGGGTCCAGATGCTAGACGCGAGAAGCTTGAGGTAGCAGTCAGTGGCGATGTGTGCCAGAATGGTCAGCAGATGGGGAGGACACTGATGGCAGATTAGACGGAGAGGTATCGCGGCGCAAAGAGTTGGAGACGCGAGGAGAGGGTATGGTCTAGCGGCGAATTGCGACGGCCGTGATGGTTGGTTAGCGCGTGGTCGAGATGCTGGTCGGAACGATGAAAAGCGGAATGAAGAGAGACGGCCGACAATGAAATGCAGGTGAAAGGATGAAGAAGAGAAAAGGGTACGGCAACAGGAGAAGGGTGTGGATGAGGATGGTGACGAGGAAGCAGGAAGGATTGGCGGATGCGCTCCTTTGGCAGAGAGAGACACTGAGCAAGAGCCAACCGACGCGATTAATTTTGAGGGGGAAAGAGCCAATTTCGACAGGACAAGGCGACGAGCGAGCGACTCTGAATCCACCGCGATTGGGCTCGCTCCCGATTCGACGCCTTTTTCTCTCTTTCCAGAACTGAGCTCGAGAGGGCAGCACAGCAGCAGCAGCAACTACTGCAGCCCATCGCATCGCATCGCATCTTGACTCGAATTTCAGTCCGATTTCGTCCAATTTCTCGCCACAGGGACGGCGGCAGGCCAGTCAAAACAGGCTGACCTACTCAACCGCGTCCATTCCAGGCAGCAGCAGCAGACAGTACCGGACGCGCAACAGCACAGCCAGCGCATCCATACAGTAGTAGTGTGTGTGAGATCGGCTTCGAAGCAGCTGCTGCCCCAGGCTCAAAACCACCTTCTCTCATTCACAGTCTCTTCTCGTCACTGGCTGACACAAGAATGTCCTCAATGTGGTCACTGGCATTATGTTTTCGGTCTCCTCTGTGCCTTTGTTAGTCCATGTGTTTTGCAATTGCTTTGGTGCGGCGTGGTTTGGCTGGCGCGCGGACTACCATCTGCTTCCACCGGCAGCCGCCCCGCTTCGGCGATAAATGTGATCCAGCAGGTCCTTGACCTTGGCTCCTCCAGTCGCAGCCGTCGTGGGCGCATCCGACTTGGCCTGCCCGTTGCCGTAGCTGTGAAGGGTCGTCGAAGCAGCGTTCGCAGAGGCGCTTCTCGAGCCGTCGTCGACACGCTGGATCGACGCCGTGCTCGCATGCGCTGCCGGGTCCCAATCCGGATGATTCGCC
Organism: Sporisorium exsertum; assembly: GCA_928724755.1. Lineage (NCBI taxonomy): Eukaryota > Fungi > Basidiomycota > Ustilaginomycetes > Ustilaginales > Ustilaginaceae > Sporisorium > Sporisorium exsertum. Next base: position 337,116 of record CAKMXK010000030.1, on the reverse strand, counting down.
TTGAACCCAAGAATGCTCTGCTCCATCTTGCCTTCCCGCATGCCATTCCTCAGAACTCGAGCCTGGCGGCTACTCGCTCGATGCTGCTGCCTGTTGTGGATCCCCTTGGCCGCAGCGCCGCCCATCGTACTCGCCGTCGGCTGCCTGGCAAAGTCAAACACGGCAAACGAACAGACGTGTCCCAACCCATCGACATGCACAGTATACGTGCGCAGAAAGTCGATCAGCTCCGGTGCACACCCTGGCAGCGAAAGCCACAACACAAACGGCGTCGTCACCACGCTCAGCAGCTCTTGAACGAAAATGTAGATCTTGAGCGTGTACAGCTGTCCAAACGCCTGGTGCACATGCGCCGAATGGAAGCGTCCCTTCCAGTCCTCGGGCAAGTAGTGCGTGTGTTGGATCACCTCTCGCAACATCGCTTCTGGTTCAAACACCAGATGCTCGTCCGGGATCATGCCTCGCGCGACTGCCAGGATGGCGCCAAAGACTCCGATATAGAAGAGCACGTTGCGCTGCGGGGTGATGTTGAAGTGGACGAACAGATCCGGGTCAATCACCGACGCGAGGATGAGCACCGCCGTAAACGAGCCTGCGACAAACGCCACAAAGCGTGCGACGATCGCCGTCTTTTCTTTGGGGAACTGGTCGATGTACTTGGACGCAGGCGCGTACGACATGTGGCAACGCCTTCGAAACAGATGCGGCAGCTCGTTGAATTCGCGAAACTTCCATCGCGCATATTGCGTGTATTGGCGCGAGCCGAGGTTGGACGGATCTTTGTGGTACTCTTCAAAGTAGCGGAAGAACGAGTAGACCAGCAGGTAGAGCACAATGAATGGCGCAAAGATGGCATTCACCACCGCCATGAACAGGAAGCGCCGTCTCAGACCCTCGATGAGATCGGATCGATATCGTTCGGAGAGGAACTGGTGTCGCACTTGGCCGTTCGAGTCAAAGAGAAAGCCGAGCAGACAAAAGTTGAGGTTCCACTCCAAGCTTCGCGTCAGAGCAGGGCTCCTGTTGCGCAGACCGGGCACCGAGAGGTCGAGGATGTTTTCGTTGAAGAGAGCGATGAGGTAGTTTTCCTGGCGCATGATGCGGTTGGCTACGTCGTGAGCATCCAGGCGCTGCTGCTGTGAGGGGCGAAGCGCGGACGCAGCGGCACGATCGCCCAGCTCGATCTCATCGGCCGAGCTGAGCGATGTGTTGGGATGCTGTTCGCGCAGGGCCGAGATGCGATTGACCACTTCGTGCCACGGGATGGACTGCACGTCGGCGTCGGGGATGCCCAGCAGATGCTCGTAGAAGCGGTGCATAGCTCTGAGTCTCGACAGGCCGAGCACAAACTGCACCACTTGCCAGCCAAAGGCGGCGAGCAACAGCACCACGACGAGCGTGGAAAAGGGTGAGAAGCCAGCGACGCAATGACCGACGATGACGTCGCTCAGCTGGCCATCGTGGCGGATGGAAGAATAGTCGATGCATCCGAACAGGAAGGTGGAGAATGAGATGACAAAGGCGATGGTGAGCAAGTTGAGTGAGCGAGAGAGGGCGATGCAGATGGCACCGCGGCCGACATAGTATGCGTATACCTCTTGCAGGAAGGCGTCGAGGTTATCGACGTTGGCCCACATCCACAGCGCCTTTTGCTTTGCGCTGAGACCACCGACGGCAGAAGCACGCGAGCGTGGATCCGAAGTGTTGGTGCGGCGTTTGCGGGACCGGCTCGAACCTCGAGATGCGATTGGCGACACTTGTTGGACGTCGCCCGCTATGAGACCGAGTTCTTCATCGGAAAGCAGATCCTCTGGATCTTGTTCGTCGTCATCGTAGGTATTGCTCCGAGACGCAGATGAGCCTTGGGCGTGGTGTGTGTGGATGCCGTTGCCGCTGTGTGAAGCATGTTGCTGGTTGCCGTTCGAGGCTGCTGCGATGGAAGCTATGCTTGGCTGTATAGTTTCGTGATACGACTCTTCGCAGATGTCATCGGGACGAGGACGACTGGTGCTGCGGTAAACGCTGGTGGATGGATGTACGATGCGCGATTGCTCGAAGATGGATGCTTTGAGGCTGCTCGAGCTCGAAGGCGGCGGCAGTGGCTGCGATTGCGGCGGTTCGGGCCGATCCGGATCTGCAAAGGGAGAATCACGATCCATCTTGCCTCATGTTTGGGTGTGGTCCTGCGGGTTCGAGCTGATGCTGTTGCTGATGGTTGAAAAGGAGAATTGATATCGCTGCTGACCTGTTGGACCCTTCTGCGAGCCAGGGTCTGATATGGCAAAGGCACACACGGCTGCTGAGCCTGAAATGCAGAGCTCTCTTTCACATCGCTCAAGCCTCCACTCTGCGCATCAGCCTTGCCCTTTTTGGCATCGCGTCGTGTTGAGTGTTCGATCTGACATTCTTGAAAATTGGGACAGGACAGCGCACCACGTGATGAAGGATTTTTTCTTTCCCTCCTTTTTTTTTTTTTTTTTTTTTTTTTCTTTCGCTTCGATTTTTGGAAGTGTTGGATAAAATCACTTGGCTGACCGAGAATCGTTCCTTTCTTCCTTTCCTCGTGCAGCAAACTTATGACCGCCTAGTGTTGCTCCCTCGGCCTGAAGCTGGTTGAAAGACCAGCTTCAACTGCTCTTCCATGGCCACGAGGTGAGCGTCAATGGCGGTCTAGATCAACTCGCGACTCCAGGGGGCTCATTCTATACCAATGTTTGCTGAGCCCTCGCACCGTCTCCTCTCGAGGAGGTCTAGCCATCAACTCGCAGGCGTCTCTAGCAGGGACCGCCTGTGGGGGCTGGGAATGGTCCGCGATCCAACGTCTTAGCACCCATACTTCCTCTTGCTCCCCTTCTACTAGGTCGAGTGAGGAAGTGGGTCGGTGGTTGGCACATTTTCTTTCGCTCTTTCTTTTCTTTCCGACGCTCACGATCCATCAATCAAGCAGTTTTTTCAGCCATCACGAATGCAGCATCCCGATTCAGAACAGATCGTGCAGTAGCGCCCATCGTCAGAATGTCAATATATACAGGGAAAGCTCAGGCGTATGTCTCGCTCAGACGCTTGGCGAGGTAGTCCTTGGTCACTATTGGCGAGGATCAAGGGGACGAAGAAGCGGATGTGAGAGCGTATGCGAGTGGGTCAGTGAATCTGTCTTTGCATCTCGTAGCGTGGTCGAGGTCACTTACAGATGCGATCGTACTTGGGCCCGTCCTTGGACTCAAAGTTGGGCAGCGTCTCGATGAGCTGGTTCTCGTTGGGGTTGCAGAAGAAAGCAATCGAGTATCGTGTAGGCGTGTACTCGGCCTTGTCATCCACCGCCTGGGGAGCCTTGACGCGGTGCAGCGTCGAACGCAGCTGGTCGTTGGACCATCGAGCCAACAGATCGCCCACGTTGACGACAATCGTGCCTGGAATCGGGTCAGCAGCATGGTAGACGCCCGTGTGCGGGTTCTTGGCCTCGAGCCCACCCACGCTGTCCTGAAAGAGCAGCGTGATGGAGCCGTAGTCGCTGTGTTCGCCCGCTCTCGCAGAACCCTCGACCCTGAGCTTGTCGGTCTTGACGCTGGGGTAGTGGAGCAAGCGCAACGTGTGCCATTCTTGGTTGCACTTGTCGTCGAAGAATCGCGCGTGCAGTCCGAGACCGATGGCGATGGACGACATGACCTTCATGTGCAGCTCGTGTGCGGCCTTCTGGAAGGCGAGCATGGTATCCTTGAACTGCGGCGCATCGCTCTCCCGGGGCCACTCGTTCTTCCACACGGGATCGTGGTCGTTGCCGATCTCAAGCGACTCCTTGTAGTCCGGTGCCTGCTCTCGAAGCGCGGCGATCTCTTCTGCCGAAGTGGCCTGCGTGACACGCTCTCGCCCCTCGGCGACGTAGCCTCGATTGGCGCGCGGATCCTTCCAGGCCAGCTCGTCCTTCTTGTCGATGGGCAGCTTGAAGAATTCGGCCGACTTCGCAAAGGCGGCGTCGATCTGTTCGGTCGAAATGCCGTGGTTGCTGAGGTAGGCGAAGCCGGACGACTTGAAGGCCTGCGTGAGTTGCTGCGAGGTTCGTGCTCGATCCGCATCCGTGGCCTCGGGCCGCACAAAGGCAGAAAAGTCGATGACGGGGATGACAAAGTCCGGGGTGGTGGTCTGCGTTGCCAGCGAACGGCTCAAGGTGGGCAAGCGACCGGAAGCGAACGAGGTCGGAATCGCATTCAGTTTCGATCGCGGAGCAGCAGCAAGAGTCTGGATTGCTCTCGAAGGCAATGCTGATCTGGACGCGGCTGCGGCTGCGGCTGCGGCTGCGGCTGCGAGTGCTGAAGGGCCCCTAGCCCGGGCGACAGAGCGGACGATCGCCGTCATCATTTCCAGCTGAGTAGAGAGTGAGTGGAGAGTGGAGAGTGAGGTGGTGGACTGGAGTGTTGCTCAAGGCTCAGCATGCGGTGCAGGCGGCGTACAGATATATGCCTCACGCCACCTACGCCGAGTACTGTACCTGTATCGGCGAGTGGCACTCGAACTAGCCGCTTCCCCTCCCGAACTGCCCTTGTCTCGGTCTATCCGACCACATACATACTGTACAAGCGAGCAAAAGAGGTGCATTGATAGGCTCTCCCGAGCTTGAGATTAGGAAAAATAAGGGTCTCCTTTTTTGAGCTTTTTTCTACCGCATTTCTGATAAGGAAAAAAAAGGGCCTTCCGAGCATCCGAGAAAGGCGCACGGTGCAGTCTTGCTACCACCATCATCGACACTGTAGTTCAACCACTTGGCGGCCAATCGGACGATACAATGTGCGCATAGCCTCCTCCGGATCACAACAGCACGGTAGCCATACGAGCGTATCTACCACCATCATCATGTTGCGGTTATCTGCCAAGCAGTCCTCGTTATTGAGTCGGTGTGCTCGTACTGCCCCTTCGCTATCACACTTAGCAACAATGCCCAGTCTGTCGACAGTACCACGCTTCTCTACATACTCCTCTACGATGAGAGACGCCTATCCGTGGATCAGCGGTCGCTTCGATCAGGCTGCCAACGCTCCCTCAAAGCTCTCAATCACGGATCCGGCGCGGAACACTCGCATCGGCTCAATAGCCATCCCTACCAGCGACCAAGTCCAAAAAGCACTCGACGATGCCCACTCGGTCTTTGCCTCTGGTCACGGCGACTGGTCCTCTCCAGACTCTGTGCACTTTCGATCCGAATGCCTCTACCGTCTCGCCCAAATCCTGCGACAGCGTGCTCCTGAACTAGCGCTGCTCGAGTCGCAACAGACCGGTCGCTGCATCCGCGAGTTCCGTGCGCAGCTTGCAAGGCTGTACGAGTGGTTTGAGTACTATTCCGCTCTCATTCGCGTGGGCGAAGCAAGTACGCTGCCGCTACGTGGCCAGCTGCTGGGTTACAAAGCTCGACGTCCGCTTGGTGTTGTGCTGCAGATCACGCCCTTCAACCATCCGCTCTTGATCGCTGTTAAGAAGCTCGCTGCTGCCCTGGCTGCAGGCAATAGCGTCATTGTCAAGCCCAGCGAGATGGCACCTCTCACGGTGCTCGAGCTGGGACCCATGATCAAGGAAGCCGGGATCCCGGATGGCGTGGTTCAAATCCTTCCCGGTGCGGCTGAGACAGCCAAGCAGCTGGTCGAGTCGCCGTACATCCGCAAGATCGATTTCACGGGTGGAACAAGGGTGGGCACGCTCCTGTCTGAGCAAGCCGCCAAGAGGCTCATCCCTACCACTACCGAACTCGGTGGCAAGGCCCCACTCATTGTCATGGATGACTGCCCGCTCGATGTGGCCGTCAACGGCGCCTCGTTTGCTGCATTCGTAGCAAGCGGTCAGACGTGCGTCTCTGCGACGAGGATCCTGGTGCACGACAAGATCTTTGCCGACTTTGTCACGCGCTTTGCCGAGAGGGCGAACAACATCGCACGTCGCATGGGCGATCCGCAAAATCCGGAAACACTGTTGGGATCGCTCATCAGTGCTGCACACGTTGACAAGGTCGAGGCTCTGGTGCAAGGTGCTACGGCCATAGACGGCAGCTCCACAGCAGCGTGGAAGTGCATTGCGGGCGGAAAGAGGCCCAGCGGCGCTGCATTTGATGCACACGATCTGTCGTCAGGTGCTTTCTTCCCTCCAACCATCCTCACACCTGCCGCTCTCTCATCCGACTCGAGCACTCTATCGACTGCAGCAGAACAGGGCATACGGAGCAGCACCCTGTGGCAGGAAGAAGTGTTTGGCCCCGTCGTCTGCGTCGTCCCCTTCCGCGACGATGCACACGCCGTCGAGCTGGCCAACGACAGCCGGTTCGGCCTCGGCGCGAGCGTCTGGACTGCCGACCATGCGCGTTTCCATCGGCTCGTACCCCGAATCAAGGCGGGTATTGTGTGGCTCAACACGCATCATCGCAACGACCCCTCGAGCCCGTGGGGGGCCATCGCACCCACCGGCGACTTCTCCAGCGGCGGCGGCATGCCGAGTCTCGGCGCCAACCCATCCGGTATTGGTAGAGAGAACGGCGTGGAAGCGCTGAATGCCTACAGCACCGTGCAGAGCATCACGATCAACTATGCTGACCACAACACCATGCGGGCTTCAGAGGATTGGTTTGGTCCTGCTGACAAGCAGAGTTCCTCAGCAGAGTCTAGCGTGAGGTACGGATGAAATGAGCAGTCAAAGAGATTCGCTTTCAAGTTTGTCCTGCGTGTGTGTGTGTGTGTTACAAGCCAAAGAGTTTCACTGCGTTCTGACCAAACACGCCGAGCTTCGCCGACGGCGACCAAGCAGGCACGTCGCTGATAGCCTCGAGATTCTCTGTGACCGATCTCCACGTTTCTGTCTGATCGTCGGTGATGACCGTCCCGTCTTCCTTTGTAGGCGGGAAGAAGGGGTGGTCGGTACCAAACATCATCCTCTGCACGCCCACCGACTCTCCCGTGGTCGTCTTGGCAGCAGCTGAGGCGCCGGACTTGTATCGATCAGCACGCACGATGATGTTGGCGACGGCCTCGAGTTCTTCGGGGCCGTAGGCTACTGCGTCGTAGTAGAGTTTGCCGAGGTAGTAGCGCGGGTCGTGCTGGAGACGGTTGCAGACGTGTGGGTCGTGGGCGACGCAGCTGGCGAGGCGGGAGGAGAGGATGGGGAGGGCGCCTCCGGAGTGTGCGACGAGCAGGCGGAGGTTTGGGTGGCGGTCAAAGACGCCTGCGAGGATGAGGCGCGTCGTGGCTGCTGCGGTCTCGAAGGGGAACCCAAGGGCGAGCGGGAGGACGTGTCCGTTATCCTGCGGGCCCCACAGTCCGGAAGCCTGCGAAGCGTCTGCACCCACGCCGTAGTGCGGGTGCAAGAAGAGCACCAGCCCGAGCTCGGCTGCTTTCGCCCAAACCGGCTCCAGCTCCGGGTCGTCCAGACCCCTGCCCAGTCCTCGGGAGCCCAGGATGGCACCACACAGACTCGGCGAGCTCGCAATCGACTCGAGGCTCGAGACTACTTGCTTCGGATCCACGCCCTCTGCCAACGGCATGATGCCAAACGCCTTCATCCTCCTCACCGCCTCCACCTCGGACGTCCCCTGCCCGCTCGCAAAAAGCTCGGTGGCATCGGAACAGTACTGCTCCAGATCGGCATTGCACTCGTGCGCCGACGTGACGGCCTGCGGAGCGTCCAGAAAGTCGAGCCACGGGTTGGCCAGCGAGACGATGCTAATGTCGATCGAATGACGGTTCATGAACGAGACCTTGTTGCGCACGTCCCAGTACTGCGGGCCCACAGTACGTCCGCCCGACACTTCCTGAGGAAGGATGGCGAGCTTTTCGGATCCGTCGGGAGAGTTGGTGTGGATGCGTGGGTTGACGGTGCGAGAACGCAGCAGCGACACCAAGCGCTTGGTGTAGATGTGCGTGTGGCAGCTGTCGTTGTCGAGGGAAGGCAAGCATTGGTCAGTTGCGGTCCGCCATTGCCATGCCCGCCTGCAAAGCTGCGAGGGCCAGCGACACTCACTCTACAAGGATCCTCCTGCTCATCTTGTGCGCGCTGCGTATGTATCTCGAGGATAGTGGTGTGTGGTCGGGACAGAACAACGAAGCCATGTTGCAGGGTTGGATTCGTCCAGCGTATCTCTCTCTTCAAGAAGGAAGTCACACCGCACACAATCAAGCTTCCGAGCAGCCGAGGAGGTGTGTTTTTCCAGATAAGAGCCGTGTCGGCGTGTGCCCACCAGCAATGCGACATGTACACAATATCCGACGCGCCCCCAGCATCGAGGCAAGATGGCCGAGTGGTCTAAGGCGTAGCATTAAGGAAAGGAAGATATTCTGGAAACTCAGAAACCACCTGCTATCTTCGGGCGTGGGTTCGAATCCCACTCTTGTCACCATTCCTTTTTATTTTTTTGTCACGTCCTTCTGCGTGAGCTTAGGTCGATTCCAAAATTGCGGAAAAGTGCAACGATTATTCTCGATTTTGTGCGCTCAGGCCGACTTTTGGAAGAAACTCGCTCGTTCATCCTTTCTACGATGACAACCACCATCATCATCATCATTGCTGCAAAATCACACAGACAAGCTTGCGTCGACGCGGCCATAAGAGGATGCCTTCCAAACGCAAGGGCAACACGCCCAAGAAGCCTGCTGCTGCGGCTGCTACAGCTGGCCCCGCTTCCAACGGCGGTTCCCTTCCACCGACCACTTCTTCCAATGGCACGCCTCTGACTGCAGACCAGGCCGCCACCGCCGCGCAGTATCGTCAATACGCCGACACCAACCGCGCTCGTCAGATCGATCCAAAGAACTACACCCGCACCCCCAAGTCTGGTCTCCTCGTCCTCGCCGTCCTGGCCCTCTTTTCGTTCTTCGGCTCCCTCGTGCTCTATCTCCACTACAAGCTTCCTACGCCGCGTGGCCCCACCACCGTCATCGCTTCTGGCGTCACCCCTGCCGATGCCGCTGCCTACCATCCTCCCATCCCAGGCGTCGTTCCCGCCAATAAGCCCGGCGAGTCGCAAAAGTTCCACGAGTTGTTTTCCGAAGCCAACGCGGTCGGGGTGATGCACCACCTCTCGGTCGATATCGGCTACCGTATCGTAGGCACCAAGGAGCATCTCGAGGCCGAAAACTGGCTGTACGATGTGCTGCGCCGCTACGAAGGCTACCACAACACAGGCTCCCCAGAACACCCCGGACGCACCCAGGTCGAGGTGTACAGGCAGATCGGCGACGGTGCCCACCGCTTCGACTTCATGTCCAACGTCGTCTGGAAGCGATACTACTCCATGTCGAACCTCGTGGTCCGCATCTCGGACGGCACCGACGAGAGCAAGGCAAACAGTCTCCTGCTCAACGCCCATCTCGACAGCACCTTGCCCAGTCCCGGTGGTGCCGACGACGGCGTCGGTGTCGCCATCCTCCTGGAAGCTTTGCGCGCTCTCACTTTGCCCCACACCGGTCGCAAGCTGTACAACTCGGTGGTGCTGCTCTTCAATGATGGCGAAGAATCGCTGCAGGACGCCAGCCACCTCTACATCACCCAGCACAACCAGACCAATGCTGGTGTCAAGGCTGTTGTCAATCTGGAAGCGTGCGGAACCAGCGGTCCTGAGCTCTTGTTCCAAGCGACCAGTGCAGAGATGATCCAAGCCTACTCGCACGTTCCTCACCCCTTTGGTACTGTGCTCGCCAACGATGTCTTTTCTACAGGACTCATTCTGTCGGATACAGACTTCCGCCAGTTCGTCGAGTACGGCAACGACCTCACCGGACTCGACATGGCGCTTGTCGGCAACTCGTACTTCTACCACACACGCAAGGACATCCCGCTCTACCTCGAACCGGGAGCAACCCAGCACTTTGGCGAAAACACGCTGGCCATCATCCAACATCTCTGTCTCAACAACGACAGCCACACGCTGCTGCGCACCATCCAACCGTACCAGACGCGCCACACGCTGCCCATCTACTTTAGCATCGCCGGCCGCTACTTTGTGCTCCTCCAGAACAAGGCGTTCAAGAGCATTGTCATGGGTCTTTCTGCGTTTATCAACTTCCAGCTCTCCTCGGTCGTTCGAACTGAAGCTGCTGTGGGAGCGCTCAGCCTCACTATCCTCAGCGCTGTTTCTGCGTTGGTCTCCATCGTGGGTGCGGCAGTGGGCGCGAATGTTGTAGCGCTCATCATGACGAAGGTGTTGGGTAAGGGCATGTCGTGGTATTCGCACGAGTTCTTCCCGATCTTGCTGTATGGTCCGCCGGCGATCGCGGGTGTGTTGATCGTGCAGCTGCTCACGTCCAAGCTGGTCAAGCCGTACCAGCGACCGTATCTGGAGCGATCCAGTTTGTCCGGGATGGGCATCTTTTTCAACCTCGGTCTGCTTGGTCTCAACGCATTTGGCATCGGAAGCGCGTACTTGATGGCGTTGGCTTCGTTGACGTTTACCATCGCCACGACGCTCAACGACTTTGTGTTGATCGGGATTGGGCGGATCGAAGACAAGCTCGTCGCACCGGACAATCGAGTCTCGGCGTGGGTCTATCCTCTGATGACTGTGATCCCAGGCATCGTCGGTGTCGAGGGCACGGCGAGTTTCTTGGACCTCTTCGTGCCGCTCACGGGCAGGATGGGCGAGATCTCACCCGCGGATCACATCATCGCCACCATCGTTGCGGCGCTCGCATACCTCTCGTTACCCTTCGTTATTCCCCTCGCCCATCGCTTCACCTCGGAAAACCTCACGCGCACCATTTTGGCCCTCCTCGGAATTACCGCAGCTGTCATGGCTGTCTTCGCCAGTCCCGGCTGGCAGCCGTTCGACGCAGCTCACCCGAAACGACTGTTCGTGCACCAGGTGGAGAACATCACGTCCAACGAATGGTTCATGAACGTCGGCTCTGCAGACCCTGCGCCCGGGTTCAAGGCGTTGGCCAACGAGCTGCAGTCGGAGTTCGGCATCCCCACGCAAACCCAGGCGGCGCTGATGGAGATGAACGACTACAATCCGGATTTTGACATCCTCTACCCCGTCTCGGCCTTCCTCACGCCGTACAAGTTCCAGCTGCCCTCCCCGCCCGCTTCGACCGGGTTCAGCACCAAGTACGCCGCCCCGGCGCCCGAGGCGAACCACTTCACCGTGAAGGCGACCAATGAGGTGATCGATCTCGAAGCGCGCACACGCAGCTTAACGCTAGAGATGAACCACCCGGGTGTGATCTGGGCCGTGGTGGCGTTTGACGCCGAGGTGCTCAGCTGGAACCTCCCCAGTGCGCCGCCGGAGGGACTGCAGCGTCACCACCTCAAGAGCGTCGCACGCCACGGCATCTACTCCTGGTCCGTCGATCTCGTCCTCCGTCTGCCGGACGACGCTCTTCCTGCCGCCAAAGCGCGTAGCACCGGCACCGGCATCGTATCCAAGCTCAAGAAGTCGACGGGATCCAGTTCGGGCAGACTCGTCAAGGTCGATCCGGCGGCTGGAGAGGACAAGGTCGAGAGAGACGCTTCGAGGCTGTGGATCGATGCTTCCGGTTTGGTTGCGGATGAGATGTTCCCGCAGCACAAGGCGGTTGCTGCCGATGACCGACCTGCGATGAACACGTTTGTCAAGATGGACGCATTCATGCAGGAGAAGCATCCCGAGATCGATGTCATGATGCTCACGGTTGTGGCGGGTGTATTTGAGGCTTAGATGTTCCCTTTTGCCCTTGTCTGTCGTAAGGCTTTTTTTATGAGTCTAGATGTTGTCAATAGAACGACTGCAAAGGTTTAAAGCCTGTGTGTGTGATGCGTGCTCGTCATTGTTTCGATGGAATGTTGTTCAAGATCAGACGAATGTGCACAAGGGAGAGATGATGGCGGTGACGTCTGTTTTCACCCAGCTGGTCGGCATAACAAATTATTTGCGGCGCCAAAATTCGAGTTCTCACAAAAAAAAAAAAAAAAAAAAAAAAAAGTGGCAATATAAAAGGTTATTTTTCTGCTCCACTCGCCAACATTTTTCTTCTTTTCTTCTTCCATACTTTCGATCGACTGTTTCCGTCCACCACGACACCTAGACTTGCCCAAGATGGTACATAAAGACCCGGAAGGCTACATCTCCGGCTCCGACTCCGGCTCCGACTCCGGCTCCTCTTCCTCCTTCGACGATGATCACGATTTCGGCGACTGGCGATCGGACGGGGGCAACGCCGCTGCTGCCACCCTCGCTCTTTTCCCGGAGGCTTCGGGCGAGCGCAAGTCGTTCGCCTCGCCCATCGAAGCGCTGGACTATGCCAAAACGCATGACAGGTGCGATCTCGTTGCGCTGGTGGCCAAGCTAGAGCTGGATACGCTGCAGGTGATTCGGCTGATCAACCATGTTCGACGCAACGGTTTGACGCCTGCGCAGGTGAACGCGATTGGGGCGGACAGCAAGGTGCTAACGGACGACGACGAGTTGAAGCCTGTACCTGGGTTTGAGGACGACGGGTTGCTGCAGGTCGACTTTGAACTGCTTGCTACCGATGCCGTTACTGCGCAGGATGATGCGGGGACCAAGGAGAAGCGGATTCGGGAGCTGGAAGAACAGCTGGCTACAGCACGTGCGGCTTTCGATGAACTGCGCACCATCCACGCCTCCACCCTCGGGCTCTCCTCTACCGACCTCACCGAGTCCGCAGGCGCGCGGCCGTCGGCCGACCAGCGCAGCCAGCTCGCCTCCGCCTCGCTCTCCACCGCAGCAGCGCGCACGCGGCGCGGCGCAAACGACGCAGAGGACGACGTGCTGTACTTCGACTCGTACTCGACCAACTCGATCCACCAGACCATGATCACCGATTCGGCGCGCACGCTGTCGTATGCCCACTTTCTACTGCATCCCGCCAATTCGCACCTCATCCGCGGTAAGACGGTGATGGACGTCGGATGCGGCACGGGCATTCTGTCCTTGTTCGCGGCGCGCGCCGGGGCGAAGCAGGTGATCGCGATTGACGCATCGGCGATCGTGGAGCGCGCGAAACAGAACGTGGAGGCGAATGGGTTCGGCCACGTTGTCAAGGTGCATCGTGGCAAGTTGGAGGAGTTGGGCGAGGAGTTGAGGCAGTACGAGGCGAAGGTGGATGTGTTGGTGAGCGAGTGGATGGGCTACTTTTTGCTGTATGAGAACATGCTACCTTCGGTGCTCGTTGCGCGCGATCGTTACTTGAACCCTACGACGGGCGTGCTGGCGCCGAATCGGATGACGATGCATCTGGCGGCATTCGAGAGTGCGGCGCTGGTGCAGAGCAAGCTCAAGTTCTGGGACGACGTGTACGGGTTCAATATGGCCAGCATGACAACGGGTTTGCTCGACGAAGCTTTCGTCGACCTCCTCGATGCCAGGGACGTCGTTTCGGATTCGTACATCTTTGCGGACCTCGACCTGCCCCGTCTACCCCCCAAACAGCCGCAACCCTCGAGCGAGTTTACGCTTAACATCACCCATGATGCGCACGAGGTACACGGATTCATCAGCTGGTTCGACACGTTCTTCTTCCCCACACCGCGCATTCCTGCTGCACCACCCTCCGACTCCCCCGCCTTCACCCTGGAAGCCAAAGACATTCACGGCCTCCACCTGCGCACCAACCAAACCACCACCCGCTCTTCGTCCTCCTCCGACGGAATGCCTGTATCCTTCTCAACATCGCCCTACAGCAAAGAGACCCACTGGCAGCAGACACTGTTTGTACTCAAAACACCCCTTGTCGTCCACAAGGGCGATATGATCAAGGGCAAGATCGTGGTTTTGCAGGACAGCAAGCATTCGAGACAGCTCGAGGTGGAGCTGCATTATCGGCATGTACCTGCGCAGAAGGAGGAGGGGAGGAAGAAGGTCGAGACTCAGCTGGTGCAGGTGTACATGGTTCGTTGAGGTAAACGGGTCAATGCCAAAACGCGCTTCATTTGGATCTGGTTCGTGCGGGCATTGCGAGCCTCGTATGCGTCTGTGTGTGTGTGTGTGTGTGCAACCAAAAACTCGATCTCGCCAAGACATGGTACACCATCCCCATCGCAAGTCGTGTCGCATCGCGCCTTTAGAGCTCCAATTTAGCCCCCGATCCAAGTGCGTGCTTCCAAACATGCTCAACACTCAGCCGCACCGTCCTCTCGACCTCGCGCACCGTAGCCCACCCCTCCCTCTTGGCCGCATACCACAACCTCACCGCATTGGTCGTCAGCGGATCGGGCGCTCCATCCATGGTAAACCGCCAGACGATCTCAAACGTCACCACGGCCACAATCCCCATGAACGCCGCCATGCCCATGAGCAGCATGAAGAAGAACTTGACCATCTCGTCGCGGTCGCGTTTGTCGGCTGCTTTGCGTTCGTCTTCGGTCATGAGTTCGCGCGGGTCGAGTGTAGACTGCTGCGCTGCGGCCAGTGCGGCGCGGGCGTCGGTGGACCAAGCGTCTTTTCCGTGCGACTTGGCGTGGGAGAGAACGACGGCTTGGGTGCGACGCGCTTCCGACCAGGTGCGGATGGCGGCGGCGCGCACGTCGGCCGTCTTGCCCTCGGCGGCGGCAGCGATGAACGACGGATAGTACGTCTCGCACCACTGCTCGATGCGTGCCAACTCGACAGACCAGCGGGTGAAGTTGGGATCGGCGGGACTGAGACGTTTGTGGATTTTCCTCGCATATTCGAGAAAGGTGTAGGCGACATCGCGCGGGTTGACGGCTTTGAGGATCAGCTGCACCGCGACACCTTTGCGGATCTTGACGTTTTTCTTGAGCACGTCCGGGTTGTTGTACATGAGTTCGATCGTTGCGATGGCCATGACCTGGGGGATGGCACAAAAGTTGAAGATGGACTGTTCCTTGAGCAGGGCAAGGTAGTCGAGCGCGAGGGTGGCGTGGGACATGGCATCGAGCAGCATCGAGGAGAGCACGTACATGCTGCGTCGACCCAGCTCGTTGTCTGCCGGCTTAAACTTGTTCGACCCGGGCGACGTCTCGATGATTCCCGACGCAACTTGAGGCTGCGATCCGAATCGGGCGTATTCGTCACCCCAGCATTCCTTGGGCCAGAAGTATCGCCCCTCCTCACAGTCCTCGGCGTAGTCCCGGATGATGTTGGTCTTCTGCAGGAATAGACCCATGTGATTCGAGAGCTCCAGCTGGTGTCCCAACCACGGCCGCTCCAACTTGCTCTCGCTGAACAGCCTCGACAGACCCTCTCCCACCAGACCAGCGACAAAGTGGCAGTACAGATCGAAATGCTTCCACGTGCTGACGCTCAGCGGCTGCTTGGCACTGAGCTCAATGTAACTCGCCATGCCCGCGCCCATCTTGGCGGCGATATCCGAGATGACGGTCTTGTACCCCTGATCGAGCATCTGAAACTCGGCAATGACCTTATCAAATTCGACAAGCAGCTGGCGGTCTTTCTCGTTGGGCCCACTTTCCATGAAATTCCAACCGGGCTGTTCGAGGTACTTGTGGAAATTGACCAGCAGCGGGATCTTGCGTTCGGGGGGCAGGGTCATGTCGTCTTCCACGGTATCCAGCCCTCGAAGAACCAGGTAGAACAGGCAGATGACGCGGGAGAGCTCGCCCTTGAGCTCCTTGATGACAGCAGCAAACGAGCGGGAGGTGAGATCGAGGAAGCCCCAGCAGTCGCGCATGCTTTCGCGGTTCCATCCCGAAGCGTCCGGGTTGGCGGTGATGTCGTTGAGCGGGTCGCGCCATAGCTTGTATCCGATCATGGCACGAAGCTCGGTGGGATGGGTGACGCCCAACAGGAGGTACGAGAGTAGACCCATGATGGCTGGCCGTTGCGAAAGGATGATGTGGGGAAAGGGTAGGAGGAGGAGGAGGAAAAGAAAGACGCGAAGAGTGTTGGGAAGCCGAGTGAGTTGCTGCGTGTCGTTTGCGAGCAGAGACAGCGGCAGAAGAACAGCGTCGAGTTTTTCTTCTTTGGCCGGTGCGGTGCGTCTTTTGCCTTTGCGTATCGCCTGATTTCTGCTCAAAAGTGGCGCCACAATGTTTCCTGGACCGCATCGGGACCCCGATTCAGCTCAAACACAAGCACCGTCAACACGCATTGCTTAGCTTAGAGAATCC
Source organism: Sporisorium exsertum (assembly GCA_928724755.1). Lineage (NCBI taxonomy): Eukaryota > Fungi > Basidiomycota > Ustilaginomycetes > Ustilaginales > Ustilaginaceae > Sporisorium > Sporisorium exsertum. The sequence continues at coordinate 321,063 of CAKMXK010000030.1, read as the reverse complement.
TCATGCCATTCCCACTTACGACGGCCGAGTGAGATGCTTTCGAATCCACTCCTTGGTTGCCAGACTGCAGTTGTACGCTGCATCGAGCTGCTCCAGCCCAAACTCGATGCCTTGCCCCTCTTGAGATTCGTCCACTTCTGCCGCTTCGCCTCGCTGATGTAAGCACAGCGAAGCCAGACCCAAGTACGTATGCAGCAAGTCCGGATGATCGTCAGGAATCTTGGCTATGCCGCCCACCTTGCTCTGTGCCGACAAGACGTAACTCGCATCGGCGTGTGCGTCAATAAGCCGGTGGCCACCGAGCAGAGAGAGAGCCGCGCCGTTCCAGAACGAGTAACAGACGTCCGGTGGAAGCTTTTCTGGTCGTCCTTGGAAGCCGCCGCTGAGCTCCACCTCTCCGTCCCCATCCTCATTGTCTTCGTCCTCAGAGTGAGTAGTTTCTGCCTGGAGAGCAGGTCGAGAGGGTGCCACTTGTCGATGTGCCAACCATGTCAGTGCTTCTTCCTGCCTCTCCCACACCGACACCGCATCTTCGGGAGCAAGTAGGTGCAGAGCAGCAACACAGCAGTAGGTCATCCCTGAATGGGCTTCGTGCGTCTTACTTGCTCCGAACCCACCATCGTATCTCTGACATGCCTCCAAATACTGTTTCGCTTTCCGCTTGTCGATCCCCTGCCATTCATCCAGCATCGAACAGATCGCTACCGCGCAGTACGTGAATCTGGGATCTCGTTCCACTATCCCCCCTGCCGCGCCTTCTTCTGCCGCGAACCCGCCGTCTCCAGCCTTGTCCTGTAGAGCACCCACAAAGCGTAGCAAGTTTTTGCGGTCGAGGCGGCTAAAGTCGTCTTGCAGGATAGCGAGGATGAGCAGCGCTGCGTAGGTCATTGCTACGTTTGCCCCACCTCCTGTCTGGACGGAGGAAGAAGAGGAAGCGGGCGAGCTGGGTGACCCTCTGAACCCGCCCGCTGGGAGCTGCTGATCACACACCCATTCGATGAGCTCCGTTTTCTCTTCTGGTGGGATCTTGTCGAGGGCGCCAAGCAGGTCGAGTCCTGAAAGGGCAAAGTAGCCTAGCGTCATGCGTTGGTCGTCGGCCGAGGTGTACGGTTGAGGGAGTAGACGCAGACATCGGAGCAGGAACGAGATGTGTTTTTTGAGTTCGAAGCGGGATGCTAGCTGCCTCTGGTGCGGTGGGCACATTGTTGTCCCAACTGATGAGGATGGGTGCGAATAGACAAGGGAGGGAGAGACCAACACGGCGCAGAGTAACACAAACACGCTCCGTTCGGAATTCGGAATTCGGATTTCGGATTTCTCGCTGTGCTGATTTTTGAGACGAAACCAAAGCGAACCCTTCTCGTCCTCCCACTTGGCTTCCTCGCTGTTGTTATGTACATCTACACCGCTCCCTTGGTAGATCGATTGATCGCTCTCCCTCCCCGCAGCAATGTCTCGATCAGCCCCACCGCGCTGGTTCGCGCCCTCCTCAATTCCGCCCATCCTCCTCCTAACCGTCGTGACGTCGTTCGCCTTCAACCACGCGCTCATCACCACTCAGCGCCAACAAGACGCCCGAGACCACCGCATACGCACCACCCTCCTCCACGACACGATCGACTACAACACCCGCTTGCTCCTACACCTAACACCACCATCCGCCTCCAACTCCTCGTGGTTCAACCCTTCCCCAAGCACGAAGCAGCCAGCGAAAGAGGGAGAGGAGGAGTGGATCGCAGACGAACGCCAGGCACTGCTGAGACGCTGGAAAGCACTCGGTCTAGATCCCCTCTCCCGCGGCTTCCTTTCGTCCGACCAAGCAGAATTTGGAATATCGCAAGAAGAGCCGAAGGAGGAAAAGAAGAAGCTCGGTCCAAGGGACGTAACCTGGTCCCAAATCTTCCTGGGCAACAAAGAATCTCGATCAACCTTGACACAAAGATGGCAAAAAGTCACCGCAGGTATCAAAGACTCGTTCAGCCACCTCAACCCTGCATCGAACAAGACTTCAGACAACCATTCAAGTGAAAACGACGACGAAGAGGAGCTGCAACAACTGTCACAACTCTGGTCCCAGTTCTCCAAGCACTCTTCTTAGCATCTCTCCAGCACACGCAACGTACCCTACTTGTATACCCCGTTTCAATCACACGCATGTCTACAGCCATATCTTCGCTCCCATTGCATGTTTGGTCATCGTCACGACGCGCGCAAAGCAACCGCCCGCTGAGCCACCGTAGATGCCTGAACGCCAACATCCACATCCAACGACGTAGCAAACAACGCCTGGCTTCGATCCTCGTTCAGATAAACGCTGATCCTCACCCTTCCCTGCTCCCCACCCTCTGTCTGCTTATCCCACACCAACGCGGTCAACCCCAAATTCGTCACCCCGCCATCATTGAGCTTGATCCTCTTACTCTCCGCATCCCAGTTGGCGCCTTGAAGCTTCAACCCTCTGATAGCAAACTTGCCCGCCTCCAATCCAGCCTTCGGATCGTTCAGCAGCAGCTTCAGGGATAGATTCTCGAGCGACACTTTGGACGCATGCGCCACGCTCTGCCTCGTCGCAGTCAGGTACGCTCCCGGCGCGAAGAGCAGGCCCAGGATCACTTCCACCATATCGTATCCTCCCCCTGCTCCAGCTGCCGCTCCAAACTCGCTCGATTCGCGCGTGATGCGTTCCAGCTGCTCCAGCCGCGCTCGCAGATCGACAATCCATTCCGCAAGCGTCATCGATTTCGGCACCGCATATCGACGCCATGATTGCGGGATCACCGCTTTCGGCAGGTCGGTGAGTAGCGCTCGGTTGTGATTCGTCTGTCGCGAGTTGCCATCGCAGACCGCAACTACTTCGAGCAGATCCTTGCGCACCGTCGCAAGCAGCGACGAACCCGTGCGATACTCTCGTGCCCAGAAGCGATACAACGGATCTTGCACTGAGCCGGCATCGCTGCCAAACGAAGGCACACTGGTGGGTAGCAGAGACAGCCACTGCAGCGCATTGGCTCGCAACGCCTTCATCCAGCCAGGCTGCACCGAGGCCGAACCCGACGCTGCTGCGTTGGAAGCCGCGTCTTGCGAGCCTCCAGCACCGCTGCCGCTGCCACTGCCGCTGCGGTCGTTGCTAATCGTCTCGTCGTCGTCGTCGTCGTCGTCCGCCAATTGCTTCATCTTGACCAACTTGTTCAGCAGCGCCGTACCCTGTGCTGCCGCAATCACCTTTTCAGCACTCGGCGGCAGTGCCAGCCATTGCGGCGGCTGTTGCTCCGGAAGCGCCTGCACCCAGCTGATGAACGTTTCCATCTTTGTTCCCTCCGGAGCCACGAGTGGGTCCTTGTCATCCTTCACGAGCTTGAAATCCACATCGTACGCCTTTGCGCAAAACAGCTCATCGACAAACGAGTCGAGCAACGTCTGATCAGGAGCATTGTCGATCTTGCCCCCGTATACGCTCTGCTTGAGAAGCGATCGGATAGCGCCCCACGGCAGCTGCTGCGGGTCGACGTTGGCTCTCCCCTTGGCGACTTGTGCCACCCAGGCTTCGATAATGTCGAGCGCGGCCTCGGCGTCCGAGTCGTTAAATTCGAACGGCTTAGACCAGCCCAGTGGCGTATAGCGCAGTCGTTCCGTGAGCGTAGCGTGGAAGAAGGCCAGCAAAAAGTAAAGCCTGGGCGTTTCGGCGGGTCCGCGCTGCAGTCGGCCCGGTGCGATGCTCTTGAGGCTGTCGAGCATGCTGGCACGGATCCCCGGCGGCGGCTCGTTCATCAAGATGCGCGAGGCGCGCAAGAAGTTGACAGGGATCGAAGGTGAAGTCTCGCAGGTGAGAAAGAGGCGGAAGTTGCGATTGGGATTCAAGCCGTGCATCTTCTTCTCGAGTTGCGACAACCAGCTGGGCGCAAGGTGAACGTTCTTGAGCAAGACCCAGTTGCCTGTGCGTGCCGCCGATGTGATGGCGTGATCGGCCAGAGCGAAACCTTCCTGCGAGCCCATGGCGACAGAAGTGCATCTCGCGCCGACAAGCTTGACAAGGTGGTCGACTCGGTAGCTGGCGTCGTAGCCTGGCACAGAGCAAAGCGCGATGGGCGTGCTCGCGTCCACCTCCTCGGAGACGATCCTGCCCAACTCGTATCCCGGGTCGCCAAGCACGTCCTGCCCGAAGATGCGCGCTGTAAAGGCAGCCATGGCCTGGACGATGCGGTCGGGACGCAAGCACTTGACGACGAGCATCTTGCGTACGTGATCCGCCAGACCATCAGGATGCTCGTCCTGAGACCAGAATACGGGCACTGCCGTCTCCGGACTATTCGAGCTGAGGAAGGCCAGCCAGCTGCTCGTGTTGGCTTCCATGTGCTCTTCGATCGCACGGAAGAAGGCGAGGCGCTTGAAGACTTGAAGGCGGGCAAGCTGCTCCTCGTCGAGCATGGCTTCAACTTCGCCATCACCTCGACGCTGAGTCGCATTGCTGCCCTGCGTGGTTCCTCCGCCAGATCCGCTTGCAGCCGCAGCGGCCGCCGCAACATTGCCGCCTTCGAGCAAGAACTCGTACTCGTCGCTGTCGAGCGTGTCGGCGTGGCCCTCCTCGCGTGCCTTGATCTGTGCCAGCAGCATCGCCAGCATGACGTGGTCGTGGTGTGCGAGCGCCTTGCTCGTCCTGTGGAAGACAACCAGGAAAAGGTCGCGCATGAGAATGTCGAGCCTCTGCTTGGGGTCGGTGACGCCATCGAGATGCGGGTTGCGGCGAAGGACATAGTCGAAGATATCGAGGAAGAAGCGCAGCGAAAACTGGTAAAAGTGCGAGATGAGGTGCAACTGGTCGAGCACAAAGAAGACGGAGCTGCACGCCTTTGCGAGCGGGACGTACTCGGCTGTGACTTGGTCCACCTCGTGCATGATGGCGTCGGTTTCTTCCACCTTGGACGTCACCTCGGCGGCTTCCTTTTTGAGCGTCTCTAGCGTGTCGATAACCTTGTCGTCATCCAGGATGTTGCCTTCCGACTCGTTGAGTGCAGTGAGGAGCGAACGTTCGAGATGTCTGAGTCGAAGACGGAACTCGCCCTGTAGCTTCATGAGGTCTGTGCGCTTTCGGTCGGTATCGGGGCGTTCGACTTTGAGCACCTGATCGAGCGACTGACTCTGCAAGCTGCTCCGCGTCATGGTGAAGTTGACAAATGTGACACGACTGCAAATGTCGGGCGAGAACTCGACGGAGGGGTCGCGCGTTGTGAGGAACATGTTGAACGAGGGCGAAAAATCGATATCCTGGCTGCCGAGACGGATGAGGACACGACCGCCGGTCCTGCGAAGCTCCTTGTTAAGGACAGGGTTGAGGATGGGATCGAGATACTCGACGTCTTGGATGAGAAGCGGATTGCCGAAACGCAGCGAGCTCTCGAGCGCTTTGAGAAAAGCCTCGTCGAGGAAACTGGTGACGGTGAGCTTCTGCACCTTGTATTCGTTGAGCAAAAACTCGACGGCCTGGCCCGAAGGGTCGATGATGAGCGGGTAGCGGTTCCAGCGCTTGAGCATGATGGCGTTTTCGGTGCAGAGCGTGTCGGCTGGGAGCGACTTGGCCTGCCACTCGAGGCGTTCATCTGCAGTGGAGAGGTAGTCGGCAAACGAAAGCTCGGGCTTGAACTTGATCTCGGCTTGACGAAGGTGGTCGGACCAGAACTGCCACATAGACTCTCGATACTGCTGATCGAAGTAACCGGCGTAGGCGAGCATGGCCGCCGAGAGGAGGGCGTCGCCGATGATGGTGCTCATCTGTTCGTCAAAGGTGCGGCTGCCGGTCTCCCAACGTTGCTTTTCGGACGAGAGGCTGTCAAGCAGCTGCATGGAGCGGGAGACGCGGTTCTGGACGCGCTCCATCTCGGACTTGATGGCCTGTGTTTCGCTGATGAGGGCAGCGTACTCGTCCTTGTAGGTGGCGATGCTGTTTTCGAGCTCTGCAATCATGTCGACAATCTCGCTGGCTTGGAGTTTGGTGTCTTCGGCCTGCTGTTCGAGCGACTGGACCTCGTCTCGAAGCGGGCCGACCTTGTCGAGAATCTCGGAGAAGCGGACCTGAGCAATGACCCATTTTGCAAGGGGGCCACACGCTTTACTGGCACGGTTGATGGTCTCAAAGTTGTACTCGGGTTTGGAGAGGTAGTCGCGGATCATCTTTTCGCGGATCTGGCGCGTCATCTGACGATCCGTATCGAAGTTGACGATGGAAGCGATGAAGTCGTCTCTGCGGATGATGGCCTGGACGGTCTTCCAGGATTCGATCTTGTGGCCGAGGATGATGCATACGGATTCCATGGCGTTCTTGACGGGCAAGGGAGGATTGCCCATGGAACGGACCTCGGTGAGGTGCTGCTTTTTGATGTTGCTGACGCTGGCCTGAGCGTCTTGAACGGCAGGTTCTGCATCTGCCAGGTCCGCCATGACGACTTGTCGACGCTGACCGATCTGTTCCTCCTGATTGGCGAGGGCGGCTTGGATCTGGATAGAGGCGGCGCGTTTCTGTTCCGCCTCTTGCTGATCCTTGACCATGCTTTGGAGTTTGTTGTTTGCCTGTGCATTTTTTGCTTCGAGTTGGGTGCGTTTGACGGCGAGACTCTTTTGTAGCTCTTCGACCTGGTCTACAGTCGACCTCAGCTTATCGAGACCGACGAGCAGGAAGCGCTGCTGGTCCTCGAGTTCGTCGCGTTTCTGGTTGGAGACCTGGACGTAGTACTCGATGAAGCTGAGAAAGTGGCGAGGCGACTGGTGGAATCTGCGGCCCTGACGCCGACGCAGCCTTTCGGCAAAAGTATATACGGAGAAGTGGATGAAGACGAGTGCCTCTACGACGAGTTGACGGTTGGCACCGAGATCGAGTGTGTTGGTAAGCTCTGCAGCGACGGTGCGGCAGGCATCGGGCGACCAATCGCCTGGCGCCTTTCTAGCGCCATCGACGTGGACGGCGTCCATGATGGACGTGTGCGGGAGCAGTCACTCGAGCCGAGAGGACGGTGAGAATGAGGGAACAGTGATGATGGTCAAGGAGAGAAGGAGAACACGCGCGTGTATGCCCAAAGTGTTGGTCTGTCCACACACACACACACGCACGCACTTTCCAGCCAGCTCAGCGCAGTGAGAGAGAGACGCGCGCTTTTCAGGTGTTGGGGACTCAGCCCCACCCAAATTTCGAGCTTGTTAGGCCGTCGACTGTCGCCGTTACTCACCGATTCAAATGCCGTCACGTGTGATTTGAAGTGCTTTTTGGCTGTGCATTTCTTCTTCTCAAAGGGCCGGCCGGCATGGAAAGGAGCAGCAGTTCGCAAGAGAAAAAGCGGCAACCCAACAAACGAGTCTGACAGCGAGTTGCATTTTCTTTGCTTGGCTTCTTCCACTTGCTCCTTCTCAAACCACCTCTTGACCTCGCTTCCTTCTCGATACGGCCCCACACTCTTTGCCGTCCTCTTCACGCCCTCGGACTTTTGCTTTCGGACGCTCGGAATTTGTCGACGACCGCTTCCTCTCGAACCAGCACATCCGTGTTTCTCGATTCGGAAGCCTTTTAGGCATCACACATTGTCGTTGGGTTCGTTCGTTGCAGCCACCGAGCCTGAAACAAATTCCTCAGCCGCCACGTATTCACTTGCAGTGACTGCCTCCTCCCACGATGTCCGAGCCATCAGCTGTCCCCGTTCCCGCCGGTGAGGCCACCACCCAGTGGGCCTACCGCGCCCAGAAGTCCATCGGCCTCAACACCGGCTCGCCCTCCTACACCTCGGTCAAGGGCTTTGACCAGGTCCAAGGCGCCACCCGAGTCTTCCAATACAGTCCCGACGGCTCTACTTTTGCTGCTGCCATGGACGACTACACTCGTCTCGTAGACACCCGTGCCGCCTCCACCTCCTCTGTCAAACGCGATCTCCCGGTTCCCAAGGTGGTCGACCTTCAGTTCTCGCCCAAAGCTGGTTTTCTCAGTACATGGGAGCGCCCTTCCAAGCTCGAAGATGGCTCGAATGCTCGCAACCTCAAGATCTGGGATACCGAGACGGGAGACACGGTGGCTGCGTTCGAACGCAAGTCGCAAGGAGGCTGCTTTTTCCAGTTCACCGCAAATGAGCAGTACTGCGTAAGGCAGGTTTCAACCGAGCTTCAGATCTACGAGTCTCGTCACATTGCCCACAAGGGCGTTATTGGTAGGTTGCGTCTCGAGGGAATCACCAGCTTTGAAGTCGGCCCAGGCGACAAGCCCAGCATCGCCGTGTTCTGTGGAGAGAAGAAGGGCGCCCCCGCTTCCGTCCGCGTCTACTCGCTCGCCTCGCTCATCCCGTCGCCCGAATCAGCGCCTGCTCCCGTCTCGCAAAAGACGTTTTTCAAGGCGGACAAGATCCAGATCAAGTGGAACAAGGCCGGTTCCGCCTTGCTGTTTATGACCTCGACCGATCACGACAAGACGGGCAAGTCGTACTACGGCGAGACCAACCTCTATCTCATGTCGGTGCGTGGCGATTTCGACTGTCGTGTCGCGCTCGACAAGGAAGGGCCCATCCATGATTTCGAGTGGAACCCCAACTCGAAGGAGTTCATCGTCATCTATGGATACATGCCTGCCAAGGCCGTGCTCTTCAGCCATCGCGTCAACGTTATCGCCGAGCTCGGCACGCAACCGCGCAACTTTGTCGCGTTCAATCCGCAGGGTCGTCTGTTTTGCCTCGCTGGTTTCGGCAACTTGTCAGGCACTGTGGACATTTGGGATCGCGAGAATTTGGCCAAAGGCAAAGTGTTTTCCATGGATGCCAGCAACAGCTCCGTCTGCCAGTGGTCGCCCGACGGCCACTTTTTGCTCACTGCCACGCTCAGCCCGCGTCTGCGGGTCGAGAACGGCGTCAAGATCTGGCACTGCACCGGCGAGCTCGTTCATGTTGATATGATCGACGAGCTCTACCAGGCTGGGTGGCGTCCCCGTTCGAACGGCGAGCTCGCTGCCTTCCCTGCGCAGATCCCCTCTGCTCCTACGCCCTCGGCTGCCGCTGCGTCGTACCTGGCGACAAAAGCAGCGACTAAGCGCCCCACTGGAACGTACCGTCCACCGGGCGCACGCGGACAGAACACACCTGACATCTACAAACGAATCGACGAGGGCGGCTCCGGTGCCTCGACGCCTGACCTGTCCCGCTCGGGATCGCAACAGAATGGCACCTACCAAGCACCGGGATCAGGCAACCGCAAACGTGCCATCCCCGGTGCGCCGGGTTCGGCCGCACGCAACAGCAACGCGAACACCAACCAGAAGGATGCGAAGAAGAAGGGCGGCAAGCAGCAGCAGAATGGAAAGAACGGTGCAGGCAACGCGGCTGCTTCGGGTGCGGCGGGGGTGGTGGTGGTCGAGGAGCCGGCTGCTCCTGCTGTATCGGGTGCTGCTGAGGTCGGTGGTAGTGCGGGCGCGGCTAATCTCGAGAAGAAGGTGCGCAACCTCAACAAGAAGTTGAAGGCGATCGAGGAGCTCAAGATGCGTCAGGCCGGGGGCGAGAAGCTCGAAGCGATGCAGTTGGCCAAGATTGCGGCGGAGGAGGAGGTGCGTAGGGAGCTGGCGACGCTTGAATAGATGTGTAAGAAGGATATTATTGGACGATGGATGTGATTGTAACTGACGCTACGAAGTAAGCAATCTGACACAGGCACGCTTTTGGAGCGTATCATGCACATCTTGACTTTCTAGCACACGGGATGGAATCTATCCAACAGCTTTTGACATTAGAGAGCGTCTACTCTCCATCGAGAGGGTAAGTGGGTTTGGTATCGTTGACCTGGATGCCGCCTCGGCGCTGGAGGTGGTTGTCGGGGTAGGCGTTGTGCCATCCGCCTTGGTTCGTGGGCACGGCAAGCCACAGTCGGTACAGGTGTCTCCTGGGCGCCGGCGGGGCGGGGTCCTTGTACTCGGTCCTTGCGTGCAGCACATGTACGTCGCTCACAAACTGGATATCGCCCACATCCAGCACCATGTGCAGACTCAACAGTTTCGCCGTGTCCTCGAGCACCTGCATGGCCTCCTTCTGTGCTTCCGAGAGCGCAGGGATGAGGCCTGCGTCGACGTGGCGCTGGATGGACTTGAGGTAGTACGGGTCATACGTGAGAATCAGGCGGTTGGGCGGTTGACCTTTGCGAAGGTGGACGATGGGACGTGTGACCCAGCCGTTTTGGTCGCCGGCGTTGGTCGAGACTTCGCCTTTGCGGTCAAAATGCCAGATGTTGCTGGCGAGCAGTTGGGCGACGTCCGGGCGATGCGCTTGCAGGTGGTTCCACACGGCATGCGAAGAAACGATGTCCGACTCGCCGCCTTCGACCGCCTTGTGCAGGCACAGCAGGCCCACGATCCCCCCCGAGGAGTCGGTGTGGAAAAACTGGCGCGCATTGGTACGGTAGATGCGCACCTTGTCAATGGCCGTCGGGTCCTCACCGAGATCCTTGACGTGGCCCAAGATGTGTCCGTAGCGGTTTTGGGAGACGACGTTGCCAAGGTACGATCCTAGACCCAGGTATGCGATGGCCGAAAGACGGTTGCCCCATCGCTTGGTGGGCAGGCCCTTGAAAAGATAGAACCCGTGGCCCTCGATCAGACGGTTGCGCAGAGTGGTGAGCGTAGCAACGAGGTCCGACGGCAACGGGAAAGTGGATCGCTCGATCTCGCCGAGTTCACGCCCGGACTCGAGCCACAGTTGTGCGGCCGACTCGAGCTGGGCCACCTCGTGCTGCGTGAACGTGTGCACCCACTTGGCGGCGTTCTCGGCGCCGGCGTACGAGGCGGCATCCCAGACAGTGGGGCCCGTGATCTGCTTGGGCAGCTCGTCGTATGGGGTCAGCAGAGAAGCATCGGCGTCGTGCTGACCCGAAGTGAGCTCCTGAATCGACGACTTGAGCGAACGCTGCGCTTCGATCTGCGAGGCGGAGAAGCCGCCGGATCCGCCGTCGCCGTCTCCGTCTCCCGAAGCGTTGTTGGCCAAGTGTGAGTTGGTGTTGGGCAGGAGAGTGGACAGCATCTTTGGCAGCGGGAGTCCAGGAGAAGAGGTGGATGGTGGGAGGACGCCCAAACGGAGTAAGAGAACAGAGCGAGCAGGGCTATATATATCGTCTGGTACGCAGGCAGAGAAGAAGGATGAGTCAAGAAGAAAGAAGCACGCAACGGCACAATGGCAAGCCACATGGCCATCGCTGTTTGTCAACCATTCACACCACTCGATTGTCATAGACGTCACAGGAACAGCTTTGCAACGGTGACAGAAGCCATAGGTTCTCGTCATTCCCAAATGAGAAGCCACTGTGTTCGGCGGCTATGCATCAAGACACACACCGCGACAGCGATTTGCTGTTGCTACTTTGTCAAGAGGATTGCCCCAGGAGCCAGCGAGCTCTCGAATCTCTCTAGCGCCCGCCCATAGCGTACGTCTAACAGAGTGGAAGACCGGCTGGTTTGTGCGAGTAGGAGGCCCGCCAGCTGACTTCTGAAGCAAGAGCCGGGTTGGATGGCGTGCTTGGCTTCACAGGCACTTTTGGACGTCTTCCCCCCGCATCCCTGACGGCTTTTCTCGCTGTCGCCATCGGTCTTTCTCTCGCGTGCTTTGTTTGAGTGTTACTAAGCATGACTGGGCCTCCTAACGTTGAATTCGTTATTGCTATGTAAGTTCAGAACGCTCTGACATTTAGCAAAAATTCTCGTATCGGCAGCTGTCAAGATCAGCGCGCACTAGCACTTAGCTGATTCTCAAGTCGATTCTTTGCCGCCACAGTCTAGCCCAACGTCGTGCAGCTCCCAACTTCAATCCTCCTGACCAAGTAGCTTGGTCATGAACAAGGTTGCAAATACGCAGTCACATGCTCTGCCTGTTGAGGTTCTGTGTGAAAATGTAGAGCAAGAATGTCCAGTGCTAGCGACACGAGAACACATCCTTCTTCACACGATATCAACGAAAAGATTAGCCTGCACCTCGCTTAGCAAGCGGCTTCGTCTTCTTATCTCCCCTTCTGTCCTCACCCTAAGCGCCACCACCTCTCATCCGTAACTTCGCTTTGTCCTTTTAGAAAATGCAAAGACAATGTATCATAGTATGCGCTTCTCTCTGAGCTTGCAAAAGACTTACCTTATTCATTCGGATGCTCGGTTGAGCGGTTGAGGACAAGCTTGAGCGTGCGTGCGCTGATCAGTTACGGCTTTCGCACTTCTTGCTGCCGAGCTTGATCGCTGTGTCGGTGGAGCCCAAGTGGACGCTCTCTCTACACACTCCTGGAGTATTGCCGAGCCCGGTACTTTTGCTATCTGCCCTTAATTCACCGATTCCAAGCGTTCTCGCTTCCACGCTGTATCATGCATGTGGGCTTATCTACGAGTTGTCGCTCTGGCTCACAGGCGACGCTTGAGTATGATGTGGTGGCGTGGGGGAGGACAAAGGTCTGTGTGAGCCATGTGGAGCTGTCAGATGCTTCGTAGCATGCGCTCAGGAGCGAAACGGTATAAGACAGAGCAACTCCACTTCGCTACCATACCTTGTCTCTTTCCACCCTCGTCCGCCTCGACGACTCTGTTCAGAACAGGTCTGTCTTTCCTGTTCTGTTCGTTACCCTTCCACCATGTGGCTCCTCCTCCAACGACGACCGAAGATGGCCCTCACCCAACCATGCTTCCGTTTGCGCCTCTCACAGGAAACAGCACTCGACAATCACGACCTCAAACCCGTGCCTCCCTCCAAACGCACATGGCGCGCCATCGACTGGGTCTCGTACTGGATCTCTGACCAGTTCGCGCCCGCCACATGGCAGCTCGGCGCCTCCATGGCCGCTACCGGCGTCACTGCACGCGCCGCCATCCCCGTCGTGTTCCTCGGCTATCTCAGTGTCGGCTTCGTCATGTGGGCAGCCGGCGTCATCGGCGCCACCTACCATGTCGCGTTCCCCGTCATTAACCGCGCACCCTGGGGCATCTACGGCTCGCTCTTCCCCGTGGCCGCACGCGCGTTTTTGGCGCTCATGTGGCTCAGCATTCTCACAGTTACCGGGGGCAACTTGACCGAACAGCTGCTCATCTCGCTCTCGCCGCGGTTCGCGAATATGCCCAACCATCTGCCGGAGTCGGCGAACATAACGTCGAGGGGCTTGCTGTGCTTCTTCTTGTACTGGATCTTGCAAACACCGATCACGATGATACCCGTGGCGAAGCTGAGGTATTTCTTCCGCGCGAAGGCGGTTATCTGTCCGCCTGCGTTCTTGGCGATTGGGATTTGGGCATTGGTGAAGACGCACGGAGGTGGGCCGTTGGTGAGGGGGCCAGTGACGGCGGGCGCGTGGCCGATTCTTGCGGCTTTGAATGCTGCCACCACCATCTACTGTACGCTTGCGGTCAACATTGCCGACTTCACGCGCTTCTCCAAGTCAGCCAAGGGTACGTGGCAGCAGGTGTTACTCCTGCCTATCACGGGCACGATCCCGTGTGCGTGTGGGTTCTTTGCCGCCGATGCTGCGCTAACGCTGTACGGCGAAGCAGCTTGGGATCCTGCCAAGCTCATCGCGCTGTGGGGCAGTAGGCCCGCGACGTTCTTCGGTGCACTCGTGTTTCTCATCGCCACGATTGGTGTCAACATCTCGGCCAATGCGATTTCGTTTGCAACGGACGCAATGTCCGTCTTCCCGGCATACATCGACATCCGTCGTGGGTGTGCGATTGCTGCTGTGCTAGCCGTGGCGATTACGCCGTGGAACCTGGTCAACTCTGCTCAGGGGTTCCTCAACTTCCTCGGCGCATACGGCTGCTGGCTCGGGCCCGTTTCTGGCATCTGCCTCGTCGACTACTACATCCTCCGCAGACAGAAGCTGGACATTCGACAGCTCTACGTCCATCCCAACGGCATCTACAGCTACATCCACGGCGTCAACCCAAGAGCCTACATCGCATTCACGATTGCCTTCGTACCCAACCTGCCCGGCTTCATCAACGCCATCAATCCAAACGTCAAAGTCAACGTGCCCATCTACCACTTCAACTGGTACTTTGGCATCCTTGTCGGTGCAGCGGTGTACGGAGTACTCTGCAAGTACGTCTGGCCGTTGCCCAGTGAGTCGTTGGTCGACGAAGCTTTGTATCCGGACGAAGCGTACTTTTGGCACGACGACGAAAGCACCTCGACGAGCAGTATCGAGAAGCACGTGGATCCGGAGAAGACGGCGCGCAGTGCGAATGCGCCGATGGCAACAACGGCGACCGAAGCTGGGTCGCTCGACGGCATGGAGATTGACATTGTTCTCAACAAGACCGATCGTAAGTAGGACTCTCGTATGGTTTCTCACCTCTTCTCACAAGGTTATGCTTGCACACGTCAATTCTAGGCTAGACTTTTACAATCCATCGGCACGTTAATCACACTCTTTGGGTGAGGCGAAGGAGGCTGTGGTGAAACCTCCTTTTGTAAAGTCACTTTCGAAGTTTACGGAGTGGTTATGCAAAGAGACCGCAAGTAAGAAAACAGAGGAGCTTCCATTGAAGTATGAGAACGGATCCACAAGAAGTCTATGCTACAGTAGGGTGGTTTGACAAAGAGAGCAAGAAGACATCGTAACACAGAAAACAAAGCAAGGAGTTGGGGAGGAGATCTGGGGCAAAGACAAAGCGCGTCTTGGGGAACCAGCCCATTGAGCTCCCATGTCTTCCCGGCCAGATCGCCATCGTCCCTTCATAACAAGAGAGAAAGCAGATAATGTAGATGAGAAGCGGCAGAAGCAAAGCTTAAAACGTCCTCTTGGTCTGGTACACCTTGACCGAGTTGATCAACCAATACGCCTGGCTGAAATCGACATCCTTACTCTGCACGTAGCTCTGGCAAGTCGGGTAGCCGGTCATCTTTGCGCAGCTCTGCGTCTGGCCAGCGTAGGCATTGTTCCAGAGGTTCTGGTTTCCCGCCCAGTCACCGCAGATCGTGTTGGTGAACACACTGACGTGGTTGAAGAAGAACGTGTCAGGGTCGCAGTCGGTGGCGGGCCAGCTGGCCTGCGGCTCCCCCCAGCCCGTGGGATCGGGTTTGCCAGCAGCAATATCGCCAGGAGCATTGCCTCGACTGAAAAACCACGACTTAATGCCTTCATCTGCATCCCAGACCATAGCGTGGATTCCGCCACCCTGAGCGTTGTAGCCCGTGCCGTAGTCGTTGCGGAGCGAAGACTGCACTCCGCACCCTTGGTTGCCCGTTTCTGCCGAGGCGCAGTTGGTGGCCTGCGTCAGGTTCTGCAGCTGGTACGTGCCGAGTTGGCGGTTGGTGGTGGCGTTGACTTTGCACCCGGGCGCAGTGTGGATGGAGTAGGTGTTTTGCGAGGTGAACGAGATGCCTTCGACAATGTCGATCTCGCCGCCGTTGGGCCAGCCTCCAGGAGGGTTGGTGGGCACCGTCCACCATGCCGGCCACACACCACAACCTACTGGCATATGACTCGCATCCAGGATGAACACTCCGGTGGTGAAAGTGTCGTAGGATGACACTCGGACGGACTTCATATAGGGCGCGGGCGCAGCAGAGCTTGTGGCAGCAGCGCTGGAGGACGAAGTGGAGCTGCTGCTCGAAGACGAACCGGTGCTAGCAGTGGTGGTAGTTTTCACAGTGCCACTGGCAGACGAAGAGGTAGTCTTGACAGCCTGAACGTCAAAATTTTCGCTCGAGGACGAAGAGCTCAAAGTGGTTGCAGCGGGCGAGGAGGCGGAAGACGATTTGCTCGCACTTGCACTCGCGCTGCTAGCCGAAGCAGAAGATGAGGACGAAGCGGCACGACGCTGCTTGGGAGCACTCGAGCTGGTAGTCGAGCTCGACTTGGAGCTTGTGGAAGTGGAAGTGGAAGAGGAGATAGAAGTGGACGAAGTCGTGGACGACGAAGGCGGGTAGACACGAGTAGTGGCGTACGCCATGTACACCTGACCGCCGTTGGTCGTCTTGACGAGACCCATCGACGAAGCCTCATCACGGCCGATGTAGTCGACAAGACCGTTAGTGGGGTCCTTATAGGTGAAAAAGTACATGTTGTCGTAGAAGTTGGCTCCGTTGTAGTTGGCCACCAAGTTGTAGACTTTGGGAGTGGGGGTGGGGCTGATGGTGCTCGAGGTGGTTGACGAGGTTGTGGACGAAGACGAGGTTGAGCTGGAAGAGGACGACGTCGAAGAAGGGGTCGATCGCCCGGTGGACGATGAGATGGAGGACGAGAAGGTGGAAGCTTTGGTAGTAGTAGAGGTGGTCGAGCTCTTGGGGGTAGATGAAGTGGTCGAGACAGTGGAAGAGGAAGGCTTGGACGTGGTGGACGAAGACTTCGGTGTAGCAGACGAAGATTTGGGCGTAGTAGACGAAGTGGACAAGGCCCCGTTCGTGCTCGAGCTGCTGGGTTTTGGAGTGTTCACAGGAGTGGTCGAAGTAGTCTTCTTAGTGCTCGTCGACGACGTGGTCCTCCTCGTGCTGCTCGTCTTCACCGGAACAGACGCCGACGTTGTCCTCCTCGTGGTCGTCTGAGCTGACACAGGTTTAGTCGAAGTCGGCTTCCTCGAGCTCGTCGTCGGCTTCCTCGAGCTCGTCGTCGGCTTCCTCGAGCTAGTCGTGGTCCTCCTCTTGCTACTCGTAGTCTTCCTCTTGCTACTCGTCGTCTTCCTCTTACTCGTCGTTGCACGACGCACATACTCTGTACACCTCCTGTACACCGTCTCGTAGATCGTCTTCGTCACGGTGACCGTCCTCGTCCTCGTCCTCGTCCTGGTGCGGTACACCACCCTGGGGTCAGGGTTTGGCTCGCGCTTATCGTGCGCGTTTGCCGTCGGGAGACTCCGCGCCTGATGCCGACGCGTGTGGTTGGCCGGACACGGCGTAGGGCCCGCACGCTTGTGCAGCGCGTTGACGCTCTCTTCGTTCTCGTCGGCCTCTTCGGGAAGGAAGACGGTGATGATTTCGAGCTCGTCATAGTCATCCTCGTCCTCGTCGTCGAGGGTGAGTTCGTTGCGCTTGGAGGGGGCATCGGCGTGTTCGAACGCGCTAGCTGTGCTGGAGATGTCGACGACATAAGCGGCGATGTCGCCTGCTTCGGGCTTGGCGGGGATGGGTCGATTGCGGCCCCAGAAGGCGTTGGCTGGTGTGGCTGCGTTCTGCAGTACAAGCAGGAGCAGTGCCGCTTGTACCACCAAGGTCAATCTGAGCATCAGGTTCACCATGGTTTCGAAGCTTTGCGGATTTGTGTTGCGGCCTCGTAGATGGAGGGTCCTGGTAGCTTCGACCTTGGACTCGTTGATTCGGTTCTATGGGAGAGTCTAAAACGAATGTGTTCTCGTCTAAATGAAAGTTGCTGACGATAAGATCTGGCGAAGTGTCGATACTGAGCGGGGGAGAGGGAAAGGAAAGCGGCTGGAAGGGAGAGCAGGGAGAGAGGATGGTGGATAGAGGGAGGGGTCGTAAAAACACAATTCGAACGATCCTTGAAGATGCCCAGCATCTTATACTCTTCTCGACTAAGTCATTATCTTCTCAGCGGAGAGAACAAACTCCGGATGCAGGCAAGCCGCTCCATCTAACGCTGGCAGAGCTAGCCATGCCAAGTCTCGGCAGCGTCGGAGGAGGCGCTTCATTCGGCAGGGATTCTATGTCGATCCATTCGATCCATCCGCCGTTGCTGCCGATGCGACCGAACGCTGCCACCACTTTCTTCGAATCCACGGCAGACAACGTAGAGAGACAGCAGTAAAAACGCGAATGCTCAGAGCTGCAGGGTCCAGCCGGAGAGGCAAGCATAAAACGCCGAGGGAGGGGAGTGTGGTAAGAGACGAGCAATGTGCTCCCCGCCTGAAACGAGAAGAGAAAAAGGCGTGCCGCTTCGGGCAACAATGCACATGTGTGGCTTGGAGTATTGTGCAGGGCAAGAGGCCAGCTAGCTTCGATACCGCTTGATAGTCGTTTCAATATCGTAAGGGACTTCGGTGAGCAACTGTACAAAAAGGGGTGATGAAGGATCGACCACGCTGGGGATCTTCGACGTGCATGATCCACTGGCCGAGGTGCACGGCGCCACTCAGCACGTGGATCAGCACCACAGACATCGTCCCCTTTCCATTGTGTCAAGTTGTGCTAGCTGGTCCAGTTCTCTCGTACTGCCTGAGAGTGTATTCGTGATCGGAGTTGAGATCAAACGTCGATAATGTCGATCCCTTTTCCCTATTGCGGACTGCCGAGGTAGACTCACACTTATGCTTTCATTCTCCGCCGATTGTTTCTTTTTCTGCTTTTCGCCCTTTTGCGGTCTCGACCGTTTCCCATACCCTGAAACATCACCTTCGTTCTCCTGGTACCTGTCTCAGCCTCATCGTTTTGGAAGCTAGTGTCGCTTGTATAGACCTGTGTTCCTGTGTTCGTTCAGAGTCGATCATGAGAGAAGCAAGCTTTGATGAAGAGAGGAACAGTGGACAGCCACGCGGGGAGGAGAGCCTCGGTGACTCGGCGATATCTGCATGAGCGGATGCAGTGATTGACAGCTCGCTTTTGTAATCTCAGCCCCGAAATCCCGTATTGGCCATCAGTCCGGAAAGGAATACAAATTTGACTTTCGATCCTCTTTTCAAGCAAATGGTGCGCTTGGTCTGCTTATGCCTTCCAGGCTGAACTCTTCTGCTTGCACCCTTGCCTTACAAGGTCGCCGTTTGGTTCCATAGGTTCCAGCTATGAGTGCGCAAGCCCTAGATTGAGCTTGTCGATCGAAGAGCGCTCGTGCAAGAAAATCGTGCTTCTTCTGTTACGAGGACCAAAGCCCGGCGTTCTGGGCACCGACAGTCCACCACCGCTGCCAGAGTTGTTGGTCCACACGCTCGATCTGCGTTCGTTGCTTGCACCCGTCCTTGCAGAAGAAGGAAACACGCTACGCGTCGACATGTTGCGCTTGTACACCCTCAACGACTTTGAATGAACCGCTTTTGTGCTCATCAAATCCGCGGCGGTGTTCTTGTGCGTGTTGTGTCTGTGCAGCTGTTCAAGGTAACTAGCCGAACCATGTGACGGCCATTGTTCTTTCCCACGCTTTTTCGAGTTTTGTTAAGAGCCAATGGAGCGGCTACGGCGCTGCTGATGTGTCGCAGCCAACCCAAACGGCTGGGTTGTGCAGGAGCAGTTGTGCCTTGTCAAGTTTAGCCAGAACAGCAGGAAGGCCGTTGATCATTTGAGGCTATAAAGACCGCTGAAATTCAGGTCGAGAAATTCGCTTGCGAATCGCTGCCGTCTCCTGCCATCGGCCCGATCAGTCTTTCGCACCACTACACCAGCCGCTCTGCAGATACAAGGGGAATTGCCTCGCATTCGATTGCAAGGAGGGAGAGAGAAGGACTGGATTAGTGTTACAGATGGTGGACAGCGCTCCGGCTATTTTGAGATCGAGTTCCGTTGCTACAATTCGGTAAAAAAAAAAAAAAAAAAAGACACGAGTCGTCTTCCTGGGCGAGATTTTACGACCTGCGTTTCTTGGACTGTGACGGCGCAGCCTCCTCCTCGTCGTTGTCATTCGACCTCTTATTGCTGCCGTTGATGGCTCCACCCTTCGCCGCGGCAGGAGGTTGACAGTTGGGACAGTGCCATTCGCCCTCTGGAATCTCATGCAGCTTGGGCTTCAAGCAATGCAAGTGCCAGGGGTTTTCGCACTTTTCGCACTCGAGCAGCGCGTTCTCCTCGCCACCCTCGCCCTCTTCCTTGCCACACACCATGCATACCTCCTGACTCTGCACCACCTCGGGCCACCTGGGCAGCTCGCCGTATCGTTCGCCCAGGTTTCGCGCCAGATAAAACGTGGTATTCTGTCCAGCGGCAATGTCGATGATCGAGATGCCGTCGAGCGGTTCGCACCGCAGAGGTTTGGTCGCCGAGCGCGGCTTGCCTTCTCCCAGACCCAGTTCGCCGCAGTTGGCATTCTGACCCCAGCAGATGTTCATCGTCGCCCCGTGATCGCCCGCCAGAGACGCCTCTTCAATGGCAGTGCAGAGCAGCGTCACGCCTCCCAAGCCGGCATTGGTCACTTTGACACCCATCATATCCGGAAGATACTTGAACGTCATGAACCCTTGACCTGCCGATCCGTCGCCCGAAGTCTTCCACTTACCCGCGAGCCAGAACATGCTCTGCCCATCCACCACCGCCGAGTTGGTAGGACCCGCGTAGACGCTCTTGGCGCGCATGATGACATTCTCCCGCGCAAACTGCGGTACGAGCGTAGGCACGAGCTGATCCTGCTGCGAGCCAAG
The DNA here is from genome assembly GCA_928724755.1 of Sporisorium exsertum. Taxonomy (NCBI): domain Eukaryota; kingdom Fungi; phylum Basidiomycota; class Ustilaginomycetes; order Ustilaginales; family Ustilaginaceae; genus Sporisorium; species Sporisorium exsertum. Next base: position 300,803 of record CAKMXK010000030.1, on the reverse strand, counting down.
CCCGAGACGCCCGTAGCCGCCGAAACCCCACACATAGACGAAACCCTGATCGTCGAGCGCAATCGTGTGCTGCTGTCCGCATGCAATCTGCACGATCGTCTTGTCCGCCAGCTGCTTGACGAGGAAGGGATCGGAAAACGTGTTGAACGCGAGTCGGTTGCTGGATGTAAAGTGTTCGCCCGTACGTCCGTTACCCAGCTGACCCTTCTCGGAGCTGCCCATGGTGTACACCTTGCCAGACTGGGTGAGCAACATCGAGAAGGTGAGACCGCACGACGCGGCGACGACGGGGTCGCGTTCCTTGATGAAAGGGCCTGTTTCGATGCGCGTGAAGATGGGCACGGTTTGGGATTCCGGGTGGCCACATTGGCCGGAAGTGTTGAGGCCGGCCGAGTAGACTGACCCGGAAGCGGTGATGAGGAGCGTATGGGAGCGACCGCATGCTGCAGAGACGATCTGGCCGTTGGCGCCTGCAGGGAGGGCGGGCGAAAAGTCGGTGCTGGGGTCGAGCAGGTAGGCGTCCCACACGGCTGGACCGGAGGGTTTGGAGGAGGCTGGGATCGGGCGAATGGGTAGACCGCACTGACCTTGCTCGTTGCGACCGATGATGTAGGCGTCGCCATCGACCGAAAGAAATACGGCGTGGCAGGAGGAATGCGACGAGAAAATGCGCTTGATGCGCACGTTGGATACGGATCGTAGGATGTGTGGTGAAGGTAGATCCGGGCTGTCGTTATTCAACGAAAGGGAAAAGTCAGGGTCAGATGAACTCGCATTCAGCATGGAGAAGAAAGGCAGGCAGGCTGGCAGACTTACTGGTCAGGGTTGACGGTGAGAGGCGGTCCGCTCTTGGCAGCTTTTCGACCCAGGGTTGGCCAGTCGATGCCACCGGCGACGAGCACCCTGCCCCACTGCGGGAGGTCTGCTTTGGTCATGGTATGTAGAGACCGTGGCGAGTTATTTCCGAATCCTTTTCGACGTGGGATTGCAAGCGAGCGTACGTCCGTGTCTGTGTGAAATAGTGGCGTGGTTGCCGGTGCCTATAAGAAGAGAGCGTGCGTTTGGAGAATAGGGTTCGTTGGCACAGTGACGATGGAACGCTTGGTTCTCGCGAGAAGAATGGACAAAGTGGAATTTTGTTGAGATGATGTTTCTTTCTCCAGCCGCGCTTCTCGCCTTTCGCCGCTGAGCCACGATGTCGCGTGGAGAGCCAGCCCGCCAGCCCGCCAGCCCGCAAGCCTGCTGACGAGAGAGAAATACAGAGACAGCTCGAATGCCTCACCGCGTCGCGCAGAGTGAGTTCTGGGTCGATTCGCACGAGAAGCAAACGCGTTCATCAAAGCTCGAGACGCGATTCCATCACGACTTAACAAAAGCAAAATTTCGGGCGAAGCGTCTGTCGGTTGTAAGCGATCTGCTGTCAAAACGACGAACGGCGGTCGACGGGTGCAGAGGGGACGCTGAACAACACCGCATCGACAGCAACGACAACAACACCTGCGACCATTCCGCTGGCAAACGGTTTCAAGTTGGCTGGTCAATCGGGGGCGCATCTCGAACATCGAGCATCGAGCATCGGTGCATCAGCCTGTGTCGAGAGTAGAATGCAACTGGCAGTTGCCCTGCGACGAGGAATGTGGCCGCATGAAAAGTAAGTCTTTGGCAAAGAGTGATATGTGCTGCTGCAGAGGCATCCCTTGCCACATTGTGCATGAGGCTCGCTTGGCACTGGCATGGCATTCCCCCCACCACAATCCTCAGTTGACAAGCGCTGCCCGTTGCACTCGCACTGTCGACCTTCGTCAAAATATCTCATCCGCCCTCCCTCCTTGTTGTTGATGTCCCCTTTCCACATCCAAACAACAACGCAATCTGAGATCTTCTCACAGGGCGTTTCAGGTGCTTCACACCAACAACGCATTTAGCGCGCCCGCATCAAGGTGTCATTCATTTCGCACTCAGAAATGAGACGAGCTTATCCTTTCTAATCCAATCAGCACGGCAGGGGGGCCAAGAACGGGAAAGGGACGAGAGAGAGGTACGTTTGAGCGCTAAAGAGACGTTTGGGCTCCGATATCTTGGCGCCCAGCCGCACGCGCGTGGCTCGGCTAAGCTGCAGAGATCTGCGAATTGCACTCCTTGTCATCCAACAGATGGGCCCTTGACTGCTTCAGTTTACCCCGCCGCTGCCACCACTAGCACTGCCATCATGAGAATCAACGGTTCTATATCCCAGCTGTACGTGTATTGTCTACGACTTTCTCACGCGCTCGGTGGCGGATACGCGGCGACAAGCCTTCTCTTGCCCTGTTTGAAAGGCCACTGGAAGGCTTGCCAAGGCAGTTCTTAGAAGGCATGTGGTGTGTGTACTGTGTTATATGTCGTTCTGTTCACGCACAACGCCTGCCCAGATCCGCTGGCTGGCTTGCTGAAGTTTGGATGTCATTTCTTGACTCAACTCAAATGCCGCCCTGTTTCTCCTTCCTTTCGCTTAGCTGGATTCGTTCCTCGCGAGCATCCTCCCGCGGGTTCCTCTACTTCCATGCAGTTTAGCAGGAGGAACGCATGCGAATGCCTGCCACTAGACATGCCACCAAAACTTCACAATCGACCTCCGCTGTTGTTGCTCGTCTGGCTCTCAACGTGCATCCCGGAAACCTTCGTGCCCTTAAGCGATTCTTTGCCGCCCCGACGGGGTTTTCCTGCATTGCCGCGCCCTCGTCGTATTCCTCGCTGTCGCTCTACCCGTTGTACGTTGCATGTACGAGGTGTTCCATCACTGAGGAAGCGCATCTGCAAGTTCCTGGCCATGTTCGATTGACACGTTCGAATATAAACAGCCTGCTTGTTGTTCGTCTCGGCCAAACCCCCTACTCTCTCTCTCCCCCTCCTACCCAACATCTTTTATTCTGCCCTTTCCCCCCTAAACCCCCCCCCCCCCCCCTTTACGAGTGACGATCTAGCCACATCGTCTTTCTCACGCAGAAGATGAAGTTGACCTCGCTCTTTGCAGCAGCGCTCCTGATGGGCTCTGCGCTCAGCCAAGGCATCCCCGCCAACGCCGTCATCCCTGCTGCCGTGTCCTCCGCCGCCGCCGCCGCCGGCGCTGCTGCTGCTGCAGCCTCCTCTGCTCCCGTACCCGCGTCGGGCAAAGTACAGTTCCCCATCACAACCGGCAACTCTCGTGGCGCGTCCGCCGTCAAACCGCGCCTCGTCGCCACGGTCATCGTGGACAAGCTGACCAACATCATCAGCTCGAACCCAGTCTCTATCGCCGTGTCCAAGTTGCCCAGCGGGTTCAAGAAGCATCGTCGCCAGCTGTTTGGCGGCGTGGGTGGGCTGGTCGAACGCGTGTTGCCATCGCTCCGATTCGCCTACAGCTCCTCGTCGGTCAAGGTGCGTGGTGTCTCGCTTGGGGGTTGGTTGGTCGTCGAAAACTTTATCACGCCGAGCATCTTTGCGTCTACGGGCAACAGCGCGATTGTGGACGAGTGGACGTTCGGGTCACTCCAGCCGCGCGACCGGGCGGTGGCGATCCTCCAGAAGCACCTCAACACGTTTGTGGGCGAGGACGACATTCGACAGATTGCGGCTGCCGGGTTGAACCACGTGCGCATTCCGATTGGGTACTGGGCATTCGAGGTGGGTGCGGGCGAGCCATTTCTCAAGTTGAACCAGTGGGAGTTGCTCAAGCAGGCGGCGCAGCTGTGTGGCAAGCACGGTCTCAAGGTGTTGGTCGATCTGCATGCGGCTCCGGGCAACCAGAATGGGTTCGATCACGGTGGACGCCGAGGGGTGAATGCGTGGGCAGCCAACGCGACGGACGTGCAACGCACGGTTAAGATTCTGCAGACCATGTCGCGCGAGTTCTCCAAGCCGCAGTACGCCAACTCGGTGTCGGCGATCGAACTGCTCAACGAGCCCAACACGGACCGAAAGGTCGTGCTGGACTTCTACGAGCGTGCGTACGAGGTGGTGAGATATCCCAACGGCCGCGATCACCCCGAGTCCCCCCTGCTCGTCGTCATCGGCGACATGTTCGTCAGCCCAGCCTTCTCCGACTACTGGACCAACAAGCTTCGCCCCCCAAAGTACCAGGCCGTCGCCATCGACTCACACATCTACACCATCTTCGACGATGCCTCCATCGCCCTCTCCGCCACCGACCGCATCAACTACTATTGCTCCCTCAAACCCAAATGGGCCGCCGCCAACAAGTACCACCCGCAGCTCATCGGCGAGTGGACCCCGGCGTTCACCGACTGCGCAGCCGGCCTGAACGGCCGCAACACCGGCAGCAGGTACGACGGCACGTTCAAGGGCAGCACGGGCACCCACAGGGACTGTTACGGCAGGAGTGGCGACGCGAGCACGTTTACGAGCAACTATAAGAGGCTGCTGGGTAGCATGTGGGAGGCGCAGGTGGATGCGAACGAGGGTGGGGTGGGGTGGTTGATGTGGACGTGGAAGACGCAAGCCGGCGCTGCGGAGGAGTGGAGTTATCAGAAGGGTTTGCAGTATGGCTGGATTCCCAAGGATCCGACCAAAAGGCCCAACGGTATCCATTGCTAAGTCACAGATCGTCGAGTTAGTGAGCGGCTGACTCCCGTGAACCATACACATACCCAGGTCGAGTCCTCGACGCCGCTACACTTCTTGTTTCCAAGATGCTTCGTTTCAGATCCTGTTCTATCTACGCAGCCCATTTGACTGTCTCGTTTGTTCCCCCTAACTGTCACTACGAATTCTCGTCCTTCTTTCCAGCGGCAACCGCCGTATCGGCTGAACAAGTATCTTCTGTGCCACTTCCGCTGCATCTGATCTTCGCTCCGAGTTGCGAGGGTTTCCAACGGGTTCTTTTTGCTCATACAGATTTCTGCTGCCCAACTTCGCTCTCGGCCCGTTGAGCCTGCAGCAAATCGACCAACGTCTTGGCCAACGCCTGCGTTCCTTGCTTCTTCTTCGCCGAGAGCGTAACAATCTTCATCGGTGCACCACCATCCGTCCCCAAAACCGCCCCTTGATCCTCGCAAATCTCCCCAACTTTCTTCCGGATCTTCTCCAACTTCACCTTCGCCTCCTGTATCTCGTTCGGCTCCACAAACAGATCCGCCTTGTTCACGATCACCAACCTTGCCTTTGCCGGCAGATCGTGGCGATAACTCGCCAGCTCGCTGTGGAGCACCTTGAGATCCGCCCAGGGTTCGGGCTGAGTCAGATCCAGCACATAGGCGAGGAGGGAACACCTCTCAATGTGTCGCAAGAACGTGTGTCCCAACCCACGGTTCTCGGCTGCACCGTCAATGAGGCCGGGAATGTCCGAGAGGACGAGTCGGAACTCTTCTGCGTCCTCAGCGCCGCTGTGCGAGGTGTCGAGACCGTAACCCTCTTGGACTTCGGACTGGTCGACGCCGAGGACGTTGGCGTCGGAGCCGAGGCGGACAACGCCGAGGTTGGGCGAGAGGGTGGTGAAGCGCCAGTGGCCGACTTGGGCTTTGGACGCAGAGATGGAGCGCAGGATGGTGGATTTGCCGGCGTTGGGTAGGCCGACGAGGCCGATGTCCGAGGGCCGCTTGAGTTCGAGCTTCACTTCGAGCGATTCGCCCCATTCGCCCCGGGTGGCGAACTTGGGCGATCGGTTGGCGGAGGACAGGAATGTGGGATTTCCCAGACCGCCACGGCCGCCTGACGCTAGCAGAATGCCGGGGCAGTCGGCGGGTGTGGGCTCGTCGAGGTCGATGCGCCAGGGTTCGGAGGAGGGTTCTTGATCTTCGTACGGCGTTACTGAGGCTGCGGAGTGTTGTTGGTCGGGTGAGATGGAGGATGTGGCGACGAGACCGGAAGCGGCGTTAGCAGCGGCTTGTGATTGGGCGAGGTATCGACGACGTCGACGGCGGTCGAGAGCAAGACGCATCTCGGCGGCTCGAAACTCGTTGCGTCGGTAGTTGGTCTCTTCTGCACGAGGATAGTGACGCCAAACACGGTCGCGAAGGGTTTGGAGCTGACGTGCCACTTCAGGCTCTAACAGGTCCTCCCCGTCGATCTCTTCTTCCTTTTCTTCCACTTTCTTTGATCCAGAACCAGTGGAGAGATCATCGACGACCTCCACCTCTTCGCTCTCATACTCGATCTCCGCGGGCGGCCGACTCCGAGCCAACCGTCTCCTCTCCTTCTCCTCAGCGGCTAACACGGCATCCTCTTTGGCTACCATACCCGTGGGATCCCACTTCGCCTTCGCCGCACGCCTCAACAGATCCTGATAGTACTCTTCCGCCTCTTCCTCCTCCGGAATCCGAAGCCTCCTCGTCGCAGTCACCACAGTGCCGACAGGAACGTCGATGTACTTGTCCTCCGCCTTCTTACCATGCAAGAAACTTCCCTGTCCATGCGGGCCGTCAGCGCCACGAAAGCGACGAGAGATGCGCGCGAGCGTCGTGGGCCCTTCCACGGCTCGAACGTAGATCGACCCGCCCGAACCTCCGTTGCCTCCCGAAGGTGGACCGAACTGAACAAACTTTTCGCGGTGGAAAGAGACACATCCGTCGCCGCCTTTGCCGCCGACGAGACGCAGGTAGAGCTGGTCGACAAAGTTCGAGTGCCGGTTGCGCTGCCATTCGGCTTTGCGTTTGGCTTTGACTTGCTCGGCGGTGTGTGAGATGGTTGAGGTGGAGAAGGTTCTGCGTGGGGCAGAGCGGTTGGTTTGCCAATGCTGTTGTGCACCACGCTGCTGCGGTCGTTTACCGGACCTGATTTGCGCCGCGCGAGATTGCTTAGCGTCTTCCTCGTCGTACTGATATCCGAGCGATTCCTTCAGCAGACCTTGTTTCCGGAAGACGTCGCTGAAACCGCCAAACTGCTGCAGAGCAGTACGCACCTTTTGATGCAAACTTGCGCTGTGCGCATTACCGCTAAGTCGACCTTTAGCCTTCGCACCCGGGCGCGTGGTGATCGAAGTCGTTCTGCGCTCCATCTTGATCTCGACGGAAACGGACGCGGTGGAGAGGTAAAAGTCCGAGTCGTGAGGGATGATGGCTTCATCGGGCGTCTCATCCGTAGCTTTGGACTGGTCTACAAAGTAGCGAGACGTGGTGGCTGCTTCCATGTGGCACAAAGGAGCTACGTCGTTCCAACCGGGACGCATGGCTGCGGGGTTCTGGAGTGAGCGTGCCGATAAATGAGTCTGCTGAGCGGTAGAGAGTTCGCTTGGAGGTTCGCAGCTAACGAGTCGGCCCATGCCTACGAGACGAGCATGTTCTTTATCTGGCAGATACGAGCGGGGTGCTCGAGACGGAACGATGGGTGGAAGTATAACGGAATGGATGCCGTCGTTGGATAGCGCCTTTTGCAGGCTTTCTTTGTCGACAAAAGTGACGCTGCCGTACCCTAACGGCCGGTTGGAGCCAGGCTCGCGTGGGAAGTGAAAGTGCTGGATGGGCCCGAACTTGGATGCAAGCTGCGAGAGGAGCGAGAGTGTGTGTACGACAGAGACGAGATGCTTGCCGTTCTTCGGTCGCACGAAGACGGTTCTAGCCAGGGTTGAGTCGGATGGCGTTTGCTCGCTCTTTCGCGAGATTGACGGCGATGAAGACGATGAGGATGGTAGTGAAGAATGCGTTTGAAATGGCGGTGCTAGGTCTTCGTCGAACTTGTAGTTCCCTGATGCCCTCCTAGTCGAGGATGCGAATTGTCGAAGAGGTGCAGGAGAGACCAGCGAGCCTGAGCCATGTTGAGCAGCAAGCAGGGGGCGTAGCCTGAGCAAGGTGCGCTTGGCTGTCATGGCGACGCGAACAAGGCTCGACTGGACGGACATGGAAGTGGTGGAAGGTGATATGGACATGTCAGGGTCTTGTCAAACAGAAAAATCCTTCTCGACAACGCCAATTCCGGTTTCCGAGAGATTTTCCTTGCGCGCTTTCTGACATGAGCCTCTCTTCCTCTCTTCCTCAACACAGCCTTTGGCAAAGATCAAGCTCTTGACAGCGGCAGTTCTTCCGCTCCTTCTAGAGGCGAACGAGGTGGAATAGCCGCAGAAGAAGAGCCACAATGGCTCATTCGAGGCGCCTGAACGCTATCTAAGCGCTTGCAGATTTCACTCCGGACAAGGCCGAAGTAGCGCCTCATGCTCAACCCCACCTGAGACGCAGGTCATCGTCGTGATCTCATCAGATTGTGTAGCTTACGGAAGACGCGGCGCTCTGGCCGACCTCATGAATCTGCTGGATAAGCTTGCGCTGTTCGCCAAACGCTTCACTTTCTCACGATCGAAGCTTTGAGTTACAGCCGTGCGAGCAAAAAGCTTACGAAGGCAGCGAGGTGGGTGTACTCTTGATAAACATGCGTGGCTGAGAGCTGCGAGAGGAAGCCTCCTTCTTCTGTGTCCCTCAATAAAGAGACCCGCTTTCCGTCCCTCGCTCAGAACACCCTCATTGGTCACCACCCTTTCCTTGTTCCTCTTTGAGACCATCCAAGATCGTCCGCTACGCCTTCCCTCATACATCATGTTATCGTTCCAACTCAGCACCGAGCCGTCGACTTTCATCATCACCGGTCTGCTCCTACTCCTCGCTGCAGTCATCCTGCAACGCACCCTCACACGTCCCTCAACCATCCTTCCACCACAACCACCACCTTTGGCCCCCTCTCCATCGCGACACAACTCACCTTACTGTCGCGACACCTTGCTCGCGCGCCGTTCTCGCTACGGTCCCATCTTCCGGGTCGCCTCTCCCGTTCCTACAGTCTACGTCGGCGATCCGCTGGCTATCAAAGACATCCTTGAAGGACCGGGATGCTTCAGCGTATCGGTGCTGCACATTCATTCTGCGCCTATGTGGCGCATGTCCCGCGAGTGCGGGGAGTGGTTCACACGAGCTGGGGGTGAGATTGCGCTGACGCTTGCTTCGCGTCTGCTTTCGGGTGCGCCACTGGCGGACTTGCAGGCCCGGTTCGTCGCAGCAGTAGTGAGGGGTCTGGATGGGCTAGAGGTGGGACGGGTGGATCTGTTCGAGTTGGCAGGGGGATTGTTCTTACAGGCAACGATGGAATCGCTGTTCACGCCTCTTTTCCCTCGCGGCCTGTGGGGGGTGTTTCAGACGTGGGACGCCGAGCTGCAGGCTTTCTGCTCCAACACTGCCTCCCCTGAAGCAGTGCATGCAAGAGATCGATTCTTCCACATCGTACAGCACCAGATCGAACAGTACCTCGACGAGTGCTCGCCGCAGGTACAGCATCTGTTCCACGACCTCCAACACCAGCATGGACAGACACGCGCCGATGCGATCGCCATCGTCCTACGCACTGCTTGGCTTGGGTGCACCCAGTCGCCCCTCGCCGGCGGATGGCTGATCTGCATCCTCGCCAGTCAGCCCCACAAGCTGAAGAGCGTCAGAGATGAGTTGCAGCAGCTAAGAGATGAATTAAAAGTGGAGAGCGTGGAGGAGGTAGTTAGGAGGCCAGAGTGGTTGAGGGAGCTGCCCGTGCTGGATCAGCTGGTGAACGAGGTGCTGAGGGTGTACTGCAAGCAGACGGTGCCTCGGGTGTGTGTGCAGGATACGGTGGTGCGGGCGTTGGACCGAGAGACGGGGACGGTGAAGCAGGTGCAGATGAAGCAAGGCGATGTGCTGCAGTTGCTCTATTGGAACGTTCATGATTGTCGCTTCAACCCTCAGGTGCGTAGCCCCTTCCCCATGCGCGAAGATAAACAGCGCAGTACTGATAGAAGCGTTTTACATGGCACGCGGACAACAGTGGTGGCCAGAACCGCAGGCTGCCCAAACGTTCAGAGGCACACTCGAACCGTTCGACGAAACGCGATTCGCACCGGATCGTCGTCCAGCCCAGACGGTGAGGTTGAGCGGCTCTAACGAAAGTATACGGACGTGGACGCCGTTCGGGTACGGATCTCGCATGGTAAGCTAGCGTTCTCCCCTTCGTTTGCTCCCTTAAGTGGTTCCAAAACTGACCTTGAGAGCCAACAATCTTCAGTGTCCGGGACGCTACTGGGCGGTCGCCGAGATCAAAGCTTTTGTGTAAGTTGCCGACGAGGACAGCAGGGTAAAGCTATTATCAATGAACTGACATGGTTGGCGTGGACAGTCTTTTGATCTTGGACCGCTTCGATCTTGCTGAGCCAGGCGAAATGCCTCGGCCAGACCCTGCCCGTTGGTTCGGCGTCTTGTCGCCGATCGACGCCATGCCCGTGAACATCTCACTCCGAAGCTAAAACATCCCCACACGAAACACACACGCACACTCACACGCAAACAAAGTGAGTGAGACAAGCGCTCATTCCTAAAAAGCAATGTCAAAATCGATCCGCCTCCTACTGCCCATCCACCCCGCCCTCAGCAGCAGCCTTGAGCCGGTTCCTCTCCTTCCTACCCAACCTCTTCTTCGCGGGCTTCTCCTGCCCATCTTGCGTCTTGGACGTATTCCCATAAACATCCTTCCTGAACTGACCCAAACGCTTACCGAGATCCAAGGGCCTGTTCTTGCCCCTCCTGTACGGCTGCAGATTCTTCAACCCGACCACCGAATTGAGCTGTTCGTCGTCGGCAAGGAGGATATCGACGGCGGACATGCCGTAGTCTGCAGGAGCGACCTGTGTGTATTTGAAGCGCGTGGGTAGGTCGCCGATCATGTCCTCGTAGTCCAGGTTGTAGTACGAATCGATCATCTCTTTCGCCATCGCTCTTTTGTCTGTTGCGGGAACGGCGTCGGCGTCGGCGTCCATGGCCGAGACGTCGACACCGTCGTCGTTGTCTTCGGCGTCCGAGTCCGAGGCGTCGCCATTGCCGGCGGTGTTGGCGGATTTGGAGAGCGCAGCCTTGAGCTTCTTCTTGAGCTTCTTGCGTTCCTTTTTGCTTAGCTTCTTGTCGGCGAGACGGGCACGCAGGGCGGCTTCTTTTGATCCACCCAACTCGCCGCCAGCAGCAGCGGTATCGTCCTCGTCAAGGAAATCCGCATCCATCTCGATCCGCTCGTCGCTTTGACTCTGCTTCGCCTTCTTGTTGCTCTTCTTGCTTGATGAAGCGGTGTTAGCCTCGTGCTCGGCGATGATGTCGTCAATGTTGATATCGTCATCCCAACTGGGCTTCTCGTCGTCATCGTCCTGGTAGTACTGGTCGCCAAACGCCTTCTGCATCGCCTTGTCGTGTGCGTCCGGGTCGAAATCGCCCTCCAGATCCAAGCCGTCCAAATCGACCGTACTTGAACCGGTCACTTCTCGAAGCTTCTTGAGCTTGTCGACGATCTCCTGCCTCTTGAGATTCTTCAAGCGCGATAGCTCCTGCATCTTGAGACGTTTTTCTTCTTCCTTGCGTGCGGCGCGTTCTTCACGTTTACGCTTGCGCGTGTTGTCTTCGCGACGGGCAGAGTCCTTGGGTGTACGCGAGTAGGTGGGGATGGTGAGCGATTCGGGACCTTGCTCGAAGCGGAAGTTGTAGGCAGTCTCGAAGGCGTCTGCCATCGAGTCGAAGGATGCTTCGGACTCGAGCTCGGCTGCTTCTGCTTCCCAGTCACGGCCGTATGCCTGTCCTCCTACAGCAGCGGCGCCATCTCCGTCTGCGGTCTCGCCGTTCTCGGCAGCATCTTTGCTTTTAAGCAGGGCTTTGGTGAGACGCGGCTTGACAGGACGTGCTTCGTCGGCGGACTTGTCGATCCAGCCGCGGTTGAGGATGTAGTTAAGCAGGAAATCCTCGTTCTTCTTCTGTTCAGCCTCAGTGTCGTTGTTGGCGAGGACCGAGGTGGAGGCGGAAGCTTGATCGGGCTGATTGCGGCGGATGGCTTGGCGAATGGTATTCTCGTCTGCAGTGGGTCCGAGCGACGCGAGCACTGCGTCTCGATACGACGAAGAACCGTCGCCGTTCTGGGCTTCGGACCGCTTTACGAACAGGTCATCTTCATCTCCGATCCCAGCATGAAAAGCCTGAGACACCTCCTTACGCAAATCCTCCTGCTCCTGAGCGAACGGCCTCCTCTCACGGTCATCGTCATCATTGCTGAAGATGCCCTTGACACGATCACTCGTGGTTGCATCCGCCAGCGCCTCTGCTGGATTCTCTGAGGTCTCGATGAGCTCCTGCACCCTTTGCCTCTGGTAATCTTGCAGAGTGAGCTTCTTGTCCTTCTTGGTAGTGCCGGACTTCTTGGGAGCAGCGGAGGAAGAAGACGCCCCAGAGAGTTGGGCAGCGCGCTGCACCGCTTCCGCCTCCTGTGCAAAGATGTCGGTCTTGGAGTCGTACAGCGCAGCATCCTTGTTACGGATGCGCTGGAGAGTTCGGAAGATGGCGGCGTCTACGTTTGCGTTGATCTGATCTCCATCTTCGTCCTCGGTGACATCGCTCTCAGAATCGGTCTCCGAGTCGTCGTCGGAAGCGAGCGCATCCTTGCCGTACTTTGCCTCGAGCTGATGGATCTCGGCACGCTGTTTGTTGTGTAGGTAGCGCTCGGCGAACTCTTTGTTGATGGTGAAGTGGTTCAGCGATTCCTCCGGTCGAGTGCGGATGTCGAGCTTGGCGCCCGAAGCGTTGTCAGATTCGCCAAAGAGATCCATATTGACCAATGCCGCCGAGGGAGAAGAGCTGTTTGCGAACAAGAGCACGAAGAAGGGGTATATGACAGGATGGGTGGCGGTGAGAAGGAGAAGGTGGCTCGAAATGCAGCTGCCAGGAAAGGGGAAAAAAGGGTTCAGCTCGCCGCTCTGTCTCAGCGAAACTTTTTTTTTTTTTGGGGGTTGGATTAGAACTTTTTCTATTCTAACCTCGGGATTCGGAGTTCGCCCAAATCCCAACTGTTACGCCTTTCGCTCTCACAATTGGCCGCCGAAAAATCGGGCTCGCTCCTCCTCTCCTGTCAACAACGGCAGCACTCAGGAGCTTTCGATAGATACCAACCCAGCGAGCAAACAACATCAAACAACCAAAAGAATGCTTTATGAGACGAAATGCGAGATAACGAGAGAGAAAAGTCTATGCGAGCAATGACAACGAAACTAATACCGGAAGAAAAAAGACCCATGTGTATCTACCTAAACGCTGCCACGGTGAGCACCGAGCTTATTGAGAATGTTCGAGCTGAGCTTCTTCGACAAGATGTTTCCCGCGGAAGGCCTTCTGCCCTTGGGCGTATGCGGCCGCTCGTGATCCTGCTCATCGAAGAGTCGAGGCGCGTTGTAGCTGCGCTCTCCCGCCGAAAGCCAGCTCTGACGGTCAGCACTGTGCTCCACCGCGAGCAGGTTCGAAGCAGGGGGTGTGGCAACAGCCAGCTGCGAGAGCGGGCTCGGACGATGGACAAACTCCTTTGCCGCCGGCTTGGCAGGAGGCATGTCCGAGCGAGGACTGGGCACACCCGAAGGCGTCGAGTAGCCCGATACGCTGCCGCCCTGTTCGGGTGTGGCGAGCGGCGGTCGACCACCAACCAGATCGAACGAGTTCGTGGCAGGAGAGCTGTTGTAGCTTCCCAGAGTAGATGGCGAGTGGGCAGCCGCGTTCGGGACGCTGCCACGCTGGTATGTGTGGCCACTGCTCGAATGCAGAGCTGCCAGCTTCTTCACCTCGGCCTCGGACAGCTCGACCGATCGGAGGTCCGCATCGGTGGGCACCGTGAAGAACCTCCTCTTGGTCGGGATCTTGCGTTGCAGACCCTCAGGTCGCAGCGCTGGAGAGGCTCCCTTCTTGAACTTGGCTGCCTGCGGAACGTCCACCGCCACAATGTGCGTGATCGAGTTCTCCCACGTGCACGCCGCCATCACCGGCACCATCTCCTTGCTCTTGGCCTTGCCGCCCTTGGACCCCACCGCCTGGTTACGTGCCTCGGTGAGCTTGGTGATCGAGTCCCACAACGCCAACGTAGCCGCTGCTTTGACCTCGTCGTACGAAGGCTCAAACGCCGTGGATGCAGGATCAAACTGCGGGAACAGCGTCGAGATGGGCACCGCCGGCATCTCGACGCGCTTGACCGTCACGTCGACAAAGAAGCCGTACTCACCCGTACCCTTACCCTCGCACGAGCCGCACTGCGACTTGAGGCTGCCGTGGCACGTGTTGCACTTGAGCACGCCGGCTCCCTGACAGCGACGACACCACGCTTGCGCACGCGTCTTCTCGCGTCCAGTACCACAGCACCAGAAGCACTCGTCGGCTTGCTCAGCTTTGCACGTGAGGCACGCGCCAAGTCCGCTGCCCTCGCACTTGACACATTGGGCGTTGGTGCGAAGAGAGGCGAGCTCGATCGTCTTTTTCGACTTGCCCTTGATCCGAGCCACATCGAGCTGCTCGTGACGCACCTCCATCGACCACGGACTCGGCATGGGCGGCAGATGGCCGACTTGGCCAGAGACACGAGGCGAAGTCTCGTTTTGGTGTTGCGACTCCGAGCCGGCGTGAAACGGTTTGGTGCTGGAGTTCAGAGGGCCGATGCGCTTCCAGGAGGCCGAGCGCGACTCCATCACAATCATGGCCTTGATGAGCGAGAGGCGCTGCTTGGCGCAAAACTTGACCTGAAGCGCTTCACGACGCGCCTGCCGCTCCTCCTCGCTCGTCTCTTGCTTCTTGGTGGGCGGCAACGGCTGGCCGTCTTCGCCAAACTCACGCAGAGGAGCATCGCAGATCGATGGGTAGCGCGACACGACAATGTCGACGCATTCTGCAGCAGTCAGTTGGCGTTCAGGGCTGTGTCGAGGCAGAGAAGGCAGAGAAGCAAAATAGGAAGACAAGAGCATTGTCAGTACCTTGGCTGAACATCACATCTGACGACTTTACCGTTGGATACGGAAAGCAAATCAACTTACAGTGTAGATGCGCTAAAGGCCACATCCTGGGGCCCAAGTCGTGTAAATGGCTTGTTGCTTTCGACCATAGCAAAAGTCGACGATGACGCGCGCCTTTCGTGTCCATGGCTCGATTGAGGGGGCGAGTGCCGAGGCGTCATTTTTCCCTTACCAGCTGCCGAGCGTTGGGCACTGACATCGTCACTAAGCAGCTCGAGCTCGGAGCTATCGCCAATCTCGTAACGTCTAAACACATGTTGCGCATCCACACGGAGCCCCGGCTGCAGAAACTGCTGCGTGTAGGGCTGAGTTGGCTGGAAGGGGGAGCCCAATTGCGGAGACGGCGTGTGGATCGGAACGGATGATCGACGAGTTGAGTGGTACTTGGCCTCGTCTACTGACGGCTCAAAGCCGGCAAAGTTGGGCTCAGGAGGTGTCCTGAGTTCATCCTCGTGCGCATCGCTCGAGCTGCTGGCAGACTTGAGGCTAGCAGCAAACGGCGAGTCCTTAGAGGACAAGGTCTTGGGCGTGGCTTGCTCGCCGTAGTACCGACTCTGGTCGTACGACCTTTGATGGTTCCTAGTTCGCTCTCCGTGAACAGTAGAGCCATCATGAGCCAAAGAAAGCCTCGAGATCAGCTGTGCGTACGACTCTTCGATGGTCACGGCCTTATGCGCATCCTCGACCGCCTTGGCATCGTAGGGCGTATTGGGATCCGAGTAGCCTTCGGCATTGTATGCGTAGTGGTGGGCACTACTGCGTGTAAGTGCGTCGAAATTCATACCGAGCGACCTTGGGAACTTGTATGCGGTCAGGTCTCTGAGGTCTTGGTCCTCGTCGTGGTCGTGGTCACCTTGGTCGACGGCGCTGGGACGGAGGAAGTCGAGCTGGAGCGGCTGGAATCCCGAGCGGCGTACGTCGGTCTCTGTGGGCAGTGTTTCGAATAGACCTTTAGGCTGGTAGTAGTCGTCGAAGAAGGTACTATAGCTCTCAAAGTCGGACAAGGACGTGTTCGAAGGCGTAAGAGATGGCTTTCGTCCGGAAGAGGGTGGATTTTGACTAAGCTCCATGCCGGAACCGCCGTGATGAGAAGGATTTGCGGGGCTGCTTGTGTCTGTGCGCTGAACCGGGGCTGTCGGGAGAGCGAATTTGTTGTTCAAAGGCAGGGAGGAGCCAGTGGTGTGGGTGATGCTCCTGTCGGAAGGTGCGAATGCTGGCGTGGATGTGGATGATGGATGAAATGAGGATGGAGAAGATGAAGAAGGAACGTTACTGGCGCGAGCGACTTGACCAGCAGAGTTCTTCTTGCTGAGCCTCTCGAGAGCCGAAGACTGGACTGCAAGGATCTTGCCTGGAGACTGCGAGCGCGGTTGGCTGCGGAGGGGCCGTTGCGGCTGAGTGGTCTGCATGGTCATGTGAATGCAGCGTGGCAGGATCGGTGCTGCAAAGTTGCTGTTGGTGCTGCAGGCTTTGGATTGCTTGCGCGAGGGATGAGCTCGTCGAGGTCGGCTTCGGTTTCTGGGGATGCAACGACCCAATCGAGTCTCGATAATGAAGAAATGAGGTGGTGAGCCGGGCTCGAAACCGGAGTTGTGCGCGTGCAAACAAGAAGTTTCGAGGGGGCGTTGTACGCAATAGAATGAAAGACACCGGCGACGATTGAAAGATGGTGAGAGGGAAAGGGCGAGGAGGAGGAGAGGACGGTGGTGGCTATGCTGTCACGGCAAACGATGAGATCACAACGGTTTTGGCTGGTCGCAGGGTCACCGACGCGAGTCAGGCGGCGGTCCCAAACTGCACGTTTGACAGATAGAAGCGTACAGTACACTTGTGTCCGCAAGTCACTCTGCACTATTTGCTAGCTGAGCAAGCTGCGTCTCGCCTTCGCTGCAGTTTACAACACCAGTGCGTCGGTTTGCTGCTGAGACAAGTGTGCGGAGATGGGTGTTGATGCGATGGAGAGGAGAGGTCACAGAAAGAGGATCGAGGGCGATGCAAAGGGCGAGGTGATGTATAGGGGAGGAAGGGCTTCGATTCATGCAAACTCCACACCTCAAAAATAGCAGTCACGGTTTCGAGGGGCCTTGCCAGCAAGAAGAGCGAGCTTCAAAGGGGGGCAGTGTCTGAACGCCACCTGCGGGAACTAGTCGATGAGAGCGCAAGGGCGCGGCTCCTCGAGTGAAATGTTGGAGCGGTGGGACACCGGACGCGAAATGCAAGCGAACAGGAATGGCAAAGGCGAGGAGGTCAAACGACGAGGAGGAGGAGGAGGCAAGAAAGGCGAAGTCGGTGCTGTAGCGTCTTCGTCGTTTTGCCTCGAGGTTGCGTGAAGCGCACTCTGTGACAGTAGGGACCACCACGCTGCAGCAGCACCATGCGTCGTCGGAGCGTGACTGAGCGATGTGCTGAATTCTATTTAAAAGCAAAAGTTTACAGTCAAACAAAGCACGGCAGACCCGGAAAAGCAAACTTTTAATCTTTTTCTCTATTTTTTTTTTTTTAATCGAAGTTTGCAGTGCCACTTTTCACCAAAACCAACAAATAAACCGGCTGTTTCACTTTTTCTCCTCTGCAGCGTCTTGAGTCGCAGCTGCTCACCTTATCAAAGGCGCTTGCCCATTTCGAGGGGTCTTGGCAGGCTGCCAGAATTAATCGTCGGCGATTGGCAGTAGGCGGCTAAATTGATTACTGAAGAGAGACGAGGATCGATACGAGCGCCTGCTTGGCAATGTAAGTGTAGCCTCAAACATCCTGCTAGCAAAACCAACGAACGATGGACACTTTTGTGATCGGTCCGGAGCAACGTCGAACAGAGGAAATAGCTACTGTACACACCAACGATCGAAACATTTGAAACTCGGCGTTCGAGTAGCCCAATCCGAGGTCGCAACATGTCTTACATAGCACAGAGCGAACCTTGCGCGATCGAGTGGTCCGGACGGTGAGCGTGCTGCTATACCGTCGCACCCTCGAAAAGGACTGGGATGCGGACGTTGGTGCGGACCGCCGGGCGTCTGTCTAAGATCTACCAAGACCACACACAGCGCCACCACGAGAAGGACCGAAGAAGAAATGGCCGTGCGATGAAACACGTTTTGCTCGCTGCTTTTGCTTTGCTTTGCACCGCGTCGCAAGGGGACAAGTTAGACGTCAGGAGCGAGCAAGGGAAGAAAAAGGTAGGGGCGCATGTTCGCTATGCAGACTGGTGTACCGCACCTGCGCAACACGACTGCCGAGAATGACAAAAGCTCGCATGGGCAGCAACAGTACTCACTTCACTCGCCGCTCCTCGTTGCATGCCAAGGCGGGATGATCGGCAATTCGACTCAATTCGCACGGGTGACGCGAGAACCGCCATTTTAGTTTCCGAGACATGCTCGCGTGACTTCACAAAGATTAGCAAGTGGGCGTTGTTCGCGGTTTCTGCTAAGCGAGGCCTTGATCTTGCTAAGATTGCAGCGTGGTACAGTAGCAGCTACGAGGGCGAGGATCTGCGTCACGCAAAGTTTGCGGTTTCACCGGCTGTCTCGGTCTGCACCGTACCGGTGAGAAAGAGTCACCGGCGGTCTTGGCTCGGAAGCGTGGGCGGCCACGAGGCTGTGACTAGAACGCAGTGTCATCGACCATGCTGCGGCAGCTGCAAGCTAAGAAGCTGGTCCCTCGATCTTCTTGGAATCGAGTCGCGCTTGGTCTGTGGTGGTCACTATGTGGGCGTACTTTTGCATAGCCGACAAGTCTTAGCCTGCGATCTTCGATGCCGAACAAAACGCTACGACTGATGTCAGCACCGCGCAGTACCTCAATGTGACATCACCCAGAAGAAAAGTCTCTCTGCAAGAGCGTCACTGCAAGAGCGTCACTGCAAGAGCGTTCACGGGGGCAAGCAACAGTCGGAGCGGACGTACCCAGCAGCGCGGCAAGGTCGCACGACACTGGACTCCGAGGCAAGGACGGGTCAAATTTAGAAACGGTCCTCCGCTGCAGCATTGCTTTATGCATGGGCTCTTTTGATCGGCGATGAATAACGTTCGATCTCGATCAAAAGTCTTGCAACAAACTTTGCAAACTTGCTGCAAACTTTCAAAAAAAAGTTTTTGGAAATTGCAAGCAAAGGGAAAGAGAAGGAAAAGAAGCGGCAAACATTTTAAAGTCCGACCAAGTCGACAGCCCTGTCCTTGGTTTACCCACAAAGACACACACACATTTATTCTCTGTCAAAGCGTGTGAAGATTGGAACCTTCTGGATGCATACCTTGCAGCTAAGCCGTCAGGGATAGTGGATGTGAGGCGTGCTAGTGCGGTCGAGCAAGGTCCACCTCGCCAAAGAGAATTAGCGACTGCCAGGTACCGGCAGCGAGAGCCCCAATTTTGATAATAATGTTTTTTTTTTCGGCAACGTGGGCGTGCAGTGCAGCCCTTTTAGTGCACTCTGTAGACGTTCGAGAAGTCCTTGCGATCTGCAGACTAGCGCGCAGCCCACAGACCCTTTGCTTCATTTATTCCCACGTCGCCTTCCCCTGCATGTCCGACCTGTCCAGTAGCGGCTTTCACTTCCGCCAGTGGACCGTCAGAGGTCGATCTCGCAGTGTCTTCTATGCAGGCTTTCCTTCTCGACTGATGCAGCGAAGACTCGGGTCACGTAATTAGCCTGAAGGAGACATGGGTCATCTCTTTCCTTGCCGTAAACCAATTTTCGTTTTGGCGATGGCCAGGGTTGTGAGGTCTACTGTAAATTGCAAAGTCCATCAGACGTCGCCCACTTTTCTTTCAACGGCCTTCGCTGTATGGCGGACTGTATGCGTGTCGTGTTAAGAATCAGGAAAAAAAAACGTTTTGAAAAAGATGCACCACCATGGCCATTGCTCGCCTGCGCAGCGTCTGATTGTCTAATTGAGTACCCGAATTGACTTCGCTTACGGTAAAGTGTGCGCCAGTCAGTCAATCACGCACCTCTTTCACATCGTGGGTCTGAAACTTCGCATGGGCGTGAGCTGGCCGCCGCTGCCATCTGCCTCCTCGTTGGCGGCTACTAAGAGCCGAAGTACCATCTGCAAGGAAAGAACAAAGGGAAGCGGATATTCAAGCTCAGATACTTTTTCTCATGGAGGCCATGGTGGGGGACGCACGGTTCTTGAGACCATCTTGTTTGTAGATGTGCTTCTTATCTGGAACAGCTTTCACTCCAGCCGCATAACTATCGTTGGCAGCGAGCAGAAACGCGCGGCCGAGAGCGAGATCTTTGGTCTTGTTGGTTGCACAAGCCGTCGTGACAGCAACCGCACTAACCGGATGACAAGGCTCGTTATCGTCATGATTCGAACGTGATTTTGGACAACGTCGACTAGCGTAATTCCTATCCTATCAACATCCGAGAACAAGCTG
Source organism: Sporisorium exsertum (assembly GCA_928724755.1). Taxonomy (NCBI): domain Eukaryota; kingdom Fungi; phylum Basidiomycota; class Ustilaginomycetes; order Ustilaginales; family Ustilaginaceae; genus Sporisorium; species Sporisorium exsertum. Next base: position 280,654 of record CAKMXK010000030.1, on the reverse strand, counting down.
AGCGCCGCATGTTGCTGGTTTCCCGACGCTCGCAAGCGAGATGGAGTCGGATTGTTCTCAGCGGAAATTGGTGCCGATGAAGGCGCACGTTGACCTCCAGCTGTCATCCATTGAGTCACACGGACCAAGCTTTTGCTATCGGCGGCCTCGAGCTTTCGTCGGCTTGAGCTCCAATCTTGACTTGGGTTTGTTATCTTTTCAGGGCAAAGCTTGCCCGGGAACTCTTTGAGCATCGACAGACAAGCTCCATTGCGGCTGCGCTTGTGTGTTCGTTTGTGGTGTCGCTTCATTTGATATTTGCGAGGTGTCAGCCACTGGCTCGCCGACTCAAGTTACTTGCTACATCAGCAAAACGTCTCGATGCGGCTGTTCTTTGACCGCAATATCTTGCGTGCGTCGACGAGAGGTCTCTGCCTGTGCCCGTATCTGAGTGTGAGTTTGAGAGCTTCGTCTTCATCGTCTCCGAAACAAATTAATCTTGATCCAGCACTCGGCACCGAGAGGGTCACACGGTCGCTCCTCTTCTCTCTTCCGGCCTGTCGCAGAGATGCAGAGGTACGGCTGAGGCTGATACCTCAGCTAGATTGCGAGCATGATGGCGTCTAATCTGCTCCCAAAGCAAGGCATTTCACACGATGATAAGTGTCAACGCGAGCGTCAAGATATGCTGCAGTGAGATTCAATGATAAGACGCAATACCACTCTCGTCGATGCAAAGGTGCAGTGCTGCACGTCCCAGTAGTACCTCTCGTCTCGACCTCAGCCGCTGCAACAACCGAAGTAGTCAGTTCCGCCGCACGAGATTGAGACAGGCTCAGCTTGCCAAGCCCGACTATAATGCGCCGTGACCGCCCCCGGCAACCTCGCCTACAGCTTCGCGCGAGATGATGTCGACAGCAATCGTGACTCGAGCTGGTTGCGCGCGATGCCGGCCATCCAAGAGACAGAATGCGAGCTGCGGCTGCAATTGCGAACGCCGAAGCATGAGCCTGAAGCGTCAAGCCGATGCCGCAGGCTGACTGACTTTAGTCGCTCGCGGTGTTCGACGTTTGTCAAGAACGAGTCGAAAAAAAAAAGGCTTGGTCGAGTTGCAGCGTGATTGTATGAGCCGACGAGTTCACCCGAGACAGTCGCCTGATGGAGCTGCTCCGCCCTGCTGTGCGAGCATTCCGGCGACGGCAAAGGCTCGTCTCTGGAGCCGAGACGAGGGTAAGAGGACATATGAGAATGTGGCCCAAGGCGAAGAGCAAGCGAGATCGCAAAGCATCGCTGATCGTTTCATCTGGTAAGTGCCGATTTAGGGGCAGTCAAGATCGACAGTATGGGCGAGAAAGCGAGTGAGAGTGGCCAAGAACGCAGGCCAGCATCCCACGGCACCTAGACCTACTTGGCCGAGAGAAGCTGTGCCGCACTGCTTGCAAAAGGGCAGCGCAGCCGGCTGCCAGATGAGCTGTCGAGCGGGTTCTCTCCTTTTCCAAAATTATTCGTTTTTATTTTTAGCGACGAGCTGTGGGCGCCGCCTCTCCGCCGACTCGATTGGGAGGTACCGCCGAAAAGGAGCGCGGCGACAAGTGACGTGGTGTGCTGCAGAAACAAGGAACGGATCCCGAAATTCCTGACCTGACTCAGAAAGTTGTGGCCCGGAAAAGTGGATTTGTTCGCTAAAGAAATCCAAATCAAGCCCCTGCCGCGGAAATCCCTTGAACCGCACCCGCAAGGGCACCACACCAAGCGAGATTCGGTTTAGATATTTGTTTTTTTTTTTTAGAAAAGAAGCGAGTGCAGGTGTCGATCCTCCCTTCGCTGATGCGTGAGGAGCTTCAGCGGACAATACTGCAGTCGATCCCCTCACCATGCATTTTTAGGGCGCTTCTCTGCTCCGCTGCCCTTTGCCATGTATGTGTCTGTGTCTGTGCCGGTTCTTGGCTTGCCTCGCCTGACCTCGTCCTTGGGCGCTTTAGATGAAAACATATATCCCAAGGCCTGGCTCATTGCTCGACTTGGTCAACGACCCCTTCCTTCATCCATCTCCATTCCACCGCTTCAGCACTCCCCCGCTCTCCACCGACACCACCCATCCCTGCATTCATACTCTTAGCACCTTGCCTACCAACGGTCGCCCGCCAATAGTCGCGCTCCGTCGTCAGCCTCGATCGGAGAGCAACACATTCACACGCCGGTATCATCGACGAAGAGTTTGAACCCTTGCTTGACAATCGTCGTCACAGACAGCTACCATCTCGACCAACGCCGGATCTGCGTACAACCCAAAGCCTCTGGTCTAGCAACGGTTCAGCATAGCCCGGACAGCAGCGCATCCTACGTCGGAAGTCTATAAGTAATACTTGCCTTTACATTCCAGTCGTCGTCGACAGGATCGTCGAGCACTTGTTTCCACCATGGCGCCTCAAATCCTTACTTCGATCTATCCGGCTCTGCCCAAGGCGAGCTACTCGAACATCTTTGACTATGTCAGCTCCCAGTCCGAGTCGTCGCTCGCTGACAAGGTGCAGTTTGTCCGTCAGGATGGCAAGCAGTTCACGTAAGTACAGCTCTTTCTCTCGATCTCGTTTGGTTCTGGCTCGATGTGGTTGGTCTCTTTTGGCTCGTTCCGTTGCGATCTGTTTCTGGCTCTCCCGGATCAGTATGACTCTCTGCAACCGTACGCTTGTTACGATTCCCTTGCAACGTGATAGAGCGCGAGCAAGGACCTGCTCTGCAATCTGGCGGACGTTGAAATTCCACTGGATTTTCGTCCTGGATTTGTCCGGCTTTGAACCACCTCTTGCAGCAGCCTACGTACGGTTCAGTTGGAGGTTGCGATCCTCCTCCAAACAAAGCGCGTGCATGTCTTTCTCGCAGCCTACTTTCAAAAAGGCATGGGCCACCTTGCCTCTCACAAGATAAGAGTGCTGGAGACCATCTGCGTGGCTTATCTTGGTTGGAGCGTCGGATGCGGAGACGGCAGTGTACGGCAATGTGAGAGGATGCAGACGGGCGTGCGTCGTGCCTTGGGTGCACCCTGTTGACAGTAGCTCTACAGTGGGCGCCGAAGCTGTAGAAGCAAGCAAAGGCAGACCACCGTTAGCATTCCAAGCTTTGTTCCATGCCGTCCGTCCGTCCATCCATTCGTCGTCGGTTCATTTTCATCGTGGCATCTATGCAGCGCTGCAGATCGTAGGAAGCGCTAGCTCAGTTCCACGGCACTTGGTCAGTCGAAAAACAAAAGAAAATTCCGAATTGCGAATTTTTTTTCGACGATCTTCTCTCCTTGTGCTTGGCGGCTGTCCAACTCTGCCCTCTGCCCAGAGAGTGGTTCGCTACTTCCGGCGGATGCTCAACCAAAACCTGGCATTGATGGTCGACGACACTCCGCTTGTATGATGAGTGGACAGACGTGCTGTTGGCTCACCGGGTAAGCTGTATCTCGCAGGCCAGGTTGATTGCGACTGCGACGTCTTTTTGTTGTGCGGATCTCTCTCGATCGGTGAGACCACCGTCGATCGTTACAAGCCAAGATCGCCGCGACTCCTTGGCCCTTGGCCTGTGTGCCTGCCGCCTTGGCAGAGCTGTCTCGGACGCGTCTTTTTCTGTACAAAATTCGATTTTCGAAATCTGTGGGATGAATTCTTCCCATCCGCTTTTCAGTGGGCGAGGGCGGATATCCGACGACGTCTGACAAGCAGCTCAGCTTGGTTGCCAAGCGAGGATCGCAACTCAGAGCGGCGGCGCTCCGTCTGCACTCTTCAGTATCACGCGCCTTCCTCTTTCTCGCTTTTTTCGTTCTCCGCTCGTCAGGCGATTTGCATTGATGACGTCCTTTCACCAACCAATCCATTGGATCTGCGAACACGATGTCTTGGGAGGCGAAGCGGGATTGGACGTGCTATCTGCGGGTCAATGGTGTGGATGATGGCAAAGGTCTCCTGACGGCGGAGTACCTTGTGCTGGCAACTTTGATTCTCCTTGCACAATGGAAGCGGCAGCGAGCGGTGGGTGCGAGACGAGTCACCACGACGGACACTCGTCGCCGTTGACCCGGGTGGTGGTTGGCAGACCGCACGGCCCTGCCCTCGAGACCATTGCATACGGAGCTGTACCGACGATTATTTTGGGGGCGCTCATCACGATGCATTTGTTCTGCATGCTGACCTCGATTTGCCTCTTTCTCATTTGTTGGATTCAATCCCTGCACTCGGCGCTGGACCCTCGATTTTTTTTTTTTTTGCTGGACCCTCTTTTTGCGCATCCCGATTTCAAACGATCGCTGCTCGCCGATTCGATTCCCTATCTCTTCGTCGACGTCGGCATGGGATGATATTTGCTGTTGCTGAAACAGACATGGCCAAGTGGTGCGCGAAGCACGCCGATTGGCTTGGACGCTCAGGCACAAGCTTGGTCTCCAGCCTCGTCAGCGCGTCGGTGTGATTTCTCCCAACCACACCATGTACCCCATCTTTGTCTTTGCTGCAGAGGTGGCTGGTCTCGTCACTGCTCCTGTCAACCCGGCGTTGACTGTGGGCGAACTGTCCAAGTCGCTCCAGCAGGCTTCGGTTGACGTTGTTCTCGCCCACCCCTCGTGCCAGGACAGTGCTCGTGCTGCCTGGGAGCAGGCCAAGGCTGCTATGGGCCGAGGAGCCGACTCGTCCTCGTCGTCTTCAACGGATGTTGCCAGCGAGGGACTCTTCATGTTTGACGATGCTGATGAGCTTGTCGTTGGCAATCAGGGCGAGCCTGACCTGCGTTCTCAGCTTACCGAGAACGAGCTCGAGTCGTACCGCGTCGAGGACCCTGCCACCGAGACGGCATTCATCATGTTCTCGTCTGGCACGTCTGGCTCGGCCAAGGGTGTCGAGATCACCCACTCCAACGTCATTCACAGCGTCATGGCCCTCGTTGCTACTCATGACGACTACTTTGGCCAGAGGGACGTGCAGGTCGGCTTCCTCCCCTTTTACCACATCTTTGGTCTCATCAAGCTCATGCACCACCCATTCTACCTCGGCATGAAGATCGTCATCTTGCCCAAGTTCAGCCTTGATCTGTTTTGCGAGAAGATTCAGGAACACCATGCTACCGCCTCGTTGGTGGTGCCGCCTGTTCTGCTTCAGCTTGCAAAGAGCCCTGTGCCGGAGAAGTACAACATGTCGAGTCTCAAGTGCGTCCAGTGCGGTGCTGCGCCTCTGTCGGCCGAGCTGTTTGAGCTTCTCGAGAAGCGATACCCCGGCATGGCGGTGCTGAACGGATACGGTCTGACCGAGTCGCTTCCTTCGGTGATTTGCTCGGGTCCCAAGGAGTTGCCCAACTCGAAGGGTGCCGCTGGTCGTATTGCTCCTGGTGTCGAGGTGCGTCTGGTTTCGGAAGACGGTCACGATGTGGGTCAGGAGCAGGGAAGAGAGGGTGTCCCTGGTGAAGTTTGGCTGCGTGGTCCTACGATTATGAAGGGATACTTGGACAACCAGGAGGCCACACGCGATGCTTTTACCGAGGATGGATGGTTCAAGACGGGTGATGTGGCTGTGATGCGCAATACGGAAATCTTTATTGTGGACCGCATCAAGGATTTGATCAAGTTTAAGGGCTTCCAGGTCTCGCCTGCGGAGCTCGAGGCAGTGATCACGAGTCATCCGGAGGTGGCCGATGTTGCGGTGTTTGGTGTGTGGTGCCCGGCTCAGATGACCGAGGTGCCGCGGGCCTGCATTGTTCCGAGGGATTTGGAGCTGCTCAACAAGCCGGACGAGTGTATGGAGCTCGAGAAGCGCGTGCGTTTGCACATGGAGAAGCTGGTTGCGGCGCACAAGAAGATTCGTGGCGGCATCGAGTGGGTGGCTACCATCCCCAAGTCGCCTTCGGGCAAGATTTTGAGGAGGTTGCTGCGCGACGAGGCGGCGAGAGCTGCGGCTAAGGCGGACGAGAAGAACCAGTTACGTTCGACGTTGGTTACTACGTTGGCCGCTGTCAATGCTGGTGGTAGTGGTAAGGAGGAGGATGAGGCGAGGGATAGTAGTATTTTCTCGCCGATTTCGCCGGTGGCTGCCGCGTGAATTGGTATCGTGGTTTGTCTGGATTTGTCGTATTGCTCTTTGCTTTAATGTTGTCTGTCACTTTGCATTCGGTTTTGATTTTTGAATGGACACTATGTTTTGATGTTTGTCGGTGCGAGTAGTTGAAGTGCAGTGAGCGAAATGCTCAAGATGCCTGGAACATCTTTCAGAATCTCTGCCCAATGGAGCCCATGGTTTCTCAAAGATTGCCCGTAGAACCAGGCGCTTCTGCCTTTCAGAAACTCGCTTTTTGGCACCAGTTGGCCTTGGCATTGAGGTAGTTGCCTCGTTCAGAAGCAAGCTTGATGGTACAGTGCACGGTAGACTTGCTGACACCCATGCACTGTGCTATCTGTGCCATGGAGAGTCCAGACAGCTGGTAACCATGGATCAGTGCCCTTTGGGAGAAAGACAGCCATTTACCTGCCTGCCCATGATGGGGTTCATGATATGGTTCGCTGAAAAGATTGTCATCAAAACCTGCACAGACATCTAGACGAGGACAAAGCAAAGAAAAGTAGTATGGGTCCCACATATCAAGTTGTTCGAATCTTTATGAACCGACACTGTAGATGGAAAATTTCTGCCTGTATCTAGCTACACGTCTATCATCAATCCGAACCCTTTCAACTCGGGTGTGATGGTCAAATGTGTGAGCCGAGGGAGGGGTGTAGCTCTAAATTCTTCCGTCGTGGATCTTCAAGCTGGCCACTCCACCAGCACCGCATAGCAGCACTGCGGCCTTTGACGCAAGCATGCTGAAGCAGGCTCAACCAAGAAAAGCATGACGGCAATGCTTGAGGCGGTGCATCAGTTGATGGAGCCCAGCAATGCTCAAGCCAGTGCGCAATCCCAAGGCCATCCTTGCAGTGAAGTGGCAGGCTAGATGTTGTTCATCAACTCAGACGCTCAGTCTAGTGGATGCTTGGGATTAGAATAGTTTGCGGGGCGAGAAGCGACTCTCGACTCTGGGCTCCAAGGCGGTCCTGCCGTAGGAGGCTGGCTGAGCGCAGAAGAGCAAGAACGCGAAGCAGAACAACGGGGAGGGCAGACAGGGCGGAAATAACAGAGAGAATTGCACCGAGCCGCTAAGCGAGGGTCAGGCACGATGGTGGATCGGAAGATATTAACTTGGTGAGGCCGGGTTGCACCCTGGTTCGGGAAGTGTTAGCAAGCGTTGTTGACTGGACGATGCAGTGTTGTGCTGCTAATGCTCGTGTTCTGTTTCCGTCGCAGTTGCCTAAGGAATGAACGAGGTCGTGCTGCCAACGCACTCGATCGGATCGCTTGCACACGTCTCTGTCGACTCACGAGACTTCTTCAATCGAATAGACTGGTCTTTCACTCGTCCACTCTTTTGCTAGAACTACTCTATTGACTAAAGAAATGATATTACAGCAACTCAACAATCTATCAAGGGCCCCAAATCTACACACGAACCCACTTGAACAGCCAATTGGCCATCCAGAGCGACACATCGTCGACTAGGCGCGAGTACGCCTCGGCGAGTGCACAGCCTGCGGGCACGAGGGATGCAAAAAGCACCGCCAGGATGGCAGCCTCGTTGGTCCAGCCCAACGTGTCGGTCAGGTGGAAGTGGATGAAGCTTCCGAGGCTCAGCATGAGCGTGCCGGAGATGAGCGCGATGGAGAAGGCCCATCTGCCCATATACGCTAGCGGGCGTGCGGCCAAGACGCGTTGGAGGCGCGGGGACAGTTCGAGGAGGAAGAGTGCGCCGGTGGCGACGAGGTAGTTGTCGTACCGTGGGTAGGCGGTCATCGCGGGATTGGTCGAGTAGTTGAGCTTGCCCGTGTTGCCGTCTACGTGTGCGACGATCTCCCTGTTCGCTGCAGAGGGGAATGCGGCAGCCCAGAGGTACTTGAGCAGCACTCCCGTCGCCAGCATCACCAGTCCGGGGAGGAAGGCGGGGATAGAGCGCGTGCCCGCGCGGTTGATGGGGATGCGTTTACCGCGTTTACCCGTGGGAAGCAGTTGCCGGTAGACAGTGGACCATTCGGCGAGCAGCAAGCCGGTGAGTGTGTACCAGCTGAACCGGCCCACCCACGCGGTGGTGAGGATGAGCAGGAGCATGCCGAGATTCTTATAGCGAAGCACGGTGTACGGTAGCGCAAATGCGAGGATGATCAGCACGTACGTCTGTTGAAAGAGTACAGGCACGATCCAGAGTGTTCCGCTCGGCGGGATGAACACTGTCGCTCGGGCGGCCTTAGAGTAGAAAGGTGTGCTGAAGAAGAAGAGCAGCGAATTCAAGTATTCCAGTGCCGAGGACCATTGTTTGGGAGGCTGAGCCAGTTGGTTGTCCAGCGCACTGGAGAGTTGCGGAGCGTAGTGGAAGCCGTTTACCGCGATGACGACAGACACGAGCGCCAGAGTGATGGCCATGGGGATAAGGAACCGGAAGGGACGTTTGAAAGCCGCTCCTGCCAGCGTGATGGCTTGACGTCGCTCGATAAATGTCTGCAGACTTGTGCGTCCTGATAGGATAATGAAGAACGCAGCTTGCAGCTCTCCGTCGAACAGCAACGGCGAGAGCGCTTTACGCAAGACAGAATGCCATCCCGGTGAGCGTGCGAGGAAGGCTGCAGGGTACACACCATCGACGTCTCGATCCGCAACAATGGCGGGTGCAAAGATGCGGAAGAAAGTCCAGAGGAGCACCTGGATCCCCAACACCCCGCGTAGACCCTCGAGGTACGCTAGCCGGTCAGAGCGGCACTGTCGGCCTTCATCGTTGCTCTTGTCTTCAGAGAAGGCGTTGGTTGCGATACCGAACACCTCAGCGGGTTTGAGGATGAGGTACCCGCGCTCGTCGTATGCGGCAGTGGTGGTGTCGGCTTCGAATTCGGATTTGAGCGCGGTGGAGTCGCCTGGCTGCGTGTTCTTGCGAGAAGTGCCGCGTCGGAGTGAAAGGTCTCTTCGAACCGTTGTCTCTGGATCAGCGAGTGCAGCAGGTGCGGCGGTCCATGCTTCGTGCGGAGCGACTGAGAGCTTTTCGTCTTCAGCGAGGGCCTGCGGTTGTTGGTGTTGTTGATGGGGCAAGGCGGGGACGGCTTCGACGTTTGTATCTGCTGGAAAGCGGATGCTGCGTCGGAGCGACTTGCGCGTTGCTGGAAGCTCGGCAGTGAGCGAGTAACGCGATGCCATTCTCGTGAATGTGTTGAAAAATGTGAGTGGTTTGTGAGGATGACCTGAAAGGTGGAAGGGAAGAAGATGGGGGTCTCGAAAAGTGGAGCAAGGTCTTGACGAGAGAATGGACCTTCAAGGAGACCTGGCTCCCTTGCAGCATTGTCAGCGGTCGCAACTCTGGGAGCGCTTAGAGAAGTAATTGCACCGGGACCTGCCCTTGCCCCCTGTATGCACTTGCAGCGACCTTTGCTGCTGCAGCTCGCTCAGCCGCCGCTTCCCACAGTTGGCGCACTTTTTGACTTTGCTTTCATCCCTACATAGAACACACCGAGAGGGGACTCAAAGGCGGTCCGCACACCGTAAATCGGCGCACCAAAGTTCCACACTGAACTGCAACTGCAACAAAACTTTCTTGGTGCTATATTTGTCGTTTGATTTCGTCGGTGGTTTCTCAGCCCACGACGATTTCTCGCTCTTTAATTATTATTAATTTATTATCCAAAAAGGCTCCCATGCACAGGAGCAGACGAGTCCTTAATCATACGCAAGGCCAGGAAATTTTCTGGGTGAGGAGAGAGCTGCTGCAGAGCGCCGCTGTCACGCGCCCACGTCACTGGACTCGCTCGAATTTGACACCGCGCACTACTAGACCGTTGCCGACGTCGCCCAGCGTGGCCCCTGAAAACTGAATGTCGCCAATTTTTATTTTTATTTTTATTTTTATTTTTATTTTTATTTTTATTTTTTTTTTTTTGCTCAAACCGGCGCTCGACAGCTCAGTCACTCACACTCAACGAGTTTGCTCGCTTGCAACAACCACGCCGCAACACCGCTTTCAACCTTGTACTTTGGCTCCCTATAGCAGTCGACAGCGCATACATCGCTTCGCAGCAGAGGGCTTCAACGGATTCGCGCCAACGTCGCATACAGCAATCTCAGACAAGGGCTTTTCGCTTCTTCGATCCTCGACAAGGATGTCTACGAAGATCGAGGTCCATGTGGTAAGGCGAGGCGGCACCGCAGCTCCGATGGATTTATGCTACTCCCAATACTTTGGGTGCGATTCAGCGTGCTGTTGTCGAAGAGTTTGACCCTCCGCTCAGCCGAGACCGACGATAAGCACGTCGATGCTCTTTCACCAGCTCGATGTGCTACACCTCTCGTAATCGGAGCGAGAGAGGTTCAACGGTATTCTCGTCGATACACACCGCCGATGGCAAAGTATCCACCAACCAAAAGATAGAGTGAATGCACGGAAGGACCAAGCAGAATGGGCCCTAAGGCGATGAATGTGATCCTCCCTCGAGTCGAGCCAACGGAACGGCTCGATGTATGATGATGGCCTGTTGCTTTGTTAAGCAAAAAGTGGCTCTGCAGCTGCACGAAGGGTTCAGGGTTGCGATTCTTTTTTTTTTTTTTTTTTTTTAATTCTCCGCTCTTGTTACTGTAGGGTAGAGAAGCTTCTCGGGATTCCTGTCGCGGCTGTCTGCAGAAGCAGCTCGGGATTCAGCCACATACGATACGGCGCCTTCCAAGGAACGTGCGCTGTCCACCGCACAATCCACAACGACGTTGAGCTCAATCCCGCCGCCCTTCTCTATCATCCTATCTTGCGTCCAACATACACTCTCCCGGTCGCCGCATAGACGAACAAAGCGAAACCGTACCGCTACGAGAGCTTGCTTTTCAGGACTCATTTTGCTCAACATGTCGACCATGTACGGCAACGGCAGTGGCAGTGGCGACTCCTTGTCATACGACGCCAAACCCGTGCTGCCCACTTCCCACCCGCACCGTCCTCGCAAAAACAAAGCCTCGGCATGGTGGAGCAGCCTCACGCTTCCCGCCAAGATCGCCTACATCGCCCTGCTCGTCATCGTCCTACTCGCACTCATTCTCGGTCTCGCACTGGGTCTCACTCTCGGTAAACAGAAAGAAGACCCCAATCCCGCATCCGACTACGTGCCCACTTCGATCAGCGGCAAGCGCACGTCACTGCTCCAGTCCGGGTATTGGTACACGGCGCCGTCGAACGGCACGAATTTCGCCTGGACCTCGGCGTCCGCGCAACTGGGGAGCTTCAGAGCGGACAGTCAGGGTGTGGATATTGTGATCAACACCACGCAGAGGTTTCAGCCGATCGACGGGTATGGTGGGGCGATGACGGATAGTTCGGCGTTCCTGCTGCAACGGCTCAAGGCGCGCGAGGCGGGGCTGTATAACAGGGTGCTAGACTTCATGTTCAACAACGCCACTGGCATCGGGGTTACGCGCGTCACGATGGGCGCTAGCGATTTCTCGGTGGACAGCGAATACAGCTACGTTGCCTCCCCGCCCGCCTTCGCGCAGGCCTCGCAGCAGCTCAACGACCCCACCGCGCTGCTGAGCGATTTCAACGTGCAGGACACCCAGAGCGCTCTCTACACCATCCCCACCCTCGTTGACGCATTCAAGCGCAACTCGCGCCTCAAAGTCATCCTGAGCCCCTGGAGTCCGCCGGCGTTCATGAAGTCGAACAACACCCTGAACGGCGGCACGCTGCGCTCGGGGTTCTTGGGCGTGTTGGCGCAGTACTACGCGCAGACCGCCCAGGCGTGGGCCCAGGCCGGCGTGCAGCCGTGGGCGATGACGCTGCAGAACGAGCCTTCGAATCTGGCAGCATACCCGTCGATGGGCATGGATGTCTCGACGCAGGTGCAGCTCGCCGTTGCGCTTAAACGCGAGCTCGCCGCGCGCGGACTGGGCGACGTGCAGGTGTGGGCGCACGACGACAACTACAATGGCTGGCAGAACGCTGCGGACATCGTGAACGGCAATGCGTCCGCGGTGGATGCCGTGGCGTTCCACTGCTACAGAGGCAGCCCGGCACAGATCGCGCAGTTCCAGGCGGCTCTTCAGGGCGGTGTGAGCAAGGGCGTGCATATGTCCGAGTGCACCGGTACGGGTAGTCCCGCCAATCGGTGGTCCGGCATCCAAGGGTGGTTGGGCAACGTGTACTGGCCCGTGCTCGTGCAGAACGCGCGCAGTGTGGTGCAGTGGAACTTGGCACTCGATACCGGCCACGGCCCACGCCTCAAGACGTCCTACTGCGACTCGTGCACCGGCTCTCTTACCTTGTCCTCCCAACAAAACCCCGCAGATCCATACGTAACGTACAACGACCAGATGTACCTCACCGCCCACTTCTCCGCTGCCTCCACGGACCTGACCAGTGTCGGTGGAGGGCAGGCTGTGCGTGTCGCTGCTGACCAAGGGGAGCTCTACTCGCTCAAGAGGAACGATTGGCAGTGCTTGAACTGGATTGCGTATGCTGCGCCGTTGAATGGCGGCGTGCTGCAGCAGGCGAGCACTGCGAACGGTGCAGGCGTGGAGAGGAGGGTCGGTCTGGTCATGGCGAACACGTGCGAGGACACGAAAAATGTTGTGATCTCGAGCGATGGGAGGAGGTCGACCTTCCCTGTTAAGCAGGGGTTGACGAGCTTTGTGTGGACTGCTCCCTAGACGCAACGTATCGCTAGAGAGCATAGAACTGTAGAATATGCATTTGTGTTTTGTTTGGGACTCAGTTGCGTGTGGGCGTATGTGTGTATTGAGTTGAAGTTGCGCATCAAGGGCGCTTCGTCAACACGCCTTCTGATCAAACACATGAAGAGCAGCCCGTGAATAGAGCTCCACCGTCACAGGCATCGTCACTCATCAGCCTCGACACTCATCAATGTGATCCTTTCAATCTTTGCATTCACTTTTGCCATCAATCAACATACACATCTCGAACTCACTCCCTCCTAGCGCGCTTCGTCTTGCCACTACCCCCCGCTTCCCGCTTATCCAGATGCTGCTGATTCCTCCTCTTCCTAGCCGCATGATTCTTCCGATTCCTCTGCTCATTCCTCTTGGCCTGCAACTCTGGATTCTGGATCCCCCTCATCAACCGATCCGTCTTCCTCTGCTCCCGCTTCGCCTGCTGACGCCTCTTCAGCGTCGAGTACGTCTTGTTAAACAACGACACGTCAACAAGGCTCTGCAGGTGCGACTGCACTTCGATCGCCAGCGTCTTTAGCTGGTCGCCGCCGTGCAGCGAGGTTTGCGACGTGGACGCGGATTCGACGAGACGGATGATGGGCGAGAGGAAGAGTGGGAGGAGGTGCGGAAGGAGGGGAGGCGGGAGAGAGGAGGAAAGGGCGGCGAAGAAGCGCAGGATCGAGGAGGGTGCAATGGTCCAGTGCGGGGGTTTGGACTGGGCGAGTGAGAGACGCGCTTGGAACGAGAGGCGCGAGACGAGCCAGCGTAGAGGGTCACTTGCGATGGCGGTGGGAGCGTCCATGGCCGCTTCGTGCCGTTTTGCGCCTTCGACCATCGTTTCGTCGTCCATCTCTTCGTCGTCCATCTCTTCGTCGTCTTCCTCACCATCCCCAGCGTCTTCACCCTCCTCCTCATTCTCCTCCTCGTCTCCGTCAAGTGATCGCTTCTTTTCTTCGTTCACCGCCTCTGCATCCTCCTCCTCCACCCCGTCAAGCGCAGGTCGATCTACGGGGAAGAGCGCAAACGAGCGTCCGATCCACACGAGATTCTTGACCACTTGCAACGCCAGCGTATCGTCGAGCTTATCCGACCGCAGCTGCAGGCACGATTTCTTGGCCGCATCCACCAGCGCAGGCAGGCTCGCGACGGGATCCTGCTGTACAGGCACCATCGCAGGCGCCTGCTGTTCGCGCAGCGCGTACAGCCCGCCCAGAATGCGCGATGCAGAGATGCGCACCCACTTGTGCGGGAACAGCAGCAGTCTGCGTACTCCATCGTTGGCTTTGGCTGCTCGAGCATCGTCTGCGCCAACAATCGACGTGATGCGGCCCAGCGTCTGCAGCGAGTGGTACGGCAGCTGCCAGTCCAGCTCCATATCTTCAAAACCAAAGGCTCCAGTGTCCGAGTTCTCGAGCGACTCGAGATCGTCCGCGCAGTCAACGAGCACTTTAGTAACCACCTCCAGCGTCTTATCCGCCCACTCTGCACCGCGATCCGGTAGCGCTTCGAGTAACAAGCCGTATATCTGCACGCCGACTCGAGCGAGCTCCGGTTTAGCTTCCTGACGAGACCACGCATCCACCATCAGCGCCGTCTTGTCCTGCTGCGCCTCCGTCATCGCGCGCAGCAACGTACGGATGAGCACCGCCGACTTCTCGCGGCACTTGGAGCTCGTATCGTTGGCAAGCACCATAGCCAGCGCGACGAAGAGCATCTCGGCATACTCTTGCAGCAGCTCGTCGCCGAACTTGTTGAGAATGGCGTCCGTGATCTCGAGCACCGACAGTCGTCCAGACTCGTGCTCGTACGCCAGGTTCTTGGCGAGGAAGCCGATCTGGTTGCGCAGACGCTGCTTGCCCTGTGGATAGTCGAGCAGGAACTGGAGGTACGTCGAGCGGCAGAGGTCTCGCACCGAGTCGCTCTGGTTAGTGACCATCATCTCGGCCACTTTATCCATAGTGTCGTAGACTTCCGAGACGACCAGGCGTCGGCTGACAATGGCACGCAGCAGACCGAACAGCGTGCTCTGTACAGCAGGTTCCTCAAGATCCGGAGCGATGAGCTTGAGCAGGCCGCTCAGGTGCGTCTCGGAGAGCGAGGCCTGCTTGCACTCGCGCAAGATGGCCGTGAGCGTGCGGAAGGCCGTCTGCACGATCTGCGACTGCGGCGAGCCATACTGGTGGATGATGCCAAAGATCTGCTTGATGAACACAGGCAGAGCCTTGTCGACGCGTGATACGGGCACCTTGACAATCTGAGCAATGGCACGCAGCGACAGCTCCAGTACTGACGACTCGTTGGCATATGCTGCTTCGCCGACAATGTTGACCATGCTGTTGAGCTTGGCGAGCACTTCTTCGTCTTGGAAGTTGAAACGCTCCCTGCGCAGTGAGGTTACGAGCATCTCGAGCCCGAACGCGACAAACTTGTGCGCGTTGCGCGAGTAGTGGTCCTTGCCAGCCGTAGCGCCCTCTTCGACATCCTTGCGCTTGAGGAAGACCGCGTAATTGTACAGCGTCGCGGACTTGTGTCGCGAAGCGGCTCTAGTCTCGGGCTTGCGCGCCTGCAGGAAGACGGCATCGCGACGAATGAGCGTTGCGCAGAGCGACAGGAACCGATTCGAGTCGAACTGCGGGTTGGCAGGGATACCGCTTGAAATGCGACGCAGGCACTCTTCGACCTGTCGCACCACTTTGGGGACCTCGGTCTGCTGCAGAATGTCTCGCAGCGGTTGAAGCACCTCGGCCATACGGTTGGGCGTGACGATGCGTGAGACTTGCTCAAACGTGTCCATGCTCTTGCTGTGCTTGACTTCGCGGTACGTCGTTTTGCTTCCGATCGATTCACGGTCTTCGGCCGTAGAGCCAAAGATGTCTTCGATGGCGATTTCGATGATCTCCTTGGCGCCTTGGTCGAGCGAGGTGAGCGGCTCGTCTTTGCTCGTCATCAAGTGCGTTAGCACCGAATGCACGGTAAAAGCAAGCACGGCTTTTTGCGGACCACGCATGAGGGCCCGCCGCATCTCCCGCAGGAACTCGGGCAGAAAGCGTGCTCCCAGCGTCGACATGACTTTGCAGGCGGTCTCGCGCGCAAGATCGCGCGTGTCCTGCGCTTTGGCACGGAAGACGTTTGAGAGCGTCTTGAGAAGCTTGGAGATCTGCGTCTGGCGCTGCTTGGCAGGGAGGCACTGTGCAACGCGGACCACACCAACGGCGATGGGCAGACGAGTCGAATCTTCGGTCTCGTCTTTCTGTTCGAGATAGGCCATGAGTCGGGGCAGCAAACGCGACGTGACGGCATCGAGAATCTTGACACGTTCCGCCTCTTTGCCCTCCTTTGCAGCTTCAACACCAGCCCGAGCTTCACTGTCCTCCTGGTCTGCTCCTTCTTCTCCCTCTCCAGCGTCGTCTCCGTCATCCGCTTCGATCGTGGTCTCCTCTTCCATGCCAAAATGGAAGTTGTCCAGGATAGCCATAGCCGTTCGAACCATGATGCGCTCCGACGCTCCTTTCTTGTTGGCAAGGTGGAGGTACTGCCAGAGCAGCGCATTGTACGGACCCCACGTAAGCTGGCCAGCCAGCAAGCCAAGACTAGTGATGACTTCAGTCACCAAGTTGTGGTCGTTGAGCTCGACGGATCCGGGCATGAGGAAATGGCCAAGAACGGGCGCAAGAATATCGTTGATGGCGCGACTCTTCATGCCGCCCTTGGCCGCCTGCTCAGGCAGACGCTTTACCGCGCGCGTTCGTCGGTGCAGCTGGATGTGATGGATGTTATTGAAGAAGTTGACTTCAGCATCGCCGCCACCGAGTAGACCAGAGAGCTCGGCCATGACTTCGCACCCGGACAGTTGTTCTGCAGCCGACGACATGACCGCCAGCACGTCTCTTCGCACGAGCTCCGATCGGTTGCGCACCGCTTTCTTCAGTCCTGGCCAGACCGCCTGCAGGAACAACTGCATCATCTCTCCCTCTCCCTCTGCGCCCGCGTCGCACTCGGCTGCAGTCTGGCTGATGAACTTGACCAGCGAGGCGTTGGCATTGCTGCGCACCGAAAGCTCCTCCGGGTCCAGGATGAGGAACAGTAAGTTGTGCACGAGCGGCTGCCACTCCTTGACGGTGATGTGTACGTCGCTGGCGTTGATCGAATCGAAGGCTGCAAAGAGCTGGTCAAAGTCGCGTTCTTCCACCCTTCGCTTGCTGAGCGCATTGAGCTGCGTGCACCACTTTGCCACGCGGCTCAATTCAGTGTCTACCTCGGCGCAGCGGCTGAAAGCGGCGCTGAGCGTCTTACGCGACTCCGTAGTACGAAGCAGTGAGAAGAGACCGCTGAGCATCGCAAAGGTGCTTTGAAACAGCTCGGAGCGCACGTCCTGGAACTCCGGTATGAGCGAGAGCAGACGCTCAAAGATGGCCAGCAGCTCGGTCTTGGTGCGCTCGGGCACAAGGAAGTTGGACTTGCGCATCATGGGGCTGAGGAGCTTGACGAGATGGCTGGCGTCTTCAGGAGCGGTGACGAAGGGCGACAGAGCAGAGAGGAGCGAGATCTGGCGACGCAAAAGATCGTCTCGGCCCATGGCAGCAGCTGCAGGGCCAACAGCCGCAGACGCCTGCTCAATCAGCGGAGTGACGCTGTTGAGGAAGACGGTAGCGTGTGGTCTCACGAGCAGGTCCACCAAAGCCAAGGCGCAACCGTTTCTGTAGTTGACCTCCGAGCTGACATCCATCGCATCCTTTTCAGCAGCAGCAGCGGCGAGGACTCGCTCGGAGATGTCGAGCACGGATCCAATAGCAGATGGCTTGACCGTGGGTGCTGCAAGTATGGCAAAGATGCTTGGCAGCACCGCATTGTCGTAGGTGCCCAGCAAAGGGATAGTTTCAGGCTGGCTCGACCAGACATGGAGCAGCTCGAGCAGCGCAGAAGGGCTCTGGCTCGACTCGACCTTGAGCGCCTCGAGACGCGGCGATACCAGCTCGGCAAAGATGGCCGGCAAGTATCGATCCCACTGGAACAGCGACGCTGCCCGAGGTTTGCCGAAGAAGTCGCACAGACGCTTGTAACCGGCCTGTCGCACCAGACGAGCACGCGACGTGCGCGCTGTGAGAGGCTTGCTGGTCTCGGCAGAGGAGGCGGCATCGGTGTTGTCGATGTGCACCTGGACGACGGCTCGGTGAGCATGGTAGGTGAGGTTGAGAGCGACCGAGATGAGACGGTCCCAGTAAGGTAAGAGATTGATACCGATCTGTTTGACGACCTCGCCGAGCAAAGTGAGGTAACCGACCTGACGCCTTGTTGAAGCGACTGGGGACTTGGCAACGTACTCAAACTTACCACCATCCTCGGAAGGTGGGCGTGCCTGATCACCGAAAGGAGCCAGCATGAGGTCGACGAGCGTGAGCAGTTCTTCCGAGCCAATGTCGGCAAGTGCACCCAGAACAGCACCGCGTCGAGCCCTCTGGCCGGCACCGCTTGTGCGATTACCACGTCTCGAGAGCAGAGCACCGAAGAGGAGACGAACGACCAGAGGCATGAGCACTGGGCGGTGGTAAGGCTGCACAACGTTGGAGTCAGAGGACAGCGTGAAGGTGGTCAGCGTGTCACGGAAGTTGCCCGCCTCGAGCAAGTCCTTGAGCTTGGTGGCGTACGGTATCACGGCTTCGTCCTTCCAAGTTAGGATGGCTTCGAGCGCAAGCTTTTGCACCGACAGCTCGGCGGTAGCGCACAGGCTGAGCAGGTAAGTGTGTAGCTCGCCCGAACGCGAGAGGGCTTTGGGGTTCTTGAGCTTGCCGATCACTTCGAGGTAGGCGTTGAGCTGTGCCTGGCGGTCCTTCTTGCCCAGGTTCATGGCTGTGGGATCCAACACCCTTTCTTTCTTGGCTACGATGCCGTTCTCATCGTCTGCATCCTCCTCGTCATCGTCGTCATCATCATCGAGTGGTGAGAGCAGAACACCGGCAAGGTTGCGCGGCCCCGCGTCCCTGAAAAAGATATGTACGAATCGGGCATTGTTCCGCTCGACGATGGACGAAACTTGGCACAGAAGCTTGAGAATCTGGTGGCGGTAGTTGACCAGGTCGAGTCTGGCATCAGGCTGCTGAACCTCGACGCAGGCTTGTACCGTTGTGGTGAGGGTGTTGCTGCCACTGCCAGTCTTGACGCGCTCTGAGCTGGTTCGAGCATGCCGGATGCAGCTGCGAACCGCTTTGCGCCTCTCGAGCAAGATCCCGTCCTGAAACTGCTTGTCGTCATCGACACCGGCAACGTCGCTCTCATCGCGGAGAAGGCGGTCAGGCTCGACCTCGTCTGCATCCGCTTTCTCGCTGTCTTCGCCTTCCTCGCTTGCACCAGACTTGGTCCATACGGCGGGGGTGGATCGCAGCTCTGCAGTGTCAAGCTGTCGACCCGCCTCGAGCTCAGCGATGGCGATGCGGAAAAGTGTGTCCTCGGTCTCCCTCTGACCTGACTCGACAATGTCGGAAACCGCCTTGATCGCCTCAGACCAGACCGGACGTAAGTTGACTTTGAGGTTGGCGACAAGGTATCGCAGTATCAATGCATCGCGCTGAGCATGCTGCTGCACCTGAGAGGACTTGTAGACAGCGACAGCGCGGCCAAGCTCGCGGCCAACACTTCGCATGCGTACATTGCGATCGCGGATGGAAGCAACAGAAAGAGGCGTACGTTCGACTTCTACGAGCTTGTCGATGAACGTGCCATTCCCGCTGAACTCTTCTGCCTCGATCAACGAGATGATCTCGAGCGCAGACAGCCGAATCACTGGGTCCGAAGACATGACCGCTCCCGAAAGAGGTTCGAGAACTTGCGCCAACTGCGGCAGCCGAGGTCGGAGACGTGTTGGACAGGAGGCGAGGTACTTGCTCAAACCACGTAGAGTGCCTCGGTGCCAGGCAGCGCATCGCACGACTTTTTCAATCGACAAGCGCTCCTTGAGCTGCTTAGCAGTAGCTTCAAAGTTGTCGCCCGAGTTTCGCTCTTGCAAGATGGCGAGACTCTCAAACGCAAGACCAGCCAACAAGGCCGGGTTGACAATGTGCTCGTCGTAGCTTGCCCGCAGCTGCTCTCGTGACGAAAAGGAGGGACCAGAGAGCAAGCCGTCCAGCAGGAGCTGAGCGATCTGACTGGCAAAGACCACTGTAGATGCTGTCTTTGGCACAGTGGACAGGCGCAGTGCAGGCACAAGAGGCTCGAGCGATTGCTGAGAAGCAAGTTGTCGGAGTGCCGCCTTCTTGGCCTTCGATCCACTCTCCTTAGACTGATCGGCACAGAACAGCGAGACGAGTTTCGCCAGCCGCTCGGCTACCTCGGCAGAGATATGCTTAGACCATCGGACCATCAAAGGGTTTGGATGGTGCGAGGCGCCGAGCTCTCCCAGCTGTCCAAGCTGTTCGAGTCGTTCGAGCAGCGTGAATGCGTGGTCTTTGCTGGAAGAAGAGATGGATGTTGAGGCAACTGTCTCTGCGGTCGAAGTGAGAACGGAGGGGAGCACAAACTGCTTGAACCCGCTCCACTCGAGGGTTGGCTGTGCAAGCGCTTCAACGAGGCCGCTGAACTCGGGCCAGAGCGTCTGACGCTGCTCGAGGGATTGCTTGGACTTAGACACGCTGGGTACGGGAGCAACCGAGTCGACAAGCTTAATGCCTGGACTGAGAAGATCCTGCAGCCTACCGATTGGGATGGACAGGGCAAGCAGCGAGACGAGCGAAGTGCGCAGCGCTGCTCCTTGCGATGTTTGGACGGCAGGGTTGAGGAACAGAGGTGAAAGACGCAGAAGCAGCGCGAAGAGCGCCGGCTTGGCTTGATCGGCAACTCGAGTGCTCTTTCTGACACCGACGGCGCATGCGAGCCACTCGATCGACTCTGTGAGGTGTGCTGTATCCTGAAGCGCCGTGGGGCTAGCTCCTTGCGACAGTCGCGACTGGTTGCTGTCGACGAGGCTCGACAGGAACTCGAGCACGGGCGAAAAGTGAGTTGCGTTGCAGTGGTGGACGAGCGCAGTGATCGTGAGGCGGCCGAGGATGAGACGCGTCAGGTGTCGGTACTTGTCGATGGGCGACGAGTTGCGATGGGGGCGCAGAAGCACACTGAGTAGCGGGATACACTTTGAGTGGAGGCGTCGATCGAGCGACTTGCAACCTTCCACCCAGATGCCGGCGATGCCTCGAGAGAAGCGCACAGAGGGTCGACGAGATGGCTGGTGGCGATACTGCATGTGTCGGTCCTCGTCCGAGAGCATGGTCTCGAGGTCGGAGAGGATAAGCAATGTGATGTTCTGCAGCTGGCGGCCCCTTGTCTTGCGCAAGAGGTGGGCAAATGCCTCCGAGGCGAAACGTCTTGTAAAGGGAGAGATGCGCTGAACGTTGGTGTTGACAAAGCGAGCCTTGTCTGCTGCGGCCTCTTTTGCGGCATTTGCATCTTGATCCTTTGGCTCTTCATCATCCTCGTCCTCTTCTTCCAAATCGTTCTCAGTGTCTGCTTCGGATGTGATTGCTCGCGAATTGGCCTCTTTAGCCACGATGGGCTTCCAGCCGATGTAAGGGCGAATGACGGTCCAAGTCTCTACAAGGCGACGGGTACGGTCGTCCACCTCCTCCGCCTCTGCTTCTTCATTTACCATGTCCACGTCGAAGCCGGCGTCTGCTGATTCGCCGTCGTCGTCTGAGCACTTGGCGGTCTCCTTGCTGATGATGAAGGGACTCATCGCTTTCAAGATCCAGGCAGCCGATTGGAAGCCGCGTTCAACAAGGTTAGCAGCCGCACGTTCGTCGCCATTGGTGGCGGCCTTTGTTGTGGTGGTGGTGTGCACTGCGCTTTTGAGCATGAGCGGGTAGATGGGCAGAAACTCGGATCCCAGATCTTTGGCGAGTCGAGGCAAAAGGTCGAGGGCTGCATCCCACGCGAGCCATTGGCTATGTTCCGAAAGCGTCGTTGCAAGAATCGACGAGATGGTAGAGCGATGATGGATGAGCTGCGGCAGTGACTGCGTGATGGGATTGAGCTGGCGGTAGAGCGAGTGAAAGGCATTGGAGAGGTTGAGATCGGTCCACGCCTGGAGCGCGTGCGAAAACGAGGTTCTAGCGTGAAGTGACGAAGAAGCGTCCTCGTCGTCATCCTCTAGTGGCATGTCATGGTGTTGTGCATCATCACTCTCGAGCATGTGCGGTGCTGCTGCGCTGCGGTTGCCGCTGGCGGAAGGAGCTGCCAATGGGGCGTCGAGGCCGGAGTAGGGTCGGTAGCTGGTGCTGGCGCTGATCGCAGCGGGTGCAAGGTGGACATCCTGAAGACGTTGGTTGAACGAGGCATACCGAAAGCGAGTTGAGACCTTCTCGGCATCCTTATTGATCTGCTTGAGCGTCTTTTGCTTTGCATTTGCCTGGTTGCCGCTGGCATCGAGCTGGACCCGGCGGACCTTGGACGCCTTGCTGTCGGCCTTCTTACGTTGTTGTTCCCTAGAAAGCTTCTTGCCCGCCTTGCCAGGCTGAGCGGAAGAAGTGGGAGCCATGGTGGGCCGAAGCTAGCATCAAAGAATGTTCGATGCTACCTGAAGTGGCAATGACGATGGTGATGGTGATGAGGGAGTTGGCGTAGTCTGGCTCAGTCGAGAAAGAAGAAAAAGTTGATTTTTTTTTTCTGCTCTCCACAGCGTCGCGAAGCGGAAATCTTTGCTTTTTCTGCCAAGAGTCGCCCGAATCCCGAGACAAAGAAATTTTTGAACTTTTTTTAAGGGTCCAGATATGATTTAACAAATTGGAAAATTCGGCCGGCTCGCCTTCGTCAAACCTGCTCGACTCTAGACAGCCACACACACACCTGTACAGAAAGATCAAGACTAATGACCACACACGCAAGTCGACGGAAAGGAAATGATTAACCTTAACGGTGGGGATGCGCTACAGACCAGCGATGAGGTTGGCAGCGGCATTGGGCTCATCGCCCAACGGTGCCCACGGATTCGGTTGGCGCGGAGCTGGCTGTTGCTCTTGGCCTTCCGGCTGCTGTTGCTCACCCTGCTCTCGCCTCTCCCTCCTCAACTGCAGCTGAACATTCTGCCGCACAAATGCCAAATATGCCAGCCCACCCAACGCCAGAATCAAGAGACCGGACTCGATCATGTCATCCAGATCCTCGTCCGTCTCGCCTTCCCTCGCCGCCCACGTCTCTGGCTCGTTCGGATCGCCATACCCACCACCTTGTTGCTGCTGTCGCTGCTCCTCGATTTTCTTCTGCTTTTCCTCGGCCTGCTTGCGTTTGGCCACAGCCTGCTCTTCCGCTTCCGTATACGCTGCGTTGCCTCGATCCGACGACGCGTACGACGCGTACGACGAGAGCAGCGAGATGGCGCTCTGGCTCGACTCGGAGCGGAAGATGGCCGCCCATACAGCACGAATGTGCAGCTTGACCAGACTCAGCGCTACCGGCAGGTAAGCCTCAACGTTGGTCTCGACGGCCGTGTCATAGTACCTTTTTGCGAGGTGGAAATCCTGCCGCGCGACGCCGATGCCATTCTCGTACATCCATCCCAGGTTCCAGTATGCCAGCGCCGAAACACCCTTGTCGGCAGCAGCAGAGTAGCACGCCGCCGCCTTTTCGTAGGCCGGTTGGCCGGGATTGCCCGTTCCGATGCCGTGGAAGTAATAGTCGCCCATCTTGACCATCGCATCCACGTTGCTCTGCGCTGCCGATCGTGTCCAGTGCACCAGCGCCAGACGGTCGGTGAAGTTGGCCGTGTCGCTGGCATCGTTGGTTAAGCGCAGGATGCGAGTGCGTGAGTGGGCCCGGTCGAGCATATACGCCACATTGTTCTGCGCCGACTCGTAGCCCAGTTCGCCCGCCAGTGCCCAGCCCAGGAGCGCCTTTTGTCGCTCGCCTCGACGCCAGGCATGCTCGGCCTTGTGCGAGATGCGCGTCGACCAGTCGCCAAACTCGGCGGTGCGCTTGAACCCAGACAATGCTTTGCGGCACGTGTCGGCCGATTGCTCTTTGCGCGCCAACTCTGCGTTGACTTTTGCCAGCAAGTACACCGCCTCGAAACGACTCTCTCCCATCGAAGCGATGGTGAGACACTTTGTCGCACTGTCCAGTTCACCCATCTCCATGTGAATCTTGGCCAAGTTGACGTTGGCGCCGCTGTGCCGCACTTTAGCTGCAGCTTCAAAGTAGTTGGTCGCCGTGACAATGTCGGCTTTGACGCCCAACCCATCGCGAAGCATCATGCCCAGACCGTTGTACGACGCCGGATCGCCTGTATCTTTTCCGCGCGAGAACCATACCCACGCTCTCGCAAAGTCTTGCTGGACGCCCTCGCCTCGCAGGTACATTTGTCCGATCATACCCGCAGCAGATCCAGCGTGAGCCAGCAGGCTGTCGTCCACCTTGAGCTGCACGTCTTCGCCCTTATCGCCCGGCTTGGCGATGAAGCCTGTAGGACCGCCGCGACCCACTTGACCCGCCTTGCGAGGCCACACGTCTTTGGCTACACGTTGCAGCCATGCCATGGCACGTCGATAGTCACGACGCACAGCACCCGCCGCCTCGCTCGACGAGTAGATGCTTCCATGGTAGTAGACTTGGGCCATGAACAGCGAGCTCCTCACATCGCCGTGCTCGGCCACATAGATGTGGTATTCCAACAGATCCTCCAACGCCGAAGGATCGCGAGCTGATCCGGGCTGGCGGTTGAGCGCAGCCTGCACGGCAGGGTTGAGCACTGCAAAGCCGGTAGATGCGACGGAAGCACCGGGGCCGTATGCGCCCCCATCCAGGTCCGAGATGCGGATCTTGGTGTAAGGCAGCGTGAGTCCGCCGGGTGGACCTGCCTGAAAGCGTTTGTACGCATCTTCGGCCGCCTTTTCGTAGAGCTCGAGCGCGTTCCAGCAGGAAGGCGCAACGCCGATGCCCGCCTTGTACCGGAAGCCGAGTGCCATCTGCGACGGAGCGTGTCCTGCGTTGGCTGCGATGGTGTAGTGCAGCACCGCTTTGGCTTGGTGTTGTGCGTCATCGCTCTTGAGCTGGGCGAAGAGCTCGCGCCTCTTCTTCCATGCGGAACGCACGTCGTCGACGGTGGGCGAGGATGTGAACGAGGACCAGGCGCCTTGCTCGTTTGGCAGGGGTTTCCAGTCGCCTCGAATGGTCGATTCCCATCCGCTACCTTCGAGGAAGGCTAGACGAGCGTGCGCACTTGCGTTGCCAGCCACCGAGTTGCCAAATTGGTCGTGGCCGAGGTCGACGAGGCGTTGATAGCAGGCACGAGCGCGCGCGAGGTTGGGCTGACTGCCGTGCGTGCCCCACAACGAGTGCTCTCCAAGCACCCAAAGCGCGTCCGCTAAGGCCGATGAATCGTTTGCGCCAAGTCCTCCAGTCGCGTTCTTGAACGCGGTTTGCAGCAGACTCGAGCTGCTTCGAGCTGCGGAAGAGTATGCTTCATGGTGCCAGTCGACCGATTTGCGGCCCCAGCCCGCCAGTGTGAGCAGTGAGACAGCATGACGTCTGCCGCCGTCGCCCTCGTCGTCGTCCGTATCAGAGTCGCTGCTGTCTTGCCCACGAGCTGAAGACATGGTGAGGTCGTTCGAACCCTCACGTTGCGCATTGAAAGGTCCAAACATGATGCTCTCCCATACGCTATCTGTCGGATTGAGCGGCTTTGTTCGTTCTGGCAGCACTTCCCAGTCTGGCCAGAGCGGTAACGGGCTCGCCGTAGGCCACTGAGATTCATAAGGAGCAGCACCGAGCGGCGGCCCCTGCCATTGGTGAGCGCGGTCGCCCTTGAGCAAGCTCACGCCCTTGATCTTGGCACCGACGGTATCTCCGCGTCCAGACGCATACCCTTCCAGCATTGCATCCTTGATCTGTCGGCTGAATGAGCGAGTGTCGTGGAAAGGATCTGTTCTTCTTGAAGACTCTGAAGCGGATTCTGAGTCGCCCTGCTGCTGAAACGAGTTTGCGGATCTGCTGGATTTGCCCACCTTGGATTTGGTCTTGATGATATTGCGAAGCAGTCGGAGAGCCTCTTCGTAGGCCTGTTGTGGTGCATAGTCTGTCGAAGCTTTGGATGCAGACGGTGCTGTGAAGGTCACCTGCTCGGCAAGCGCTCTACCCGTCACGTAGAGAAAGCAGCTCGCTACCAGCAAGGCCAGCACAGCCTTGCTGCGATGCGTCGAGCGTCGATTCGAGCCTGCCATGGGTCTACGAGCAGAGCCTTTCCGACTCCATGAAGCGGGTGAGTCGGAAGAAGGTCAGGGAGGGGGTCGATGAGGAGATGATGGTCGATGCCTGCACCAACGGTCTGTGCTCTCACAAGAGCAGACAGCAGTCTCGGCCGCTTTCCTCCACGTCGACCTCGAAATAAAATTCGGCGCTTGTCAAACCGCGATCTCACAATTTGCAGCCGAAGAAAATTCCCTTCGCCATCACCAAACATCAAGCTCACTCGACCCTCTCTTGGCCTCCAACGCTAGCAACGTGTTCTAAACGATTGCAAAAGTGAGCGTCTAGGCATGCGAACAAGGACCAAAGTGACAATAGAAACCGAAAGAATGA
Source organism: Sporisorium exsertum (assembly GCA_928724755.1). NCBI lineage: Eukaryota > Fungi > Basidiomycota > Ustilaginomycetes > Ustilaginales > Ustilaginaceae > Sporisorium > Sporisorium exsertum. The sequence continues at coordinate 254,387 of CAKMXK010000030.1, read as the reverse complement.
CAAGATAGATCCACAAAACAAGTTCTAGGCTGATACGATAGCTTCACACCTTCCTGCCGACACCGCCAGACGTAGCCCTCCAAACCGCCTTGGAAAAGAGCCCGCCCCACGTGTCAAACGTAGCAGTGAAGCACTCGGCCACGGCAAATAGCAGCGCATACGAAGTCACCACCACGACCAAGATCGTCGCCCAGTACGGCACGCCAGCCGCGAGTAACGTCAAACACAACCACGCCGACCACGTCCACCAAACGACACCGTGCATCAGGAACACGGCGAACGCGTTCCTTCCGATATACGACCACAGGCGCAAGCGGAAGAAGCCACGCAGTAGATCCGACAGGTCCGTAAGCAGAAAGAAGCTGAACGAGAGAATCCACGACGACACGCGAGGGTCGGTGTAGCTGATGCCCGGGTCGCCGGTCCATGCGTGCGGTGTCTCGGTCGTCCAGTCCGGGTGGATTCTGTGTTCCATGTTATCAAAGCCGTTGCCGCGCGCGCCGGGGATTTGCGATAGGTACTGCTGCGTCCATGCTGCGAGGAAGAGCGTCCATGCCAGCACCTGGCCGTGCACGCGCAGCTTGTCGGCCGACTCCGGCAGACGCAGCGCGCGACGCACAAGGCCAGGCACCAGCGGGATCCCCTTGGCGGCCGCAGCCTGGTAGTTGAGCTTGCTGTCCAGGTCGGCAATGACGAGGCCGGCCATGAAGTAGAGGTCCCACGTCTGGGCGTACCAGCTGAGCGAGATGCAGAGAGCGTAAAACGTGAACCGCTTGTACGCATTCTTGATCTCGTGCGCTACGAGTGCGCAGATCATACACGTCCAAGTCCCTTGCACGATCACGGGGATGGTCCACAGCACACCGGTAGCATAGCCCGTCACCAGAGCAGGCTGCACGGGAGGCGCAGACCACCAGAGCGAAATAAAGGCGTCCACGAACACCATGACGTTGTCAAAGTTTTGCCAGTACGACCACGTCGACCACGTCCTCGATGCCAGACGAGGCACCCACTTGAACGCACCTACATCCATGAGGAAGTAGTTGGCCAGCACGGCACCGAGCACCGGCAGCGCAAGACGAGGGATACGCCGAACAGTCGCATCGCCCATGCTCTGCAGTCCACCCTTGAGCAGGTAACGGTTGGTCATGGTACGAGAAGGCAGCATGAAGAAGATGCCCAGCTTGAGGCCCTGATTGACGACCAGCGGGCCGATAAGCGAGCGGAACCAGAATTCAAACTTCGGGTAGTGGTGCGGCGCATCGGGCGTGGTGATGCCAAAGTAGTAAATAAGCATGAAGTGGTGGAACGACACCAAAAAGCACGCGAAACCTCGCATGCCGTCGAGATAGTCGATCCTTCGTGCTCCCGTCGAGGTGAGCTGCGTGGTTCCCTTGATGAAGAGGAACTCGTTGGTGCGGCGAACCATGGTCTGAAGCAGCGACTCGGGCGGTTTGACTTTGGCACCCGCACCGTCTCGTGCTTGGCGTCCGACAGCATCACCGAGCTCGGGCTTTGCAAGCGCACCGACTTCACCATCGGCGGGATTGAGTTCTCGTTGCTGCCACTGGATGATCTGAGGACGCTGGAACGCTTCGTGCGCTTCGGAAGCGTACGGCTCAAACATCGACCCGGGCCTTGACGTGCCTTCGTGCTGGAAGTGGAACATGGACGAAGCGGCTGCTGCACTACGCATCGATGAGAATGAGCCGCGCCGTTTGCCGAGCAGCTGTTCGTGTGTCAAGTGAGTCGAGTGTCCCGCGCTCGATTCCGCACGTGGAATGCCGAGGTATGACCCGTCCAATTCGTAGCTTTCAGCAGATTTGGCATCGCCCACCAGCTCGATCTCGTCGTAATCGCCCTTGGTCGTGCTGCCTTGGCTTGAGGACGGTGGCATACCCGATATACTGTGAGTGGATAGCGACGCCGGAACGTCTCCCGCAAAGCCTGGCGCAACGTAAGGGAGTGCATGCGTTCGGTTCAAGTCCTCGATCCATCTGGGCGTCTCTGCGCCGGTGCCAAAGGCGGACGAGTCGTATCCGTGCAGCGAGTTGGATGGCCGCTTCGCATTGAGGTTGGTGGTCGAGGCAAAGGAATGCGGCAACAGACCACGGCCGTTTCCGCGAATCTCGGCGTGGCTGTTGTAAGAGCGAGCATCGCCGTCGTCATCGTCCGAGTCACCGTCGTCGTCCGAGTCCGAATCGGAGCCATAGACGAGGTCTGGCGAGGTCCAAAGCTGGACGGGCTTGGTCACCATCAGAGAGGCGCCATATGTTGGGCTCATAGAGCCGGGTGTCCCAGCTGGAGTGAGGCCAAACAAGCGAGACTTGTCATCCAATTCGTCGATGGGGGTAACTGGAGAAGTATTGCCGAAGCTCGATCCCTTGAAAGCGTGCGAAGAGACACCAAACGGCGATGCAGAAGGATCGAAATGGGTCTCGGAAGTGGTGGTTGAATTGTGATTCTCCTTCTCCTGAGCAGCGATGGTCGCGGTACGTTTTTTCTTGTCCTTTGCCTTGATGGAGCGCACCACCAATCCGTGGACAATGGTCATGACAAAGATGCCTGCAGCAGCAGATACGGCGATGACAGCGTACAGAGGAGAGTGGAATGGCTTCTTGGACGGCTTGAACTTGCGGAGCGCCGCGAGATCGAAGGCAGTGCTGTCGCGCAGAGTAAAGTCATCCGTGCTGCAGATGGCATCCGCGTTGGCGCTGACTGCCGAGCATTGCGAAACGAACTGCATCTGACGCTGTTCGAGACTCGAGTTGAAGAAGAAGCGCGCATAGCGGACATGGGTCAGCAGCGGTTCGCGTCGGGGCGGACCCTGGGACTGCGAATGCTCGCCGTTGGACCAAGCCTGGAAGCTGATTGGCATAGGAGTGATGGGCAGATGTGTTGCATTGACGCCCTTTTTCACCGAATGGAAGTTGGCGGTGTCGTTTGTGGCGGCATTGCGCCATTGGAGTAGCTCGGACTGCCAGTCGAAGCGGTGTTCGAGGTAGTCGTCTGTGCCGAGAGACGAGATATTGAGCTTGAGCGGCTGGTCGCCATGGCCGTATGCGGACCACGACCATTGGAGCGTCGAGTTTGCCGGGTCGTTGGAGGTGAAGATGCCGACGTTTACGGTCTCCGAGTCGTTGTAGGCGGCGCTGAACTTGAACGCGGCGCCCGCGCCGCGAGAGATGGCGGGTTCAACCTGTGCACGAAAGGAGCCGTAGAGGATATCACGCCTGCGTGTGACGATCTGGGAGCCATTGACGATGCGGTGAATGGGCTCTGCTGGCGAGACTTGTAGTGCGAGTGCATTGTCCTGGATGAAGGTGTTGTTGTAGCTGACGGCGCTGCGGTAGGTGGCGTCGAAGCTGTTTTCCCACTTGTTGATGAGATTGCCTACGAGCGACCATGCCTGCTGACCGTCTCCGGTCTCGCCTGGTGTTGCGCCGCCATAGATGCGAGGCGATTGTTGTGGTTGAGTGACAACATCGTTGAGACCAGTCTCGTTGAAGTAGGTGATGGTTCTATCCGTCCACAGAGCGTTTGTGACGGGGTCGCGATAGCCGCACTCGCATGCTGCTTGAACCGATGGAAGGCAAGATACGGCAAGGACAATTGCAGATGCGACCAGCTTTGCTGGCGCGTGGTTGAGGGCGACCATGCCGAGCAACGACGCTGCGCCGGGTGTCGATCGCAATTGGGTCGTATGCTTGGCAAGCGTCTATCAAGTGTAAGAGAACGGTGAGAACGTCCAGTCTAGCTAGGCCCGGATTCTAGGGGAAGGTGGATGGTGAGGAAGAAGGAGGATTCGGAGAGCAACGGAGTGATGGATGAGCCTTGGAAAATGACGGCGAGGAAAGGAGTCGTCCAGCCAAAAGCAGAGTGGAGGCGGTATGTAGAGGGAGCAGCCGCGACAATGCCAAAGTTTGCAAAAGCCCGACGGCTTTGCGGCAGGAAGCTGGAAAGGAGCAGTGTTGCTATGCAGTAATGGAACGAGCAAAGAAAGATTGCAAGATGAGCGCAATGAGAGAGACGCAAGGCAGCTTGTTAGAGGGATTGGCGATGATTGCAAGCGGGAGGTTAGGTCGTCGTGCACGAGGCGATAGACCACCTCGGTTTGCTGCTTAGCCAGTGCGTCAAACTCGGCGCTCGACCATCTCCTCAGGAAACGCTGAGACAGACCGCAGCAACAGCGTTAGCTTAGAGCAAGCGGCGAGAAAGCAATCAAGCCAAAGCTCATCAAGCATCAACAAGGTTTCAAGGGGCCACGAACTCGCAGGGGTCCGCTGCGAGGAAAGGATTCGAGGCTTGCAAGATGAAACCATCTTGTCCAAGCGAGCGAGCAGCCAAACTTGATGGATTCGCCGCCTATATTTGGGCGCTGTTTGGCGGTCGACATTCGAAGCAGATCGGATGACTGACCCATGCTTCGGTATTATTTTTATCCTTTCTTTTAACTAACTCTTGAGTAAAATTAATTGGATCAAACTGACGCAGCAGTGCCAACCCTACGCAGGAGATTACAGGCTACAGATGGCTCACGTCCGTTTTGCGACGTACGCTGACGACGGCTAGCTTAGCCTCACGCAGCAACGCTTACGCACGACGAGCAAGGGCGATTTCTGGGTCGCCCTACGGTCATAGCCCGCATCTCGCTTTGGCGTCACTTGGCGAGACATCGAGGGTGTGGTTTGAATCTCGTTTGTTTGCTTGCCCTGCTTGCATCCTCGCCTTGCATGCTTGCCAGCTGTGCCACGCTGTCAGTCGACGCAATTGCGGGTGTATGGCGTCGGTGGAAGACAGCTGTTGGCAAACTGAGGTCAAGGGCTGTTCTTGTCTCGCTCACTTCGCTGCGGCCCTCTGGGGTCTTGCCCCTCAAGCGCCTTGATGCTGCACCCTCGATTTGCAGTGCCGGTCCATCGCGTCCAAGAGCCGCTTGTTCTAGGATTCTCGTGCCATTCACCGATGTTGACAGCATAGTGAACACCTCGATGCATTACGCGAGCACCGGTTTGCGACACGGAGCAAACTTTCGCAGATTACCTCGTCAGATGTGCTGGTGGAGTTACCAGTGCGGCCACCATTCTGCCGTTCTCCAGAGCCGACTGCAAGCGCTTTCATAGCCGCCTGCAACCCTCTTCAACTCTCTTTGCATTCGAGCCTGAGCTTCTCGATCTGCATTCGCTTGACGGCTACGATTTGGATCTCTCCGCTCCACAGACATCCTAAACTCTTCTTGATTCCTGTCAGCATTCAATACCCTGTCAACCAACAATTCACAACTCGTAAGACAATTATCGTTTCTTCCCTTCCTCTCCCTACCACGGCCACCGACATCCCTTTCCTCCGTCAATACCCTTTACCGAGCTTCAGCCCGTTCCTTGCTAATCGCACCGTTGTCAAACCTTCCCGAACCACCGGAGACTGTGCTCTGCTGCACGCAACCAGCTTGCTTTCCGGCAAGGCATAGGCACAGCGATCACCACCATGAGTACACAAGGCGCCATGCGCAGCACGCTGGGCAACGTCTCTGCCTTCATCTACGGCTGGACGCCCATAATCCTGCTCGCGTGCTACTGCGTCTTCGGTTTCTTCTTCTACCTGGCCATCCCGCCCATCCTCCAAGAGGTGCTCTTCTACATCTTTCTCGTGCTGCAGACCTTCACCTCGCTCTCGGTGTCCACAGAAGCGATGCAGTCCATCCGACCCGCGGTCAAGTCCCGACGTGCTTTCCGCAAAGCCGCCAAGGAAGGATGGGGCGAGACCGAAAACGGAAAGCCCTGGCCCAAGGTCGACATTGTGCTCGTAGCCTACCTGCCCAACGAGAAGGACATCATCATGCGACAGCTGCGCTACGCTCTGCGCGAGATCAACTACCCCACGGACAAGCTCATGATCAACCTCGTCTACAACACGCCCAAACCCATCGAGCCTGTAGAGACCGAACTGCGCGAGCTCGAAAGCGCACACGCCCGACTGCGCGTCATCAAGGTGCCCAACTCGACGTCCAAAGCCGAGAACATTAACCACTACCTCTCGTTGGACTACAAGTGCGATATCATCACGCTCTACGATACCGATCACTATCCCGACCCCAATGCGATCCGATGGGTAGCGCGTCGGTTCTTGCAAGGCGGTATCGACGTTATCCAAGGCCGATGCTGCGTCTACAACTACGACGAGACCTGGTTGACCAGACTGGTCGCCGCCGAGTTCGATATGATCTACGGCGTAATGCACAGCGGAAGAGCAGAGATGCAAGGCTACGGCTTCTTTGGCGGTTCCAACGGCCACTGGAATGCGAGTCTGCTCAAGACGCTGGGCATGCAAAAGCACATGTTGACCGAAGACATTGACAGCTCGATGCGTGCGATCATCTCTGGAGCCAGGATCGAGTATGACTTGAAGGTGCTCTCCTACGAGCTTGCGCCAGAGACGGTTCCGGCATTGCTAAAGCAGAGACTGCGATGGGCGCAAGGCTGGACCCAGGTGGCCTTCCGACATGCTCTTCCCGCTGTACGACGAGGAGCCTACTCCGATGACAACGGCTGGAGATCTCGTCTCGGTCTCTTCCAGCTCCTTGTCTACCGGGAACTCTACTTTTACGTGTGCACACAACTTCTTTTCATCCTCGTCTCGTCCTTGATCACCAGCTTGCCTGGAGAGGGTCTCAAGGCGTGGTTCAACAACTTGGGAGGATTTGCCATCTCGATATGGGCGCTCGCAGTCAACCTGATGTGTCTCTTTGTGACCATCTGCATCGTGCTCAAGAACCGATCCAACTTTACCCATCCGATGGGTATCGTTGCCTTTGGCCTTGTCTCTCCTTTCTACTACAGCATTGTAAGCATCTCGGCCATCTTTTGCCACTTCCGCGAGTTCATTAAGTTCGAAAAGTGGAATCCAACTGCGAGATCCATTAAGAGGCAGACGCACTCCCCATAGATTCCATTTTTGTACTGTATTGCATTCCTCCGTTAGAACAGTTGTTACCGTAGCTGTCATGGTCCCAGCTTGTGTGAAAGAGTGAGCGCTCAGCTCTCGGCGTCCGACAGCCGCAGGAGAGCGTGTCATCGGATCGGGGGTCGAGCCAACGAGTGATCGGGCAGACAACTCCCTGGTCTGCGGTTTCAGCTAGTGCCAAACTCGTTCTGTCCGAAGCGTTGCTGCTGCGCCATCGTGCATTTGGAAGAGTCCCACCATTCCATCTGACTGGGCTGCATTGTCCTTTGAGAGCGTGGACGACAACTCGATCGCTCTCTCGTCTGGTCAGAAGAGGGAAGAATGTCGGGCGCGAGAGGCCCCTACTCGTTGCGTGTGGGCTGAGTCAGTGAGTGCCTTGCTGCCTCACGCTCGGACCTTCCTTCCAGCTACAAATGAGCTCTATGAAGCTGTGGACTGAGCATCTGCTTCGCCCACACAGCAGCAGTGAGAGGCCGTGTAAAGGGTCGCTGCCCCTGACTGCCTTGGCCTCTCATCCCCACTCACCTGCCGGCGATTTGCCATCAACAGACTTTGAACAACGTCTGAAGCCGTGCTCATTACCAGCATGTCCAAACGTAGCCGCAGCCCCGCACTGTCTGCTGGGACGCCTCCGTCGTCAGAGGAGGAGGAGGGCGATGGGCATACACGAGGGCGTTCGTGGCGCTGGAAGCAATTTCGACCGCCAAATATTGAGCTGGCGTTGCTGGGGCCAGACCGAAGCGCCAGTAATACTACGCTCACGGACGGCTTTGCCGCGCGTATCCATGACAACGAGGACACCGACGAACTAGCGGTCAAGTTCCGGCTCAGAACGTTTGACGAGAAGGTGGCTTTCGGTATTCAGCGTCAGAGGCTACCGAGTTCATTCAAGCCCCGGAGCAAGTCGACACAAGTAGACTCCTTTCGGTTCACAGACAAAACGAGGTGGACGACGGAGTCTTGTGCATTGGCCGTCGCCTCTCTGACGCAGCAAATCAAGACACAACTCGATCCGAGTGTAGGCGGCGAGCCGCACTTCTTCTTTCCGCGTTCGACGCTTATGAATGTGACCTTTACCGGGGTCAAACGGTATGCAAAGGGGCACAAACTGCATCTGGAGTGGGACGGCCAAAAAGTACTTGACGACAAGGTCGGGATCTTGCTACCAGACGCTCATATCGTGCTTGGCATCCGTCGCATCTGGTCAAAGGTCAAACCTGGTCAAATTGCTGGAGTATGCTCAAGACCAGCTGTCTAGCCTTTTGAGCTTCAAGAGCGTTAAGATCCTTCCTCACCGTTCCACCAGATACCCAAGGATCAGCACTTCGGAGACTAGAAAGGATATGGTGATTCTCGGTGCCTTCAAGGATACGAGCTACCATTCGGGCATGCTTCCAGGCTTCATTGCCCTGCTCACTGAAAAGACCTACGACCTATACTTCGAAAACCGCGACGACATTTGGGGGACTTGCCGCCTCGACAATTACGCTAAGGTGGTGTTGAATGGACTGATGCTCCAGCGGAGCTATGCCCTGATTGCTGCCAGCCGACTCACTGTATGTATCCTTGCGGTCGACCACAGCGCACAAGCATAATGATGCTCATGCAGATGGCCGGGCTTCGCTCTGAAGATGTAATTCGCAATCTCACAATTTTGTACGAAAAAAATTCATAAATTCATGTTCAAAACACACGAGACCATGCAGGGTCGCTTTGTGTTGATCTAGAAAAAAACACGCGTCTAGACTGGCAGACTGCCGGCAGAAAAGCTTGCGGCTGAGTGTGTGTTGATTCACTTCAGGGGCACTTGACGGAATGCATCAACACTTGGGTTTGGGGCGCCCGATGCATCAATACTCGAACTTGCTCTCCTCCTCTCCACCAACACCATCACCAGCTCATCGCTCGCTTGCTTGCTCGCTTGCTCGCTTGCACATCACTCTTGTCACGACTATTCATCTGCAACTCGCTAATTGCCAATTCGAGCAGCCTCGTCGTCTACGACGCAACACACAACACCACCTTCTTGTTCGAGCTGGACGAACAAGAACGCTTGATCCACAATGTCGTCCTTCTTTGGCCTCTCCAAAACACGCACATTCAAGCCCAAGCGCAACATCCCCGAGGGGACCAAGCAGTACCAACTCAAGCGATATGCTGAAGCTACACTTGGAAGCGGAAACCTGCGCCTCGCCGTAGTCCTTCCCGAAGGCGAGGACCTCAACGAGTGGCTAGCGGTCAACACGGTCGACTTTTTCAACCACGTCAACATGCTCTACGGCACCATCACCGAGTTTTGCACGCCCACCGAATGTCCTGTCATGTGCGCCGGCCCGCGCTTCGAATATCACTGGCAGGACGCCAACTCGGCGCTCTACCGTCGTCCGACCAAGATGTCCGCACCAGAATACGTCGACTGCCTGATGAACTGGGTGCAGTCGCAACTCGACGACCAGGCGCTCTTTCCGAGCAAGATCGGCGTGCCCTTCCCCAAGAACTTCCCTGCGGTTGTCAAGTCGATCCTGAGACGGCTGTTCCGTGTTTACGCGCACATCTACAACCACCACTTTGCGCAGGTGTGTGCGCTGAGCATCGAGGCGCATCTCAACACTTCGTACCGCCATTTCCTGCTGTTCATCACCGAGTTCCAGCTGGTAGAGCCACGAGAGCTGGCGCCATTGGTCGAGCTCAACGAGGCCATCCTGGGAGAGGCATGATCCACTGTCTTCTCCGATCCGACGACCCACTTACGCCCCTCTTAATCTGTATATTGCGCCACCCATCTACTATACCCTCTCCAAGGACCTTTCGGTTGCCTCTGTCCAAGAATGTGCAATGTAACGTCATCGTCCTGCGTCGATTCACATCGTAAAAACTCGAGCTTTTTTCCACCCAGGCAGAAGCTGGACCAGCGATGTTGGTCTCAGATCCAACCAGGACCCCAACCTGGGACGGCTGGCTGGTTGGACCAGGACCTGAATTATTTTTTTTTTTTTTTTCGGACAACTTTTCCTCCACGTGCATCTGGAGATCCATGCCAGTTGGTGACCAAGCTCAACAGCGGCAACCACAAGCCATCTGTTATAAGCTCGGGATGGTGGGTTCAGTTGTGAAGCCAGCGACTTCGGTGACGATGATCGGGACCCTGGGTGAATGGCTGAGTCCAAGGTGGCTGCTGGGGTGGCTTCACGGACGGAATTTTCCTTTTTCTACGATATGATTCGTCTGATCAAACTTGGGGTGAAGTTAAGTTGATCGAGGCTAGTTTTCCAACTGCATACCGCTGAGAAAGTTGCGTTTGGACGAACCTCGTGTTTGTACAGAGTCGGGCCTTAGTGTTGTACGAAGCCAAACCTAAACTTCGAAGGAGGGCTCTGGATTGCTAGCAGCAGCATGACGCAGTCAACTCATACGGCGAGCGAGGGCCCATCAGAAGCATTTCCGACTGGCTGCCATGGTTCGTGCTGGTTGCGCAGGTGAGCTCGGGACCTTGGCAAAGACCTCGAGGTGGAAGCGCGATGTTCGGAGCTGCTCCTCCTTATGCCGGAGCAACCAGTCTAGCTCAGGCTCAGGCCTGCTCGATACATCTTGCTGAAGGATGGTCGCAGAGGTGGAACGCCACAGACGAAAGGGATGCCAGTCATTGCTCAGCCCAGCTCGGTTTTGGCTCAAGGTTCTGCGCGTTACCAGTCACGAGCCATGAATCGAAAGACGTGGGCATCAAACCGAAGGAGGAGGTTGCACGAACCGAGGCGCCAATGTGGGGGCGAGGTTCTCTCGACGACGCACTTGGTACCCGTGCGATCTCTTCAGGTAATCAAGCGGACGACGACCACTGCTTCTCCCGCCATCCCCCGCTACTCAGACCACAACACACCAGGAGAATTTTCACGTGACGAAACAGGACTAGCATTTCCATGTGACAACCGAAGAATGAAGAAAAGATACCATATGACCAAGCGTAGCGGCTGACATTAGCCAGCACATGCCAGCGGGGGGGAAGGGAAAAGACCTAGAAGCTCTTGACAATGATTACAGAATCGGAAAGGGGGGGGTTTTTTTTTTTTTTGGCGTCATGCGACGCAGAACGACGACGATGAGAGCTTAGTTCTTGTCGACCGAGTCCTCAGAGGGCTGGTCGCTGTCGACGGACAAGCGCCTCATACCGGCGAGCTCGTTGCTGACGCAGTTCTGCTTGTCGTTGAGCTTGCGGTTGTTGATGACAAGACCGAGGATGATAGGGGGCACCGAAAGGACGATGGCGACGACGAGCAGGATGTGGACGTATTCGTTGTAGGCGTCGATGATCCCGGTCCTCTCAGGAGTGCCGATGGGGTATAGGGAGGCGGCGGTGATGGGGCTAGCGTAGATGGCAGCGCGCTCGGTGGCATTGAGCATGGGGAGGTGTTTATCGTAGTAGCCGGGAAGCACATTGGTCTGGACGGCACCGACGAGGGCGTTACCACAAGCGCCGCCGATCTCGGTGAGGAGGAGGAAGTAAGCGGTGACGGTGGCGACGTCCTGGTGACGAACGCTGACCTGAGCAGCAACCTGGAGGGTGATGCCGAGGAAACCACCGCCCATGCCCTGGAGCACCTGCGGGAAGACGGCCTGGACGTTGGAGGAGCCAGCGGCACGGTACTTGATCATAAGACCAATGCCGAGCACTCGAATGCAAGCACCCGAAATCATGACCCACTTGTAGTTCTTGGTGCCCAGAGAGATGAAGCCGGCAGCGATACCAAAGACAGTCAAGGCAAGCGACTGGCAGTTGGAGAAGTAGGTGGCGTCGGTATTGTCGTAGTCCATGACGATGATGGACCAGTAGTAGGCAGGGACCCAGGAGGCATAGAAGCTGAAAAAGTCAAAGAAGCCAATGGCAGTGGCAAAGTGGACGTCCTTGTTGAGCCTCCATCGCCTGTTGAGAATGGGCTTGGGAGCGATGTATTCCCAAATGCAGAAGCCAATGAGCATGACGCCGCCGAGTACAAGCATGGCGATGATCCAGCCGGTGGACCAGCCATCGGGCTGGAGTTTGGCAAGGTTGAGAGGAAGGAGAAAGAGGAGGAAGCCAGCGCAGATGAGGAAGAGGCCGAGGGCATCAATGTCGACGAGGAAGGCGTAGATGGCGGCAAAAAAGAGGCGGAAGGCTTCCCTGTTGAGGGGCCAGGTGAAGATGGCGGCGAACAAGGGCTTGTAAGGGTGGACGGGGACAAGACCCTTTGCCTTGGCTCTCCTCTGGTTGATGGCGAGGGCGAGGATGATGGAGAAAGCGGCGACGGGAGCGCAGATGCTGAAGAAGCCGGGACCCCACCTCCAGTTGACGGCAGTGAGCTTGGTGGTGATCTGGGAGGCAGCCCAGAAGTTGATGACGTAGGGGAGACTGACGAGACCGATCGAGAGACCACGCCACTTTGTGGAGATGTAGTCTGCGAGGACGATCTGCTGCATGATCTGGACACCGGTGTTACCGAGAGCGTAGAGGACGGTACCACCGGCAACGTCGCGGGTGGACTGAGCTACGGCGATGATGACGAAACCAAGCACCCAAAGAATGACGGAGAGGGTATAGGCCTGGGCACGACCAAAGACGTCGGCGAGCTTGGCGATGGGGAACTTGCCGACTGCGATGAGGACAGCCTGGACGATGCTGATGGCAGTGTACGCGGGGTAGTCGTTGAACGAGGTGGTAGCATAGGTCTGCCAGGCCCACATGGTGTTGTTGTCGAGACCAGCAAGGTAGGCGACGAGGGCGATACCAAGGATACCCACCCAGAGGGTCCAGTCAGCTACACTGCGACCGGCCTCAGCAGCCAAGACACCGATCTGCTTGTTGGCATGTTGGTGATCGCGGTGCTCGTGAGATTCTTGGGAAGCATCCCAATGCTCGTCGTGCTCGTCGTGCTCGACCTGCTCGACCTGCTCGACGTCGGTGGGCTGCGCCATGCTTGTGTGTGTATGTGCAGGAGGAGGGAGGTATGGGTTGGAGGGAAGGGAGGTAAGGGGAAGGAAGAGAGGAGCACAAGGACGGGATGGACAAGTGCTTATCAGATCGAGCGAGTTTAAGTAGGTGCTAACTGGACTTGCACATGACGCAAAGCGAAGAGAGGAAGAACGTGAAGTCCAGCCGAGATGGAACTTGGAGCTGTCATGAGCAGTGGCAGGGTTCGGCAGGACTCGGCTGAAAAAAACTTGTCAGGCACAGTTCTATTGTAGGCACCGTGCAGTTGAACCAATGAGCGGGGCTTTGACGAGGTCCACGCTGTTCGACGCTGTTTTGGGTTGACATGATGTTCGTCGCTTCTCTCATCAGATTGGTCGGATCAGATAACCAAGATCGAATTTCATTTCAACTCCGACGCCCCATTTTCGACTTTCTTTTCGTGTTTGTATTCGATTTGAATCCAGAATCTAGTTCTTTTTCGCCAAGACATTTCGAGCGGCGAGAAATTCTGCGCGTGCAAGCAATCGGATCAGATAAATAAAAAAAATGAAAAATAGCTGTGTCACTTGGAGACGATCAAAGCGGAACAATAGTTTTCAAGCAGTGGTAGTCAGTTGAGATTCATTCCGTCCTTTGACCCGTGTCCGAGTCTCGGCGGAATGCCCGCGAAACAGGCCGGCCGTCGAATCAAATTCAAGGGTATAATTCTCAGAGAGCTGGATTGCATTGTTACACTGCCGTACACCGCAACTGTCGACCGAAACTACTGCGCTAGCGCCGCCTCGTTGAGAGCCTCGGCCTGGCGCATGTTGATTTCCATCTCGAGCATCTCGCATGATTCCTGCAGAGCGTTCTTCTCGTCTTCCAGCGCCTTGTAGGCGGTTTGCGCAAGCCCTTCGCGGCTCACAAGACGCTCCACCTCCTTGCGCAACGAGTCGAGTCGCTCTGCTTTGCCACCCTGCTCTTCTCGAAGCAAACGCTCAAACGTCTCGCGTGAGATGGCCGCTTCTTCCAACGCCTTGAACTGCTCCTTGGCCGACGCCGAGAGCGCCTCGCTCCTCGCCTTGTAACCACCGAGGACTTTCAACAGCGTCTTTTCGCCTTTCGATGCCTGCGACGCTGCTTCTGCCATCTTCGCCCGTGCAGACGCCAATTCCTCAATCAAGCTTGACTTGTCGTTTCGCGACTCAACCCATCGCTGCTTGAGCGCGGCTTCGAGCTTCTCCATCGCCTCGTCATCGTCGTTGAGCGAAGCGCCTACAAGTCGTTGCAGTGCTTCCTGGTTGGCGCCTGGAAAGCCAAACTGCTCCGCCAACTCTGCGCGCATCAACTCTCGAGCAGCAGCCAGCGCTGCGTCCGAGAGTGGGTCGAGATGCACCGATTCAGGCTCAGGATGCTTGCCTCCAGCGATCGGATGCATGTTGGCATCGTGATGCAGAAGCTTTGCTGTTTCGCGAGCAACGAGCAGCTCTACGCGATCGCGGTATCTCGACTCGATGTGCTGGGTCAATCGCTCCAGATCCACCTCGGCGGGTCGTGGCAGGTTTCGGCGCACGACTTGGCTGCGGCGTGCCTCTGCTTTGGCCTGCTCTTCCGCTTCTTGACGCGCAAGTCTCGCATCACGCTCGGCTGCATCCTCTTCGCTGATGGGCGCGCCGACGTCAAGCCTGCCCGAGCTTGCTTCGGGCTCGGCATCTTCCTCGTCCACCACAATGTCGAAATCGTTCTTTGGGGCTGGCAACGAAGACAGGCTCTGCCTGAGCTGAGACTGAGCCAGGTTACGTGCCCTCTTCAGATCCCTTGGCGTCTCGTAGCCGGCTTGAGACTTGCCTTCGACGTTGAGTCCTAGGTTGTCGCGCCGCGGTGTTCTTTGAGGTGTGCTCCCGACTGCTTGCGATCGCGAGTCCCTCTCTGTGTCCATCAAAAGTGGATTGGGTGTTTGCGGTACATGAGGTCCGGGCGTTTGTGTAACAGATGACTGCGAAGATTGCAGATCCACATTGGCATCGCCCAACAGCGGAGTCTGGGCCGAAGACATGAGACGCAGGTTCCTGGCTTCTCTCATGACAGAATCCTCGTGCGCTGCGACTTGCGGAGTTCGCGCAGTTTGCGCTGATTCGAGCGCCGAGTACTTTTCGAGCAAGCCATGGGTAGCATCGCTGGAGCCGTCTTCGACCAGAGAGCGTGCTCGCTCACCTGCTTGACCGATCTTGACGATGGCTTCAAGCTCGTCCTGACCGACTTGAGCAGCGGGTAGATTGAGCTTGCGGCGTTTCGTGATTTGGTCTGCTTCCTTGAGCTTGCGGATCTGCTCCTCGATTCGACCTGCCGAGGCTTCTTTGGCTTGCTTATTCTTTTCCTCGGCTTCACGCTGGCGCTTGTTCTTGGTGGGGTCTTCGGGTGCAGCGTTTCGTCGGTTGAGCTCCTGCAAGGTCTTGCCGACGGGCGCTTTGTAGGATTTGGAAGCCTCTGCGCTCGTGTCGTAGAAGCCAGGCAAGGGCTTTTTCTCGAATGGAATGTCGGCATTGTAATCGACCGCGCCCTTCTTTGTCTTTTGTTTGATGGTGATGCCGGCAGCTTTGAGTTCTCTGCGCTTTTGAAGCATGGCAAGGCGGCGGGCTTCTTCGAGGGCGCGTTCACGAGCCTTGCGCTTGGCTTTCTTGCCCTGGGTGTTGGCGAGACGTGCACGTGCTTCTGAAAGCATCTCTTTCTCGTCTTCGTCCATGTCGATCGGGTCGGGTCTGGCCGGCTTGGTTTCGGGATCTGGATCGATTTCACCGGGTCGCAGACGGCGGACGTCATCCGCGCTGGGGACGGCTTCCCCCGTTCCAGTGAGACCGAGGGAGCTGGAGCCAGCCTGGTTGTCTTGTGCCTCGGCCTCATCGAGCAGCCTCTGGTAGCGCTCGAGACATTGGTTTGCAGTTCTGCCGACAAGGGGAGCGATGGTGCGCCATTGCGTAGGCATGAGCTTGGCGAGATGGAGAAGTTTCTCATCCTCGTCTTTGGACCATTCTGTCTTTTTGATGGATGGATCGAGCCACTCATACCATCTTGCCTTGCACTGTTTGGGCGTCTTGCGCACCAAAAGCGAGGAGATGCGTGCCCATTGGTTCTTGCCGTACTTGGAGATGGCGGCCTTGAGGATCTCGTCCTCGGTGTTTTTCCAGACGCCGCCTTTGATGATGACGCGAACCATGATGGATGCGAAGGCCGAGATGTCGACGAATTCCAGTTTGACTATCGCTTGATGCTCGAGGGTGGTATCAGAGGTGAGTGGATGGCAGGATGAGAAGGTGGAGCAAGACAATGGACGTGTTCTGCAGAATTGAAATTTGGACGTGATGCCCAACTCAGCTTCATTATGTCACGCTTATAAAATTTTTTTTTGAATCGGGAGATTCACACTATCGTCAACGGTAAGCTTCGCACGACCTAATTATCTTTGCGAACACTCTACACCCTCACCGCTCACTGTCGTCGTGCTCGGTTGAAAGGCTGTCCCGGTGCGGCCCGAAAGAAGGCGCAAGCTGGCCGGTATCCACCCCGGACGCAAGCAAAGATCTGCGATGGACTGCACAAGGGGCTCTGTAATGCGGTGCAACAGGAAATTGAGGGAGCATGTCGAATCGAGATTGCACCCAACGAGCAGAGAAGAAAAGTCGGGCCTGTCTCGTGCGGAGAGCGTGAGGGTCGACCCTCAAATTGTGCATTGCCCCCACATGCGGGCTGAACTTGGTTCAGCGAATCGAGGCTGCCACACGGCCGACGGCAGCGCCATTGGTTCTCCGAGTGACGTACGGTGTCGGTTCTCGCGGCCGCGAAAGGCGAAATCTCGTCCTTGCAGTGAGCTCCTTTCGAACGACTGACGGGTCAGTTACATTCCACACACGCCATTTTTTGCCTCTTGAGGATCCGCCTACTCGGCGGCTTGAGCGTGGGAATGCGATGCTACTCGAGAGGGCCAAAGCGGCCTCCGGCGTCGGCTTACCGTTCAATACGAATGTGTGCCTTTGTGCTCGTGATTGTGACGCGGCTAGGCTGTCCCGAACAAGGGCTTGCCTGCAGTGTGATAACGCGGAAGAGGTACAAAAAAGCAACCTGTAGGGGCAACCGCCGCAGGAAAGGGTTGCAACCATTCCTTCGCGGGATCGCACTTGCGCGCGCGCGAGGTGGCAGAGTTTGACCGAGCAGGGAACAAAGAGAAGGAAATTGAAAGAAACTCTGAAACCGACACTCGGGTTGGACAATTCGATAGGTAACTTTAGCTCAATAATCGCCTTCACCCCCTTTTGAATTGATTGGCTCGAATACAACCCCAGCTTACAGTGCTGTATTCTACCCTGGATCTGCAATTCGAATTCAAGCCCCCTTGAATCGAATCGAAGCGTGGGCACGAAAAACGGCGGTGAGGCGCATTCTCGATGAATGCAAGGTGCATGTCGGAGTCAAAGCGAGATTAGCCTTCTTTTTCCACGGCCCACTGCGCCGTAAGTAACCCTTGAGCTCAGAATGCCTTCCACATCTCGATCCAAGCCGTTCCCGAGGCTCGCTTTGTGTGTCTCGTTGCGAGCATCGAAGGGGTTGGCTAGCCCGTAGCTATTCTGCGGAAGGGAGCGGCGAATTGTGATTGACTAGGGAGCAGGAGCAGGAGCAGGAGCAGGAGCAAGCGGCGGGCCCGACACCAAAGAGCCGTTCCTCGGCTGTGCGCAGTCTGAGGGCGAGCTGAGAAGAAGGAAAGAAAGGGACATTTGCGCTGGTCCATCGACGCGGGAGAGAAAAGGCGGACAGGCTGAGAAGGCTGTGTGAGTGTGTGACTGTAAAAGAGGGTGTGCGGTTGTCCGTGTGTCAAAAGTGCCAATTTCAGAAGTGTGCATGCGATAGGCTCTCGTAGTGACTCTCTCCCTCCCTCTCTCCCTCTCCCTCATCACCATCATCCTCACGTCCCAAATCCCTTTGACTTCCTTTCATCTTCTACACCTCCATCTTCATCTCTTTCCTCGTCTTGTTCTGCATTCCAATCCCCTTTCTTCATCTCTCTCTCTCTCTCCTCATTTCGTGCTCCTTTCTCCTCTTAACGCCACAGCCCCACCTTACTGCATTGCCCACCCGCGTCTGAATACATATATTTCAAACGCGCCTGGTTCGGCCACTCTTCATTTCCAGTCCAGCTTGAGGCTGTACCATCGTCTCGCATCTCATCACGATCCACTTTCCACTTGCATCTGCATTGCGACATCGCCCCACTTCTTTCGGTCCGAAGAGCATTTCATCCCAATCCTGCTTCAATCCCCGGCATCGCTTCGACGTGATCTCTCTCTCCCTCTCCTGTCTAGCTGAACGACTGGTTCATTCAGCTTCTCCTATCAATTCACCCTTCGACTCGCTCTGGTAGCGAAATTCCCCTATAGACGGTATCTCTCTGTGTGCTCTGGTAGTCGCAGCGTCTTCTTGTCCTGTTCCCTCGACCCCTTCCAGCATCTTCTCGATCTGCAATCACACTCAACCACAATGATCAACAACTCGCCCTCCTTCTCTTCGCCTTCAGGCGCCCAGTCGTTCTCTGCACCATCGTCGTCGCCGCAGGCGCCTTCCTGGGCTAATACAGACGCTCAACAGCAGATCGGAATGTCTCACAACCTGCTCGAGCATTCCTTCCCCGCAGACCACACCAACTCGGTTGCTTTCCAACCCATGTTCAACAACCCTTTCCCCACCTCTTTCCAGCCGAATGCTGGCGTGCCCGCTCTAGGCGCCCCAGCTCCCATGCTCGTACAGCAACCAATGTACGTTGCCCAAGAGCTCAACTCTTTCTGGAAGCCGAACAGCGACCCCGCCCAACTCGTCAAGATGGAGCCTGGCAACGACATGTTCGCCGCTCGCGATTTTGCTGCTTATCCTGGCTCCCAGCCCATGATGGCGAGCATGAGTCTGCCCAGCTACGCCACCCACGCTCCCGACAGGCGTTTCACCTTCTCTGACGCAGAGTCCATTGGTTCGGTCGCGTCGCCAAGCTCCACTTCCGACGCATCCTCCAGACCTGCTTCCGCCAAGCGAGGCTCAAAGCGCAAGACCATGCTCGACGCGTCGCTCGACTCCCCCGCCGCCGTTGGCACTCCCCAAACTTCGGACGCGGTCAAGGCTTCCAAGAAGGCTTCCAAGCCAGCCAGCCAGCGGCGCCCTCCTCCTTCAGCTTCGCACGTCACCGAGTCCGGAAAGCCGTTCCCCGTCATCGACACCTCGGCCAAGCACTCGAGCCTCTTTGTGCCTCCCGACACCTCGGGTCTCACCAAGCGCGAGGCGCGTCTCGTCAAGAACCGCGCCGCCGCTTTCCTTTCGCGACAGCGCAAGCGTGAACAGTTTGAGGAGATGGAGATCAAGTGCAAGGGCATCTCGATGCTCGTGTGGCGCATGTGGGAGGCCATCGCCGGTCCCGATGCTGGAATCGAGCGCGTCGACGCGACTCCGCTCGCTGCCGTGCTTGCCAACGAAGAGCCCATGGCCCGCCTCTGCCTTGAAGAAGTCATTTCCAAAAAGGGCGCCTCCATCGCGCCCACTGCCGACGATGCAGAAGGCACTCCCGCTCCCGAGTTTGCCTCCAATCAATCTACTGCTACGCCTGCTCTCACTGCCCATAAGGATGCCCAAGCTGTTGCAGCTTCCTCTGCTGAGCTCGAGCAAGCCCGCTGTGATCTGGCTGCCTCGATGCAGCGCGAGTCTGAGCTTCTCGCTCAGCTCGACGCGCTTCGTGCTAGCGTCGCTACCGCACAGGCTTCCATGTCTGCTAACGCTATGCCTGTCACTGGCTTTGAGGCCATGGACGTCAACGTCGGCACCATGCCCTTCAAAGGAGTGCAGGGCGCCGAGCTTCCGCTCTTTGTGCCTGACTCGCCGCTGTCCAAATTCACCTTGGGTGACGCTCCCAGCTCGGCCACGATACTGGATGCCTCGCACACTACTGGCTTTGACCTCTCCAAGACCCCGACCTTGGCCATGTTTTCTGAAAACGCTCTGCGCAGCCGATCGGCCCAGCAGTTTGCCAACAACAGCGGCAGCAAGGTGGCTGCCACTGGGATGGGGCTTGGTCTTGACTACCGCTTCCCGTGTGCTTCCGCTCCCTCTTCGCCTTCCACTGCCTCGTCCTCGTCGATGGAGAGCAGCCAGTCGCGCGCCAACTCTTTGGTCTCGCAGCATTCCGCAGCTTCTCGCAAGACTCCGAGCACGCTTGCATCGGTTCTGCTCTTGGCCGGCATGTCGCTCATGGGTGTCGGTCCCTCTGCACGCGAGCTGGCTGCTGCCGAGGCATCTACCAATGCCTCCGCTGCTGCCACTTCCACTACTTCTCGTAAGCAGGCTCGTGCATTCCGAGGATCCTTTGTCAATTCCAAGGTGTCCGCTCGCGCTGCACCCACGCACGTTGCTGGACAGCCTTCGTCGCATTTGAGTGACGATGATCTGCTGGTCGAGATGGGTCTCGCTTCTGCGTCGCTCTCCGAGTCCGAGTCCGAGGATGCAGACGCCAGCAACGGTGCGAGCGTCGTCCAGCCGGCGGCAGGTGCCATGACCGTGTCATGCGCTTAGCTGCTAGCATAGCGATGCTACTGCTGCCTTTCTTCATTATGACGACAACGGCGAGATACTTTCCCTCTACGCCCTTCTAACGACACCAGAGTCTGCTCAAGAGACTCACGACCCAAGATCCTCTGTATCATGACCTTGCATCTTTTTTTCTCATCTCTTCCCCTTCCTCGCATTTTGGTCTCGGAACTGTATACTTATCCCTACTTTCCGCTTCGATTGCATACACGTTCGAGCATTCCTTCTTGGTCTTCACTGGGAAATTTCCGCTCAATCCTTTTGCATACGCTTTGCAAGGTGGCGTCTTCTTCGGTCTGAGAGCGGGTCTCTCGGAGCGAAGGCGATGATCGCAGCAGGCTTATGCAGGAGTACTCGCCTGTCCGTATTCGAGTAGGCCGAGGTGACCAAGTTTCTCTTATTCGACTTCTTCGGTATCCATTATTGTTCAAGATATCCATCCCTCTACCTCTTTCACCCTTCCGTCTCTTTCACCTGTGCCGTTGTATTGTGCGGATCAGGACGGAGGAGAAGGTTTACGGTCAAAAAGGTATTTTTGATCGGGGTGGATTCCTTCGACTTCCTCTTCTCTTACCTCGTTTTTGGTCCGATGTTTTCTTCTCTTGCATTCTGGAATCGACTTCTGCGTTTTACCTGCTGAATGTGTGTGAGGGTGGTGTGAGGACGAGGAGGAATTGAGCGAGGCGGCGGGGGACTTGGAACGAGAGGGAGTTTGGCAGGAGGGCGAGGGGCAAAGGAGATCAAGCGAATGGGACGTTCGCCTGCTTGCTGTGCAGTGGCTCCGCTTTCAAAAGTATTCAAAAGCAGATGAAGATGGATCACACAGGAAGCAACAGACAGAAGCGACACCTTGAAACCTCACAACAGAGTGTCCAGTCATCTCTTGCGAACACGTGGGCGCCGAAGGAGGTGTTTGGGCCCAACGGAACCAAAGTGGTCAGCGATGAGAAGTGAAACTGCAATGACATTTGGTAACAAAGCCCAACACGGTCTAAGTTAATCCACATCATCGTTCTCCTCCCCCTCCTCCTCGTCGTCGTCGTCATCATCATCATCATCGGAGACATCTTCGCCTTTGGCCCTCAGCCTGGCCTTGTCGGCCTTGCGCTTCTGCGTGAGTTCCTCAAGCAGTACCAACAGGTCTTCGTTCTCCTTGCTGATTTCTTCTTTTTCCTTTTGCAGTTTTTCCAACTCGCCCTTGTCCTCCTTGCCCTTACCGCCCTTTGTGGCTTTCCCCTTGGCGTTGGCATTGGAAGCTGCCTCCTTCTCGAGTGTGGTCAGCCTGGCCTTGAGCTCAGTGGTCTCTTTCTCGTGCGTCTGCTTCAGAGCGGAGAGTTGCTCTTCCACTACCTTCTTGTCCGATTCCAACTTGGAAAGCTGCGACAGCTTGCTCTGCAACTCGCTCTTCTCCTTTTGCACCGACTCGAGCTGCTTGAGCTTGCCGTTCAACTCCTTGTTCTGCTTGGTTACTTTCTCGAATTCCTTCAGCTTCGCTTCCAGCGACGCCTTCTCCGTCTGCAGCTTCTCCATCACCCCCACTTTCGCCTCTAACGCTTTCTTCTCCTCAACCACCTTGGACAACTCCTTCACCCTCCCCTCCAACTGCGCCTTGTCCTTTTCGACCGATTGAAGCTTGCTCAGCTTCTGCTCCAACTCCTTCTTCTCACGTGTGGCCGCTTCGAGCTGCTTTGCGCTGTCCGCGTCAGCTGTAGCCGATGTGGCTTTAGACGCACAGATCTCGCTTTCGAGCGAGGCCAGTTTACTTTCCAGCTCTGTTTTGGCTTGGGTGAGTGTGGGCAGGGTAGCGAGCTGAGCGACGGCTGCTTCGAGTTCGGCTTTGATTCCGGGAACGAGCGCGGCTTGCGATTCAAGCGTGCTTTTCTCTGCTTGCAGTGCTTCGAGTTTGAGGTGCAGCTCTTTGGTGTCTTCTCCACCATCAGCAGTGGTTGGAGTGGTAGTGGAAGCGCCCGCCTCAAGGCTAGCAATCTTCTCCTCGAGCTGTGCAATTCTCTCAGCGCGCTGAGTAGCAAGCTCCCGAGCCTCCATGAGATCCTTCACCGCACCTCCACTCGCGCCACCCTCGCCATTCGTAGAAGAGGCCACCAGCTCGTCGCACCTCTTCTTCAACTCGTCATGCGCCTTTTGCAGTGCGCCAAACTCCTTCGCAGACCGCTTCCCCGCCGAAATCCGCGCCATCTCCGAAGTCAACTGCAACACTTTGCCGTTACTCTCCTCCTCTCTCGCCTGTGCCTCGCTCAACTGCTTTTGCACCTCGTCGTGCTTGCTCTCCAAATCAGCCAGCGCCGAAGTGTGGCTCGTCTTAATCCGCTCCAACTCTGTTCGTGCGGCTTCGAGCTGCGGTGCGTGCGTCGCCACCGCTTCCTGCGCTGCACCTAGCTGCGATTGCAACTCAGTGACCTGCTTGGCGTGCGTCTCGGTGAGCTCTCCAATGCGCTTTTCGAGCACTTCGATCTCGCGTGTTTGCTTACTGACCGTATCTCGCAAGGCTTCAGTCTGACGTTGAGCATCGAGCAGTTCCGCGGGCAGAGCGGCCTGAACGGCGGAGCTGGAAGCAGGATCAACAGTAATGGATTTAGCGATGAGCGTCGAGTTGGCACGCCAAAACTCGACGAAGCTCCAATCGAACCACAACCCGGCACGACGGCGTTTCGAGAGATGTCCCAAACCGTTCACCTCGAGATCCTTGTCCTGAGCTTCTTCATCCGCCTTCTCCTTGTCTTCCGGTGTAGTCGGATCAGCCCCAGCAGCAGATGCTGTGGACGAAGGGTCGGATGACGCAGCTTTGGCGGCGGCGGCGGCAGCAGCAGCAGCAGCAGCAGCAGCAGCCGCTTTCGCTTCTGCAATCTGCTTGGCTCGCAACTCATCCGCTTCCGCCTGCTCCTCCACCGCGATCAGCTTCTCGAGCACATCCGGTGTCACTTCGCGGAATCGCACATCCTCGGCAATGCGGTTGATGCGCACCGCAAACTGATCCGCTCCAATCCTCGAATGCAAAATCGGATGCATCGTAGCCCTCGTGACAGCCGCCTTGCCCGGATCCGTGTCAAACTCGTACGCTACACCAAGCAAGAAGGCAGCGAGACCTTGGATGAGCGGATCGACACCCGAAGATTGCGCGACGGGTTGGACGACGGCCTGCAGCGTTGCCGATTCGGACAAAAAGTCGCGCACGCTCAGCGGCGAGTCATGCAGCCACACGGAGAGGAGGACGAGGTAGCCGACCATGATGCGCGTCCAGTCTGCCGCCGAATAGGAGGTGGACGAGACGGTGGCCCCCATAGCCGAGGCGCGCTCCTTGCGCACTGCGTCGGCGAGCTCTCGTTCGGATAGGGTCAAGTTGCCGACGATGACCTGGATGAGCGACGAGGGTGCGTCGTCATCATCGTCGTCATCATCGTCATCGCCCTCCTTTTCGGCTCGAACGTACTTGATAACGGTGCCATCTGGGTTGATGGCGATAGCGCGAGCAGCCGTCTTTGCCGTTTCGCTCGAGCGAACGAGGTACGAGAAGAGTATAGCAGAGACGAGGTGCTTGTATGCATCGGCGTTGTCGGATATGGCATGCGTGGAGGGACTCTGAGTGATGCTCTCAAAGAGGATCTTGCCGGCGCGGGACCTTTGCCCGTCCTCTGCTCCTCCTTCCTCTGCCGCTGGAACCATGCCGTTGATGATGGCGAGACGCGCATCCATATTGTCAGCGACATACGCACGGAAGCAAGCGATGGCAGCACCCCTCAAGCCAAGCCCTCCCTTGGCTCGCGAAGTGCCGATGGCAGTCTCAACCAGACTCACCACCGCCGGTCTGGGCTCTGCACGAGTGAAGGAAAGCTCTGTTGGAGCAGCGGTGGCGTAGACTGGATCTTGAGGCGGCTGCTGATGCTGCTCTCCCTCGTGACCAGGGGCCGCGTCCTGCTTGGGCGCTTCGACGACCTGGACAGGTTGGACGAGCAGGGTGGAAAGGAGATCCTGGTTGGCTCTGGAAGCCTGCATGAGCGAGGCCGAGACGTGCAGGGCCCGCGCTTTGAGCGAAGCCGGCGCGGTGGAACCGAGAGCAAGATCGAGGAGACATTTAGTCATGCCGCACTGCAGAAGCGCATTCTGGTTGGCACGTCGACCTTCACCCTGGCCACCGATGAGAAGAGCGGTGATGTCGAGGACAATCTTGGCATTGACAACCTTTTGGTGATCCCAATCCTGAAAGCAAAAGGCTTCGAGCTGGCGCGCATACTCGTGTTCTGCGTGCTTGGAAGGGAACTCGTTGTTGGCTGGTGTAGGGGGGTAGAAGAGCAAGGGGGCGAGCATGGGGATCGAAAAAGTCTCGCGGAAGTAGTTCTGGTTGGAAACGTTGTAGCGCAAAAGAGCCTCGAGGCCCTCGAGAGCGTCTTGCACGATGACACCGCCTTCGATCCTTCCTTCGGCGGCACAGACGTCGAGGAGCTTTTCGAATGCGCCTTCAAAGGCGACGAGTTTTTGGATGTCGGCATTGCCATAAACAAGATGTGGGAGGAGAAGGAGAGCTTCGTTACGAACGATCTCTGCCGACGAGCCAGCACCTTCAGCAAGACATTCGAGGATGGCGCCACATCCACCGGGTGCTACCAAGACGTGATCCTGGACTCTGTGTGGTCGATTGCGAAGCAGAGAGCCGAGGAGCTGGAGGGAAGCGAAGCGGGTGTAGAAGGCACGATCAGGAGCCAAGAGCGGTAGGAGGCAATGAAGCGGACCTGGCTCTTGGAGGAAGACGTCGGTATGCTGAAGCCCGGAAGGCGGGCCGTGCTCTGGGTGCTTGCGCTTGGTGTGAGCTTGTTGCTGTCGATTCGCTGATGGAGTGTGAGCAGCGTCTGGCGATTGGACCTCGCACAGGGTGATACAGCATTCGATCAAAGCTCTTGCAATGTCTTCATCCTTGGCGTCCCTTTGAAGAGAGGTGAGCAAGGCGGGAAGAGCATGCTGACCGACGGCGCGGTTGTGATCCCTGCTGAGACCCTTGAGAGCGAGTACGGCAGCCCTGCGATCTTCGACGGAGAGTTGGTTGTCGTCTGCCTTTGAGAGACGATCTGCGAGTGTCTGGATGGTGTTGATGGCAGACTGGTTGGCACCTCCTGGCTTAGACAGCTGCGAGTATTGCTGTCGCAGGATGTTGAAGCCGTGCAGCATCGTGTGAACAGAGGCGAGTCGCCGTAAGTATGCCGATTCGAAGAATACTGGAGCGCTCGGCACTCAGTGACGGTAAGCGGAGGCGAGAACAGCGATGATGGTGGTGATGGTGATGGGGAGTCTAATTCAAAAGCAGGCGCGTGCGCTGTCTTGTTCGCTCTTCGCCCTTCCTCTGCGTTCCTGAAGCGGACAAAGCTCCTCGACGTGTCAATTTCCAGATCTCCCGATACGGGATGGTGCACATAAAATCGGGCAGATCGAGCACTACGATGGAACCTTGTCTCAACCACTCGCTCATCCATTGACACACACATTTGGGCAGCAGCTACTAGAATTGAGCGCAAATGACGATGAGAAAGGAACTGGTCATGACCGCAACCGAACCGAGAAGAAGAAGAAGCAACATCAAAACTCCACGTCGGCGTTGCTAGCCGTGCTATGTGCGGGCGAACCAGGGATGATGGCCTGTCTCAACCCGGACCTGTTGGCAAACAGCGCTGTAGGCTTGGCCTTCATGTGGTGCTTCTTCTTTGCCAAGTTGAGCTTCGAGGTCACGGGGCTCAGCTGAGCATCAGTGGGCGAGTAGAAGCTGTTCGCAGCAGCAGCCCTTGCAGCGAGCGGTGCAGTGGCCTTGCGGTGGCCCTCCTCCTCGACGAGGGAGATGATCTTTCCGTCTTGAGCCTTGCGCTTAATAACAACGAGCGAGTGGACGTTTTTCACTGTCTGACCGTCGTCTGAGGAGAGACTGAGCAAGTGGTCCAGCACAATGGTGCGGTGGGGCAGCGATTCGGGTGTAAGCAGCAAACGCTGACGCAAGGAGCGTCGAGGGAAAGGCGCGAGCATGTCGGTGAATTTGGACTTGATCCCGCTGGGTCCGACGACTACGTCACCCGTGGGGAGCGTGAGGATGGCCTCGTTGGCAAAGAGCGAGAAGCACTCATCGCTAGGCGTGCCAGATGTGTAGAGCTGTGGTAGAAAACGAGATCAAAGTTGTCAGACCAGAGCCTCGTGATGCCCAAGTCGATGCCAGCTGCTTTACAGGCGTGCACACTTACTTGGTGAAGAAGTTGAAGAAGGTGAGCTTCGTCGTCCTTGGGCTGTCGCTCTGGAAGCAGCTTCGAGTGCTCGGGTGCGAGGCCGGTGGCGTTGAGTCGGGTGCTGGATGCGTGGAACATACTTGGGTTGGCGAAAGTGGTTGATGCTGATGGTGCTGAGCGTGTTGAAGAGGTTGTTAGTGGTGAGGTCGAAGAAGAAAAGTCTTGAGGTGATCGAGAGTGCTGGAGGAAGGCGGTGGTGAGGTGGACAGAGTTGCTCGCGGATCTTTTATTGGAAGGACCTCCAAAGTAGATTCTATCTTTGACTCCGCTTGGCTCTCCAGCGCAGAAAGGGGGGGAGCGGCGGTTGGACCCTGAGCTGCTCAAACAGGCAACGGAGGCAAGCTACCACCTCAGAAGGGCGTGCGTGATGTCATGCACAGTGTGCAGCAAATCAGCATCGTGCGCTGCTGCCTTAGATGGAGGCGGTTGATCAATGTTCTACTTTCAACGACTCTCCTTCCATTTGCAGCGCTCATTCCCGTCGCTTTCTCTTCTCGCACGAATGTTGCCGATCGCTCCCGGTGGTCCAGTCCCAGCCGGGTCTTTGAGCAGGACTGCGATTGTCAGGAGGTGATGGTATTCATAAGGACAAGTGGCGTTGCTTTCATTGACGGGGAATAAACACTCGGCTTGGCAGCGTGGCAGCGTGCAGCCAAAAAAACGCGCCTGGGAAGGCTCTCAAGCATCACGTGCTTTAACAATTGTTAGAGCCTCAATTCACACAAATTTGCTTTTTATCCGCCTGTCAGCTTCTGCAGCTGCTGCATGCCAAGGACCCTCTCGCTCGCACACTCCATCTTCCCACCCCAATCCTTCATTCGACCCTTTTCCTCGATCCTCGGCGATGCACAAAGACCACCTCGAGACGCTACTAGCGCCCATCCTTCCCGCCGGGACACGCATCATCAGCGCCGTACATCTCTCGGAGCTGTGGGCTGGATACGGACACATTTTTCGCATCCATGTCGAGCATCCCTCCTCTTCATCCTCTTCGGCAAACGAATCACTTGACACGACCTACATCGTAAAGACAATTCGGCCTCCGCGTCAAAAAGAAGGATACGACGAGGGGCACGCACGGAAGATGCTCTCGTACCAAGTAGAGGCCAACTTTTATCGGCATTATGCGGACAAGGTTGCATCGCCAGACTGCTGTGTACCCCTCCTGTTCGCCTCATCTAAGGAGGGAGATGCGGGCACGGGGCAAGCAGGGCAGACCTTGGTGCTGGAAGATCTATCAATACGCTTCCCCATACTGGCAGAGAGGCGGGGCACACTGAACGATGCACAAGTCACCAAGAGTCTCGAATGGCTAGCTACCTTCCACGCGAGCACATGGAACATCGAATCATCCTCCTCCTCCTCTGCCGATTTCTGCCCACCACCATCAGTAGCCTTCAAAGCCGCATGGCACGGCCGAGGACTCTGGCAACAGGGAGGCTACCACTACCTAGCCACGCGTCTCTCCGAACTCGCTGCCATCGACCCCCACACCGACTCCTGGGGTCAACTCGGCCTCCACTCGGCCTCCGATCTCCCCCTCGCCATCGACTGGTGTCTCAACAACCCCGCTGATCGCTCAAGCTTGAGCCTCATCCATGGAGACGTCAAGGCCGCCAACATGGCCTTCTCCCGCACCACGTCCAAGATGGCAATGTACGATTTCCAGTACGTCGGCATCGGCCTTGGCGTCCAAGACCTGGCTAAGTTTCTCACCACCTCCATCCCTTCCCGCTACCTTAACAGCGCCGAGGGTGAACACCAGCTGCTCAAGACATATCACTCGTTTCTGGTGCGCAAATTGCCCAAAGGCGCTCAGTATGAGTTTGAGCAGCTCGTCAGGCACTGGGAGTTGGCGCTGGTAAGCTGGGTCAGGTTCTTGGCCGGTTGGAGCGGCGGGTTTTGGGGCAATGTCGATTGGTTGCAGGATCGAGTCGAAGCGTTGCTCAAGGATCCAGAATGGGTCAAAGGTGTAAGGGAGCGTTGGAGGACGGCAACACAATGAAGTGCTCACCCGCACAGATGAGAAGTAAAAAAAAAAAAAAAAAAAAAAAAAAAAAAGCTCAAAACGACGATCGTGGTCTGCTGT
This sequence comes from Sporisorium exsertum, assembly GCA_928724755.1. Taxonomy (NCBI): domain Eukaryota; kingdom Fungi; phylum Basidiomycota; class Ustilaginomycetes; order Ustilaginales; family Ustilaginaceae; genus Sporisorium; species Sporisorium exsertum. The sequence goes on along the minus strand of CAKMXK010000030.1, from coordinate 225,526 downwards.
GCACGAGCGTGAGCAGCTCTGCATTCTGTGTCGGTGTTGGCATGAGAAAGCAATGACTGGATTGACCTGACTGGGACTTGAGGTGGCGTGATATGCGTGCTGCAACTTCAGTCCTTTCTCTTCTTCTTCGGCCTCTCATCGCCCTCGTCCTCATAGCCTCCATCCTCATCTTCATCCGAGCTCGCTTCCGACGGCGATCCTCCATCCGAGTCGCTATCAGCAGCAAAGTCGGCGTCCTCCTCGCTGTCCTCGTCCTCGTCGGTACCGGCTGCATCGCCCATCTCTTCGTCGTCATCATCGCTCAGCAATCCGGCTGCTGCTGCTGCTGCCAAGCCACCAGTCTCTTCTGCCATCTCGTTCTTGATCCTCACCTTGCGATCAGTGAGCCACGCCTTGAGACGGTCGAGCTCCTCGCGCGAGATCGATTGGAATGTATGGTCGGAGCCGCTCTTGGTGGCAACGCGCAGGTCAAACGTCTTGGACGAAGCAACCGCGCCGCCAACCCGAGAGAGGATGGCCTGGTGGATCTCCGAGTAAGGCACGTAGACGGGCTGCTTCGAGACCCACAGTAGCGCCTTTTCGAGCGGGTAGAGGTTGCCGTCGGCCGCCTTGACGTTGCACTTGATGCTGGTCTGTCCCGAAGACGATTCAAAGTCGGTGGGGGTGGCCACTTTTTGGCCCGAGAGCACCTTGAAGATGTTGGTGACGATGCGGAACGTGGGTTCCTCGTAGCGCTTCTTGAGCTTGCCGTCGTACTTTTCTTGGATGGTCTGTTCGTCGAGGTTGAGCTCTGCATCCATCTCTTCCTCGCGTGGGAATTGGAGCACAAGGTAAGGGTAGCGGGTCTGACCTTGGCGGATGGGTGGGTCGAGGCCGATGACGAGCATGACGTGGATCTCGTCGGCCTTGGGCAGGAGGAAGAGCTTGTTCATGGAGCTGTAGAGGATCTTGTAGTCGTACGTCTTGCCGCGCAGACGGATAAACGTGTTGAAGACGTCGATGTCGTAACGACCCCGTGGAGTGAGCACAAGCACCTCCTTGAATACGACGATCGAGTCGCCTGCAACTTGACCAATGTCAGCTTTGGATTTGAGCGCCTCGTGGAAAGCCTCTGCTGCCGTCTCTTCGTTGTTGTCATCTGCATCTGCTGCACTGCCCGCGTCGCTGGCGTCGTCCTTGCTGGCCTGACCGGGGACGTAGAGACGCATCTCGACGAGCTGATCGCCCTTGCTGCGCCTCGACTTGGCGCCGTTTGCATCGGAGGAGCCCGTGTTGGCGCCCGGCTGCTGCTGTTCTGGGTTGAGGAACTCCATCGAGACTTCGGTCTTGGCGATGTTGCTGTTGGCGAGGTGCGAGAGGGGCAGCTCGAAGGCGAGCTTGTCTCGCACAAGGAACTGAACGTCGTGGTTGCTGATTTTGGCCTGACCCCAGTTCCAACCGCGCGTGGAGACCTCTTTTGTTTCGAGTGGCTTGTTAAAGTACTGTCGAATGTGAGAAGAGAGACGGTCAAAGTCGTCGCGGACAAAGCCGTCGAAATTGGTGCGACGAGGGTTGGTCTGTGCTGAGGAAGGAGCATCGCGGTCTTTGTTCAAAGTGATGGCGAGCTGATAGTTTCTGGCGACTCGAGTCCATTGAAAGGAGACCATCTGATCGGCAGGGATGGTAATGGTGCTGCCTTCACCTACGGACGGCTTCCAACCGAGACCGCCTTGCGACATTCTGAGCTTGCCCGGGATAGTATCGAGGCCATGGTAGATATTCTCCCACTGCGTTGTTGCCGACATTTTGAGAGTGAAATGCGCGAGGCTGAGAGGCACAAACGTGGTGGCCAAGAAGGAAGCAGAAAGAACGGAAGCTGAGTCGTCAATCCGAGCAATAAACGCGACACGAGACAATTCGACTTGCGATTCAGAGACTTGTTGGCTAAGGCGAACTTTGCGGAAATTCGACATTTGTTAGGCCTACGAATGCAACAATTTCGAAATGCGCCGCACGGATCAGCGTGACACTCGAAATTGAAACAGCGCAAAGCAAAGGCACCGCCGCCGCCGCCTGCCGAGCCGATCTGTGTGTCTCTCTCTCTGTCACGCTCTGTCTCTGCCATTGCACAGCCGAGCTCACATGGCGTTCTCATCGAGGATCGCTTTCCTCCCTTTCTTCCTTTTCATCTATAGCCTTCGTCCTATTCCCATCCTTCCTCCCGTCCTCATCGCCCCCTTCCTCTCGAGCTTCTCCAAGTATGAGTCGATTCGTACGGCCATCCAAGTATCGTCACGTGTATCCCAACGTCGCCAAGAAGGAAGCCTGCTACGAGAACGTCAAGGTCTCCAACAATGCGTGGGACACCAACCTCGTTGCTGCCAACGGCAAGTACATCTCCATCAACTGGAACGCTTCTGGTGGTGGTGCCTTTGCCGTCCTCCCCGTCAACCGTCCAGGCAAGTTGAACGACATCTACCCGCTCTGTCGAGGTCACACTGCCACCGTGCTCGACACCGCTTTTAGCCCCTTTGAAGACAACTTTGTCGCTTCCGCCTCGGACGATGGAACGGTCGGTCTGTGGAAGATTGACGATGCCAACTTCGACCAGCTCGAGTGGTCCGACAAGGAGCGAGAGCTCAACGGCGGCGTCAAGGACTTTGAGCCCATCGCACGCGTTTCGGGCGGAGGCAGGAAGATTGGACAGGTCGTCTGGCACCCGACCGCATCCAATGTCCTTGCTGCTGCTACCGGCGACCACGTCATCAAGCTTTTCGACGTTTCAAACGCTTCCACCGCCGCTTCCTCGCCCAGCATCAGCCTTCGTGGATTCACCGACACCATCCAGTCGCTCGACTGGGACTGGACTGGAACCACGCTCATCGCCACCTCGCGCGACCGCAAGATCCGCACCTTTGACCCGCGTCAAGGCGAAAACCCCGTCCAAGTCGCCGACTCGCACGGCGGCATCAAGGGCGCCCGTGTCGTCTGGTGTGGTGACAAGGATCGCGCCATCACTACTGGCTTTTCCAAAATGTCCGACCGCCAAGTGTTCCTCTGGGACACCAACAACCTTGCTAGCGGTCCGCTTAAGCAGGTCACGCTCGACACCTCGAGCGGCATCATCATGCCCTTCTGGAGCGACAACAACATTGTCTTCCTCGCGGGTAAAGGTGACGGCAACATCCGTTATTACGAGCTGGAGAACGACGAGTTGCACTACCTCACCGAATCCAAGTCGAGCGAACCGCAGCGTGGACTTACATTCGTGGGCAGGAGGTTCTTGAACACGGACGAGAACGAGATTGCCAAAGCTTACAAGATCACGGGTACGACGATCCAGCCTGTCTCGTTCTGCGTGCCCAGGAAGGCCGAGGGCTTCCAGTCGGACATTTTCCCTCCTGCGCCTAGCGCCGAGCCTGCGTTGACGGCGGCTGAGTTTTTCAACGGCAAGAGGGCGCCTCGAAACATGCTCAGCTTGGAAACGGGTAAGGGGGTTAGCAGCACCGGTAGCGTGCCCACCACAGCAGCAGGACCGGGAGCGGCAGTTGCAGCGCCCGTGGCCGCACCCTCTGCGGCAGCGAGACCGGCAAGTCCTACCAAGACGGCTGCTGCCGTTGCACCCGTAGCCGCACCTGTGCCTGTAGCCGCTTCGACCCCAGCACGCTCTGCGTCGCCTGTCAAGTCTTCCCCTGCTCCCACGGCTGCGCCACAACCGGAGACGAAAGCCGCAGCACCCGCAGCTGTTAGCACTCCAGTCACGACTTCCAACGGTTCGACGTCGAGCGAAGAGGTGGCAGAGCTCAAGGCGGCCATCGAAAAGCTCCGTACTGCGGTGGAGGAGCGCGATACCAAGATCAGCCACTTGGAACAGGAGAACGAGACGCTCAAGGCGAATCAGCGCAAGGCGCGGGAGGCGTTGCTAAACTCGCTTTGAGGTGAAGTTGCGACGGGGCGGATTGAATGTTGCGCAGAGGGGAAGGGGGGAGAGAAGAGAGGGGAAGAGGGGAGATTCGTGGAAGTTAGACAGAGAAAGATGTGTGAAAAGTTAGATTGTTCGACAGAGATGTGTGTGCAGTCGTGCGTTTGTGTGAGATGAACGAATGAATCACTTCGACCGCTCCTCCTCCATTGTCAACACCGCAGTTGGGGGCTGAAATACATGCTGCCTGTACCACTTCAACTCATCGATGCTCGCTCTGATATCGTTCAAAGCCCTATGATCGCCCGTCTTGGCCTCCACCGGTTGCACCTTCGGATTCTGTCTGCTTGGACTCCAAACCTTGTCGCTTCCATACCAGCGACGGACGAGCTCCTTGATGCTGCTGACGTCGACGATGCGGTAGTGGAGGTGTTGGATGAGTTCGGGCATTTCTTGCACGAGGAAGACTTTGTCGGCGTGGACGGTGTTTCCGGCGAGGCAGGCGGAGTTCGGGGTGGGGATGCGGTCACGGATGTAGGCGAGGATTGCGGCGCGCACCGAGGCGTGTGGGTGGGAGAGGGTGGGCGAGAGACACGCGGAGGTGAGCCCGGAGAGTGCATGCTGGTTCACGCACCTACAGAGCACAGTAGAGGAAAGGAGGGGTCAGTAACGGAGGAGGGAAGGGGTTTGAAGGGATACAGGAGGAGCAGGTGGGACGTACCAAGCATTCATGCTATCCAACACATCTTTGGGCGTACTGATAACGTAGCTCACGCCTTCGTCGACAGGATTCAAGTCACCGTCGGTGATGATGCACGCAATCTCCAGCAACCGGTCCCCCCGGTCGATGTCTAACCCCGTCATCCTGATGCCACACCAAAAACCAAAGAGGTACAACGAAGCAAAAACGTCAGTCCCGACACCGCCCCTTTTGCTTCCTGGCACCATGTGGCAAAGCAACACTCACTCGCAATCAATCCACACTAACGGGCCTTTGGACGCATCCAGCTTGAACGGCGCGGGTGGCGGAGGGATGGGCGACAACTTTTCTTCCTGTTCGTTCGACATTTTTGTTATTGCGACGGTGGTGGTGGGAGCCTCAGGCGAGAGGATTGACCAAAGGCGTTGGAGGATAGATGAGTGTACACAGGTAGTGTGGATGCTCGCTCGTCGCGGTAGTAGCGTCCGGATGGGGGGAGGTTGGCGGATGGCGTGAAGCAAGACCGCGCGGGAGGAGAGAGGAGTGCGGACACCACCACCAACGAGCGCACCGGATCGAAGTATCGACTGAATCTTGAACGTTTGTCTTCTTACAGCGGGCTGCCAGGTGTGTGCAGCGAATGTGCAAGGCCGTGTGTGAGGGAGAGAGCTCGATGTTGACTGTACTGCTACTCGTCCACCCAGCAAAATGGATTCGATGCGTTCGAAACGAGAGGGACAAGTAGATGGTGGTGAGAGAAGAAAGGAAGAAATTGGAGACCAAAAAGTCGCGCATGCAGGGTCCTCTTTTTCCCCTCACACCTCTTTCTGCTTGATTCGCTTCCCCTGTGCGCAGCATCTCAAAGCTGTAACACAATCGAGTACACACAGAGCCATACCAGTTGCGCACGCAAACTCCAATCAGTCTTGGTCCAGTCTTCCCATTTCCTACAGAAAAGCACCCGTTAATGAACAAAGATACATTGCCCGACACTGCGCGTGCGTCTAGGGCCGGTCTATCTCAACCACCTCAACATCGCCATCGCGCGGCTTGCCCAGCTTCTCCAGCTGACTGGGATGGACCGGAATCGCCTCTTGGAATGCGCTGCCCCTCGTACTGTCTGCTTTGGACAGAGCCGTCAACGCGACCGAGCTGGGTCTACCCTCTGCTTCTGGTTCCAGATGGTCGTGTGCGGTCGAACCGGATGTGTTGGGTTGAGATTCTCCCACTGCTGCGGTCGGCCCGGCAACTTCAGCGGCCGAGACGGCATGCAGTTGGGTAGCCGCAACTTCTTGGCTCCCGTTTGTATGCGCCCCGTTCTGTCCAGGCCGTTTGGCGCCTCCGTCGTCGAGCCTTGAGCGCGAAGCATGCACCTTTGCCGCGGTGCCAGAAGCACCACTCACACCCTGAGAGGCGATCGCATCGAGCTCAGCAAGGTTGCGCTCCAATACTGAGAGGGAAGTGCCCTCGCCCAGCACCTGTTCCTCGTGCTTTCCATCGACCGTGTCGTACTGCCATCGAATTACGCCTTCCTTATCGAGCACGCCCAGTCGATCGTACTTGAGCGTTCCGACCACATAGGGCTTCAACTTGAGCCAAGCCACACGCACTTTGGTCGCCAAAATGTCGCGGTTGGCGCGCAGGCTGGCCACACCCTCCGGCTCCCAATCCTCATCATCTGCCATGTTCTCCGTCGACGTCGATCCCTCCTTCTGCTGGGCACGTCCAAACTTGGGCCGCACGCCGTTACCCTTGGCATCGGCCAGCGCAGCATCGCCATAGGCACGTGCGAGTGCCCGCGTCGCATACTCGAACTCCATGCACGCATTGCGATACAGGGTAGCCAACTCTTCGGCTTTCTCTGTGTCCTTCTGAATGTCGTTCTCGTCCTCTTGCGGCAGAGGATAGCTGAAGGTCCAGTCGAGTTTGCCGTGCATCGACTCCTTGGGCAGGTGCTCTGCAGGCACGTGGTCCTGCAACTCCTCGACCTTCCACGTGAGATGCACCTTGTCCCTGACGACAGGATCCAGCAACGGACGCAAGATGCTCCAGATTGGCTTGAAGATCCAGGGTGCGCCATGCACGTAGACGCGCGCCAGTGTTTCGGGATAGAACGACTCCAAGGTCTTGGCCATGAACAGCACGATGCTCCAATCCATGTTGCGAATGCCGAAATTATTGAGGTTGAAGATGACCACCTTGCGCTCGACGGGCGGAGGCATGAGCAGCTGAAGTGTCTCTTGCAGCAGAATGACACCACGCTTGAGCTCGTCTGCCGTCTGGTTCGACGAGTAGTGCGAACCCACCTCGATGAAATAGACCGGCTCGCCACTCGCGGTTGCACCATGAACATACGAGATGCCGTTGTTCATAATGTTGAATCCACCTCGCGTCTTTGTGAGGCCCAGCTCCGCCTGCTTCATGATATCCGAGATGCCGTACTGAACGCGGAAGGCGCACGTCGAGCCGATGATGGCGAGCGCACGGTCTACATCCCATTTGCGCGCACGCAGACAACGGAGCATGTAGGCGTCGGGATGCTCGCCCTTGACAATGGCCCAGAACTCGCGCCGCAACGCTGCGCCGCCATGCTTGAGCAGGAAGGCCTGCATGTCTTTGCTCTCCTCGAGGTGGCGAAGATGCTCCTTGAGTTTGTCGTCTCTGGGGACAGAGCTGGGATCGAGGCGATCCGATGCTAAGTTGTCGTGGGATGTGCGTGCGGACGAGTCGTTGGAGCCGGAACCGGGCTCGGATGCAGCGACGCGCGCTTTGCGACCGAAGTTGCGCCTAAGTGAGTCAGACGAATTGCGAGATGCAGCGGAAGGGGACTGTACGTCGGCACCTGCGCCGATCGAGTCGGACGAGTGGGATGTGATCTCACACAGTCGGAGGAAGCGACGCCAGAGCTTGAAGAGTGCGAGTGTCTGTGATGGCGTAAGATTGCCTCGGTAGCCTGGCGAGTGGAGGTAGTCGACGGCGGTCGAGTCGACCATGGTTGCGACAGCGTCGGCAGTTCACGCTGAACTCGGTTTGAACGGAATCTGCGCAGCGATACCAAAGCGAGTTCGAGTGCTGCGCCGAGGACAGACAGAGCGGCGAAGAGGCTGTCGGCGCAAGGCAAGCTTAGCGTACGACAACCTTGTGGTGGGATAAGCGCAAAAGTAGCGATGGGCAGTTGCGGAAAGGTGCGCCGAGCGGAAGGAAGAGTAGAGGAGCTGCAGCTCGTAATGAGAGTCGAGCAGGGAGATGATGATTCGGTAAAGAGCTGAAGTGGTGGTCTGGATTAACGGGTCGAAAAGAAGCTTTCGAAGCGGATTGATGCAGCAACAGCGCAGTGACTGCGCAACCGCCGATTTATTTTTGCGGCGCTTCCCCCAGAGTGTCCGGTTCGCTTCGAGAAAGAGCGGGGCTGCACGTCGGCAGCTTGCGGTCGTAGTGACTTTTGTACGCCACGGGCCCACCTCGCGCGGTGCTCTGCCTGATCCAATCACATCACTCATCCGTATGGTCACAACCAGTCAATAGCAATGCCAATGGCTGGGAGCATGCTCAGCAACGACTCTGCTGCAAGGCCACGATTCAGCCATCAATGCTCACAAGTCGTGCACAACAGGTCAGCAGAGGCTGATTTGCTGAGTTCGGATGGGTGATTGGAAGATATCTAGCCCCTTCCTTCGAAGCGAAGGTCTTGTTTGCCCTCTGTTCGCCACTCCACCAGCAACTGCCATCTCATCCTCCCAGCGTTAGGACACCGGGTTGCTTGTGCCTCAGCGAACAGTTTCTGTGACTCTCGTCGTCCAGATTCACGGTTGAATAGCTGTCCGACCCCTCAAATAAAGTTGCGCTTAGCGGTCTGCGCTTTTCTGTAGTAGTTATGGTTCAACGAGAGACAGCGCAGCGTTCTGAGCACGTTGTACCGAGAGATAGCTTGACAGCCTTTCTATGGCACGTTCCTGAGCTTAAATTTGGTACAGCTTGGTCGCTGCGAAATGGCATGATATTCTCAATCCTCGAATCGACGACCAAACCCACTCGCTGTCCTACGCAGAATTCTGAACCGGTATCGGTCTTTCCGGCGCAGATCATCTCATCTCTTGTCAAGATGATGGACGCAGTGACACTTTTGGAGATGAAGTTGGGCATCCTCCCGAAAATCGAGGCTGGTGACTCGAAGATCTCTTCATCTCGGTGTTGTTTCGGGCGATCAGTTCAGGTTTTGAGTAAACGTTTCGGCGCACACAGCGAAGAGGCGCAGCAGCCGGTTCAAGTCCTCGGCTTTTCCGGCCTACAAGCTTTGCCGTGTTCGTCCCGGGCGCTGCTCAGTTTTGGCATGTGGAGAAAATCCTCTCAATTTCGTCACAGCCCAACCCCGAATCAGGAAGAAAAAGGACAAAAAAAGGGATCACCACTTTGCGCTGCGAGCGCCATAGCCGAACCCGGCGCAGCAGCAGCTTCGTTGATCGTTGAAAAAAGAGAGCTGAGTCGACACAGCAGAAAAGCGGCCAACTCCGTCCTTCTCTGGTCGTATCTGCTCACCACCATCAACAGCCCCCGCCGACTTCCGCTTACCCCAGTCTCCTCACCTGGAAAGTTCTTCAGACTCGGCACCAAGGGATTCGAGCGGCAGCAAAGATGGCGTCTACAGCAGGCGGGCTGGCACGGCTGCAGCTGCGTCACTTTGTTCCCAGAGGCGGCATTGTGTCCACTCCTTCGTGCTCCTACTCGACCGCTACTGCTACTTCCCCAATGCCCCTCCGTCACTCGTGCGAATCCGCTGTTGCTGTGCATCGCAAGCTTCGACCGTCACCCACTTCGGAAATAGGCCGAAGAAAGTTTGGCTCTTCCACGCGCAAATCTAGCTCCTGGCCGGCTGGAGCTGTCGGACACGCCGAAAGCGACGAGCTGCCCTCTTCTTTTGCATCGAAAGGAAAAGGAAAAGCGCTGACTTCGATCCCCTCACCTCCACGCAGCAAGACGATCGCCGACATACAAGCGCTCAAGCAACGACCGGAGGGGAGCATTCCCATTGTCTGCTTGACTGCCTACGATCTTCCCACGGCGCTCTCCATTCGATCCGCAGACATCGATCTGTGCCTGATCGGCGATTCGCTCGCCAACGTCGCTCTGGGCTACACATCAACGCAGCCGCTTTCGTTGGAGGCGATGATCCACCACTGCCAGGCCGTCAAGCGGGGGCTCGATGCGCCGCTGTTCGCAAGTGCAAGTCTGCTCGACGGGTTGGAGCTGCCACCGCCGCCGCTCGTGATTGCGGATATGCCGTTTGGGGCGACCTTTGGATCGATCGACTCGGGCGTTGCGGCGGTGGTGAGGCTGATCCAAGATAGCGGCGTTGACGGCGTCAAGATCGAAGGCTCGTACGAAGTCATCCCGCTCATCCAGCGTCTCACGGACCACGGCATCCCCGTGATGGGCCATCTGGGGCTGCAGCCTCAACGCGTCGGTGCGACGTCGGGCTACCGCGTGCAGGGCAAGACCGCGCAGCAGGCGAAAGACATGCTCGATGCCGCGCTGGCGCTCGAGAAGGCCGGTTGTTTCAGCATCGTTCTCGAATGCATCCCTACTCGTGTGGGTCAGTACATTAGCCAAAAGCTCGGGATCCCGACCATCGGCATCGGAGCGGGCAGCAAGACAGACGGCCAGATCCTCGTCATGAACGATATGCTCGGCGACCTTACTGGCGCTGGACACGTGTTGGCTGCTCTCAGTCACAACGCCGAAGAGACCTCAGCGCAGAGCAAAGCCTTGTCGCCGCCAGCGCAGAGCCCGTTGACACCGGCTCCGCCCAAATTCGTACGCAACTTCAGCTTGACCAGGGGCACGTCCGTTGGTGCGCTGCGAGTGGTGGCTGTTCAGGCGTACGCAGAGGCCACGAGGAAGGGCACCTTTCCGGATGATGATAAAGAGGGGTACAAGATCAAAGCGGATGAGTGGAGGGCGTTTTTGCAGCTGGTTGAGAGCGAGACTTAGAAGATGCGGAGGCAGAATGTACACACACAGAGAAACGGCAGAACAGAGTGCGTCGCGATTCGTTGTTGGTGTGTGTGGTATGAACGGTTGTCTTGGGCTAATGTGTTGAAGTGTGGTTCACTGCTGAGACGACGATGTCCCATGATGCGAGTTGCCGTTGCTGTTCGGCGCAGAGGCCCTCCTCAAATGCGAGGGCGGCACAAAGCTGCGCACCCAATCCTCATCCCTCTGGTTGCCACCAAACTCGATCTCGAATCCGCCGAGTACCGCATTCGGATCAGCACCCCTCGGAACGAGTCCCCGATTGAGCGAGCTGCCACCCTTGCCCGAGGAGAGCAGCAGCAGGTTCAGATGGTGCGAGTCACCGTGGTGGTCGCTGTCGGAGTCGCTGTGGTGATGGGTGTGGCGGCCACTGTTGGCGGTGGTGGTGTTGGGTTGGCGGAGCGCCGGATGAATGCTGGAGGAGGAAGAGGTGGAAAGGTGGGGTTGATGTGTGGGCGGCAGGGAGAGGTCTACATCGGAGTAATCGGACTCTGAGTCCTCTTGTTTGGCCGACGGGTCTGGGTCTGTTGGAGTAGACACTGCAGCACTCGAAGCAGCACCACTGACCAGATCGTCCTTCAAGCCCAGCTCTACCTCCAGCCGCTTCCTCACCCCACTCTTCCACCAGCCTTCCTTCCTCCACTTCCGCCTCTCCTGCTCTGACGCCTGCTTGATCTGGTCAACTTTCACCGCGCCCTCTCCCGTCTGCAAGAGAACGAACCCAAGCACCGTCTCGAGCGCTGTAATGCGCTGCTCGAGTTTCGGCCTCAACCCCTGCGTAGGCCCGCGCTTGCGTTCAGGTCGATCGTAGGTACACGTCCGTCCGAGCTGCGTGCAATACGTGCAGATGGGCTGCAGCCCATCGCAGCGGTCTTTTTTGAGGAAGCATTGATCGCATGCTCGAGAGACTCGTTTGCGTTTGGGTTTGCGTTCGGATGCTGCTGCTGGCAAAGTGGATGTGGATGCTTTTGGTTGCGATGTTGGTGCCATGGTCTGTGATGTTAGGCGGTGCCGGAATGCGAGAGAGAAGAGAGGACGTGGTGGCAGGGAGGGGGATGAAAGGAAGAGAGGATGGTCAACCCCACAAGAAAGCGCAGCTGCCCGTAAATTAACCTTTCAATCCGAATTCCGGACCAACCGAAAAGTCGATAATTTAAATATTTATTCAAATGAAAAATGAAAGGGTCCTTTTCGCTGCGCGTGTCGCGTGTTTTTCTTCTGCTCTTCCGGCTCGTCGGAGATTAACGCATTTGGACAAAAGCGTGAAAGCTGTCAGCAGCCCTTGACAGTGGCGGTAAACGTGTCTTACTCCTTCCTTTCTCCCCAACACCAGGCATCGACGCATCGGCGCATCGGCGCATCAACGCTCTCATCGACTTGGCTTTTCGTCGAGGCTTGCGCACCACTGAATCAGCACTCCTGGTCTCTTCCTCGACCCACAATGTCGTGGTACCAAGACCCCAACCCGCTGCCATCCGGCTACTGGGGGCCCATCACATCCACCCTCCTCTGGTGTGAAGAGAAGTACCGTTGGAGCTACTATGTCGCCGAGCCCGTCAACACCGTCACCAACGCCTTCTTTATCGCGCTCGCCATCTACGGTTACCGCGTATCACGGCGCGAGCACCTGCCCCTCCGCTTCGCAATCTGTCATCTCGGTGTCGCACTCGTCGGGTTCGGATCGGCGTGGTTCCACGGCACGCTCACATACTCCACCCAACTGCTCGACGAGCTGCCCATGATCTACACCAGTGCGTTCTTGACCTACTGCGTGTGCGAGACGAGCAAAGGCTACGGCAAGCCGCGCTTCCGCATCCTCCTTCCGCTCGTGTTGACGCTTCTGGTCGCTTGGATTACGGCGGTGTATCTGTGGAATGGCAATCCCGTGTTCCACCAGGTGGCATATGCAAGCATCCAGATCGTCTCGACCATCAGAGTCGTCTACCTCCTCAACAGCAAGTCTTCCGCCCTGAACACCAGCCATCTCGGCAAAGAGCGCAAAAGGGAGATCACCCGCCTCTACCTCTACGGCACCGCCATCTTCCTAACCGGTTTTGCCATCTGGAACGTCGACAACATCTTCTGCTACCAGCTCAGGCAGGCGAGAAAGAAGATCGGCTATCCTTGGGCAGTGCTGTTGGAAGGCCACGGCTGGTGGCACATCTTGACAGGGCATGGTGCGTACTGCTTGATCACGGCAGGCGCTCAATTGGCGGTTGGGGAGAAGGAAGACCCGGCCAACTTTAAGCTGCAGAATGGCATCTTCCCACATGTGAAGAGGGTCAAGCAGTACAAGCCAGCCGCGTCGAGCAGGAACGGCAAGAAGAAAGCTCACTAGAGGCGCTCCAACAAAACACAGCACGACATAGACAGATCGCAAATTCCTACACACATGCACCAACCACACACGCGAACTCGTCCGTCAGTCAGGCGAGAGCGGGATAGAAAGTGTATAGGATTGAAGAAAGTGTGCATGACGAGAAGCGTACATGGTTGGATGTGATGATTGTGAGGAGATCTTTTTGAAAACGGACAAGAACACCAGTCTGCGACTCATCGGCGACGGCGCTGAGCCATGGCACGCTTGTGCATAGGGTGGTTGCTTCCGAACAAGCCATAGGGCATTCCACCGCCCATGCCACCACCGGGAACACCAGGAAATCCTCCAGGGAAGCCACCACCGGCACCGCCGTGCTGGCCACCAGGGAAACCGCCAGGAGGGCCGCCATGAGGTCCCCCAGCCCCAGGGAAACCGCCAGGAGAGCCTCCATGAGGTCCACCAGCACCAGGGAAGCCGCCAGGAGGGCCGCCATGAGGTCCACCAGCACCAGGGAAGCCACCAGGAGGTCCACCAGCGCCAGCGCCAGGGAAACCACCGCCGCCTGCACCGCCAGAACCAGGGAAACCACCACCGCCTGCACCGCCTGCACCGCCTGCACCGCCTGCACCGCCTGCACCGCCTGCACCGCCTGCACCGCCTGCACCAGGGAAACCACCGCCGCCTGCACCGCCTGCACCAGGGAAACCACCACCGCCTGCACCAGATCCACCGGCTTCAGCACCGCCAGCACCGACTCCTGATCCAGAGCCAGAGCCACCCGAGCCAGAGCCACCCGAGCCAGAGCCACCCGAGCCAGAGCCACCCGAGCCAGAGCCACCCGAGCCAGAACCAGAGCCGCCCGCACCACCACCGGCAGCGGCTGTGCCAGCTCCATTGTCAGGAGGTCCCTTGTCGATTGGCTTCGTTCCGTTTGCGTCAGCATCAGCGTCCGCTCCACCGCCGTAGGCTGAGTGATCACCCGAGCCGCCGGCACCGTATCCAGTGCCATCACCAGAACCACTGCCGGAACCGCCAGAACCACCGCCGGAACCGCCAGAACCACCGCCAGCGCCATAACCACCGCCATCACCAGAACCACTGCCAGAACCGCCGCCAGAGCCGCCAGAGCCACCAGAACCACCGCCGGAACCGCCGCCGGAACCGCCATAACCACCGCCATCACCAGAACCACTGCCGGAACCGCCGCCAGAGCCGCCAGAGCCACCAGAACCACCGCCGGAACCGCCAGAACCGCCGCCGGAACCGCCATAACCACCGCCATCACCAGAACCACTGCCAGAGCCGCCGCCAGAGCCGCCAGAGCCACCGCCGGAACCGCCATAACCACCGCCATCACCAGAACCACTGCCGGAACCGCCGCCAGAGCCGCCAGAGCCACCAGAACCACCGCCAGAACCGCCAGAACCGCCGCCATCACCAGAACCGCCAGAACCGCCGCCAGTGCCATAACCACCGCCATCACCAGAACCACTGCCAGAGCCGCCAGAGCCGCCAGAGCCACCAGAACCACCGCCGGAACCGCCGCCAGAGCCGCCAGAGCCACCGCCGGAACCGCCAGAACCACCGCCGGAACCGCCAGAACCACCGCCAGCGCCATAACCACCGCCATCACCAGAACCACTGCCAGAGCCGCCAGAGCCACCAGAACCGCCAGAACCAGAACCGCCAGAACCAGAACCAGAACCGCCGCCAGTGCCGGCGCCGTGACCCGAGGCGTCAGCACCAGTACCAGCGGATCCAGACCTGCCGTTGTCCTTGATGTCGTTGGCCGAGCCGCCCTTGATACCGACAGGCTTGTCGCCCCACTTCTTGAACACATCAACAATAGCGGCGACGGCGGGCTTAGGCTTGCCCTGGTCATCAAAGAGCAAAGGAGCACCAATCTTGCCGTGACCCTGACCTGGGTTCGTCTTGGTACCGAACCAGGTGTGAGCGTCGGTGAGACCCCATACGGTAGCACCGAAAGCGCCACCTTCGAGAGCCGCCTGGATCACGTTGCCGTACTGCTGAGCCTGCTTTTCGAGATCCTCCTTGCTGGGTGGCAGGTTGATGGGGATGTCGATCTCGGACAGAACGACGGGGATGTCCTCCGAGGTCCAACGCTTGATGGCAGCGACCATCTCAGAGGCACTGTTGGTGGATTGAACGTGGAACTGCAGTCCAAACATGTCGACCGGCACTCCCTCGGCGAGCCACTGCTTGATCGTCTTGAAGGCAAAGTCCGACTTGGTATTCTTGGCCTCCATGCCGTAATCGTTAACGATGAGCTTGTAGTCGGGACACTCCTTCTTGACGAGCTTGAGAATCTCCTTGTAGCCTTCCTCGCCAATGACTTCAAAGTAGCCATTCTTCTTGAAACCATTGCCGCTGTCATCAAACACCTCGTTGAGAACGTCAATGGCCCAGAAGTTGGCCTCCTTCATGATCTTGGGGCACATCTTGGTGGTGACAAACTCCGTAATGGTCTTCATCATGGCTTCCTTGCCGAACGACTGCTCCATCATTGCTTTGCTCGTCTGGGCACCCCAGATAAGCGTGTGATATTTCCACCTGATGTCGACATCCGGGTTGGCTTTCGTAACGCCGTCGAGAAGCTCTTTCCACGAGGTCTCGCTTTCGTAGACGCTTTGCATCTTCCTGGAACAGTTTGATGTATTCATTGAAGAGATTTAGTAACGAATGAAGTCTTCCATGTTCATTCATATACCTCTATATGGGTATAGAAGTACTTACAAAGAATTGGCGGGCGTCACCCAAGGCAAGTACTTGACGAGAGGAGCAACTTTGGGATCCTGGAGGTCCGGATTGTCGACGGAACAGCCAAGAAAGAAACCGGAGGGGAGGTATTTTTTCAGCTCGGCACCCGTCATGCCCGAGGCGTCGGTGGACCAGTGCTGCTGACCACCGGCTGAAGCAGCGACGAGCGATCCACCGCCAGCACCACCAGCAGCGGGATGGTAGAGAGGATCAGCACCGTTGCTGCCAAAGCCGCCACCGCCAGCACCGCCAGCACCGCCAGCACCACCGCCAGCACCACCGCCAGCACCACCGCCAGCACCACCGCCAGCACCACCGCCAGCACCACCGCCAGCACCACCGCCAGCACCAGCACCACCGCCAGCACCGCCAGCACCAGCGCCAGCAGATGCAGCAGGATGGTTGAGAGGATCAGCACCAGCGCCGCCGAATCCTTGACGACGGTCCAGCCGTCTGAGAGAGTTGGAAGAACGGCCCCCAAGTGCACCGCCAGCGGTGATCAGGAGCACGAATGCGAGCTTGCAGCTCACCATCGTTGAGAATGCAAAATGGGGGGAGAGAGGAGAGAAGAGACTGGAACAAGAGGTTGGTGAAGAGGAGGGAAAAGACTGTATCCACAGCCGAGTCTGAAGGAAAGAATGGGAGACGAAATTGGTTCCACGAGGTCGGCTCCAGGCGTCTTTATAGCTTTTGCATGTCTACAGCGTGATGACTCTGCCCGCTCGCTGTGCTTTCTACATGAGCGCAGGGAGAAGCAGTGGACCACACAAAATGGCGCCCGTTCCTGTAGACACAGACTGAAGCGCGCTTGCAGCAACCTTCATTTGTGTCGACACTGAAGAGCGGTGAGGATGCAGATTGTTGACAACGAGGGGTCACTGGCAGGATCGCCCTGGAGAATGAGATAGTTGCAACCGCTTCATCCCACCGGCGCGTGAAGTGGCGCACTCGAGCATCGCGCAGCCACGGCCTCGCAAGATAGAGCCCACCGTGGGTGTTCAAGGTCGACATCGTCAACGGCGGGTGGATCGCATTGTTGACCGCTCGATTGCGTGCACCGGGAGCGATCCGTGCTTTTTTGTCGCTGTTGAGAGCCGTGATGCCCCACAAAGCCTGAGCAAGCGGTCCTGTTCCACGCTGTTCACGTTGTCTGCATGGAAAACTGGCCTAAGCTCAGGTGACAAGACTCAGGGCAGCCCTTCTTTTTTTTTTTTTTTTGGAAGCAGCGATGGTCTCCAGATGAAATGTGGGGCAGAGAGACAAGGTCGTTGTCCATGCAAAGGCAGAGAACAATGAGCACATCCTTGCTTTTGATGGCGTTGCGTGCACGTAAACCCCACCTGCCGGTCCAAAATCGGGGAGAAGCAAAGCACAATCCACCGAGACGATGAGGGCAAACCCGCTGGCTTGGGCTTGGGCGGGCTTGTTGTCTGGAAGAACAGGTTTGACCGAGACCCAGACGCCGTCTCTCGCGAGCAACAGCGCGTGAACAAAAGCGCTAGATTGCATTGCACACTGGGCCGCGTTGGCGGGCTGATACAGGCGGAGATGATTGAGGGGCCACCGAGCGAGGACTTCCTGGAACAGGTCCGGCGTACATTGTGTTGCAACGATTCTTTGCTCGTACGGAAGTCGGACAGCCCCTAACTAACGCGACTTGTCGCACGTAAGTTATCGATTTGTGAGCAAGCGAGGGCGACAATGAAAAAGAGGCTGCTACTGAAGCAGAGCATGGTCGATGAAAGCGCCTCGAGATGGCGCGAGAACAAGGTGGCGTCGAGCGTCGTCACACGTCGATGCGCAACGGTTCGCTGCAAGGAGTGACGTGGCGGGCACCTGCTCCTATGGCGTCGCCTGACGTGAATCCGTGGTCTGCATTGCTCAAGCTCACACCCAAAGAAGCGCTGGATCACATGCTTAGGAAGTGCAGTGCCGTCGAGTGGGCTTGGATCGAGATAGGGAGAGACGCAGCTGAGTCCGATGTCAGAGAGTCGCTATCAGCAAAGCGTGTGAGAAAGGGACTGCTTGTCAGACGTGCGCTGGCTATATGCGCAAGATGAGACGGAAGTAACTGGTAGATTGCGACGAGTGGATCTAGGAGGAGGCTAGTATTTATACTAGCCTCCGTACAATTCCGGGGCTCGGTCGGAAACTAAGTCGCGCCTTCTCTCGTGCGAGAATTACTCGCACGAGAGGCGTGTATAGGCGTGACACTGCTCGTCTGGCTAGCAAGCAAGCGCGGATGCGGTGGTTGAAAGAAATCGGGAACAGGATTCAGAGAAGGGATCCAGAATAATCTGATCTTGAGCAAATTTCTTTTGAAAATGCTTGGATTTTTGGTTCTCTGAATGTGATCTTGGCTCGACACGCTGACAGGCAGACAAGCAGACGGGCAGCACAATTTTTTCAATTGCTCAATTCTCCGCGTGGTTTTTGCCGCCTGCAGCGTTGAGACTTTGCATTACTGTAAAATTGCAATTTTTGCTGCGATGGCAGCAGGTATTGCCTCGATTCACACAGTCTGCCTATGGGCGGTTACTCGTGAAGCACCTGCTCACTGGCGAGAGAGAGACGTGGAGAGAGATGCAAGGCTGCCTAGGGCCCCAACGGCCTGGGATGTGATACAGTGTCGAAAGAACGAGGATGCCAAGCAAAATGTGTGGGCGTAGGGGGAGTGACGAGATTTACTGACACGGGTCTGAGGCGCGTGGGAACGCGACGCTGGCCCGCTACCTAACTGCGACTTGAATCGTCCGCCGGTAAGGATGAGAAGTGAAGGCCTCATGCCGAGAGACCCTGTCTTGTGCAGTTCCCTGCCTTGTGCTGTGAGCTGTTAGAAGTCGAAGCGTTGGTGAATTTGAAAGAAAGAAATCTGCCCTCGCTTCGCTCTCTCCACCTTGGACTCGAGCTATTTCGTCACCAAAAAACGTGCAGAACAACAAAGCAGACAACAGGCAGCGCAATTCTCGCTCGTCGGTCACTGTCCCGTGCTAGTCTGGCTTGGTGCTGGACCGTTGGTCTCTGCCTCCTTTCCACCTTCCCAGATCTGCTCGGATCATCCGGCGTGGGGATTCGCAAGTCACCTTCAACCTCCTCGGTCACCTCTCCGCACTCCGCCGACTCATCTTTTCCGGATCAGCACCGACATTTTGGACAAGGCAGACAGCGAGCGGTTTCGGAACAGCCCCGTCTTGCTCATCGACCACATAGAACGAGCGGAAGAAAACTCAGAAGTCATCGGCGCATACACGAATTCGGACCTTGGCTCTTTACAGCTTGCTCTCATATCGCATTCGACGGACAGCTCGACAGCCTCACACTTACACACGATGCTGAGCGTTGAATGACCTTTCAAGCTGTCTCTTTGGGCAGCGCCTGACGCGATCATAACGCCCCAGACATTCTCTCGCCCTGCCGCATACAATCACACATACGTTGATCGCCATGCTTGAAAGCATCGCCTCCAACTGGCAGGCTACGGCCGCCCGCTCCAGGCTCCGCTCCTTCGGTCACTGGGTCGGCAAGAACCTCAACTTTTACAGAGTGCACGTCCTCGTCTTCACCTTCACTCCTCTCATCGCTGCCGGCATCTTTTACGCCTGCAATGGAGAGACGCACATCAAGTTCATCGATGCCCTCTTTTGCTGCGTCTCGGCCATGACCGTCACCGGCCTCGTCACCATCAACATCAGCACCGCCAACGGAGGTCAGCAGGCCATCCTCTTCATCCTCATGTGCTTCGGCAACATCTCGGCCGTCAGCGTGACCATGATCTGGATTCGTAGAAGCTTCTTTCGGAAAAAGTTTGACCGTGTCGTCCGTCGCAGCGCCAGAGTGCGCAAGCGAATGCACGACGTCGAAGAGCAGGAGCGCAGAGAGCGACGCCACAACATTGCAAAGATCCAACGCATGGTCGGTCTCAAGTCGTCCGACAGCGCCACAACCATCAGCGACACCGAAGACCACGAGCAGACTAGTAGCAGCTCCAGCGGCCAGATCGAGCTTCGTCGCATCGATAAGAGCAAACAGAAGAGCAAGGGCAAGCGGAAACCGCTCCGCGCAGACATGATCCGTCGCATCGACGGGCCCGCTTTCCTCATCAACTCGGCTGGTGATCCTTCCAACGCCATACCAGATCATCATCATGATGCTGCACTGCTAAACTCCAACGAATCTCAGCCTCCGCTCACAACTGAGCCGGAACCAATAGGCTCGCCTCGCCTCACTGCCGCAACACAGCCCGGGGCCAGCATCCTCGCATCCGATCACGGCCGACATGGCTCAGTCACCTCGGACGATCCGAACGGCCAGCCCAGCATTCGAATCGCGCTGCCTCACGAGACCGTCCAACCTGGTGATGCCAGCGAAAGCCAAGGCGGCGGCAACCCGACCAGCTCGCCTCCTCTTTCTACTCGTAAGCGCTTCTCCATCCCGCGCTTCGACCATCGCCACGATCCCGACGCTGATTCGGACGAGGAGGCCGTCGCAAAAGAGGAGGAAGAAGAACAGATTCAGACGCCAAGCTCGCCACCTCTTCGCGCACGCTTCCCAGGTCACCAGACCCTCGGACGTGGTCGACGAGTGTCGGATCCGCCCCAACCTCAGTTCCGTCGCGGCTCCGACACCGGTTTGGTGCAGACCTACGCCAGACATGAAAAGCTCGACATGTTTCCTCGTGCTCAGACGGTCGAATTCGCCGTACCGGGCGACTACCGCTCAGCGACTGAGTCGCAACAACGCGAGACAGGCTATACCACTGGCCAGGGCTTCGGCGGTGCTGGCGGCTTGCGTCAACGCAATACGACCTTCAACCGCACCGTCACAGGTCGATCGTACGTCTCCGGCCGTCTCAGCAATGGCAGGTCGGGCGTGCCGCTCGCTCGCACGCAGACCTCGTCCAAGCAGCGTGGATTCGGTGGCTTCCCTACTCCGTTCGAGATTGCAGGAATGGCCATCAAAAAGGCGGTGCCAGGAGTACAGGAGCGTTTCCAGAGGACAATGACCATGCCCCGCACTGCCACATTCACATCCGTGCGTTCCGGCGGCGGACTCACGGAGAGCGCCACCAAGGCGGCTCCCTACCTCTCCTTTGACGCAACCGTTACCGGCAACTCGCGCTTCCAGGCTCTGACAGAAGCGCAGCGCGATGAGCTCGGAGGTGTCGAGTATCGGGCGCTCGACCTGCTCGCCAAGTTAGTGCCAGCCTACTGGCTCATTGTCAATCTGGTCATGGTGACGCTCGTGGCTCCGTACATCAACAGCAGCGCATTCAAAAAGTATCGGCCAGTCTTTGAATCACAGGGCAGCGAAAAGCCCAACTACACGTGGTTCTGGTTCTTTCAGGTCATCTCGGCCTACTCGAACACGGGAATGTCGCTCATCGACACGAGCATGACACAGATGCAAGACGCCTACTTCCTGCTCATCCCCATGGGTTTCCTCATCATAGCAGGCAACACGGGCTTCCCTATCCTGTTGCGCTTTTTCATCTGGGTCATCTCGGTGTGTGTTCCGTCGACTTCGAGGGTCTACGAGACGCTCAGGTTCTTGCTCGACCACCCGCGTCGATGCTTTGTCTACTTGTTTCCTTCGAGCCAGACATGGTTCCTGTTCTTCGTGCTGGTGCTCTTCAACTCGATTGATTGGTTTGCCTTCCTCATTCTCGACATTGGCAACCCGGTCATCGAGCGAATCACACTCAGCATCCGCGTGTTTGACGGCCTCTTCCAGTCGATCGCTGTACGCGCAGCTGGGTTCTCAGTGGTGAGCCTGTTGGCTCTGGCGCCTGCGGTGCAGTTTCTGTACGTCGTCATGATGTACCTCTCCGCGTTCCCGCTGGCGCTCTCGGTGCGCAGTACCAACGTGTACGAGGAAAAGTCGCTGGGCGTGTATGTCGACGAACCCTCAGAGCCTGGTGCACCTCCGCAAGAGTCCAGCAACCCAAAGGTGTGGGGCTCGTTCTTAGCATCGCATGCGCGTCGACAACTGGCGTTCGATATCTGGTGGCTTGGATTCGCTCTGTGGCTCATCTGCATCATCGAACGCGACGACATTCAGGATCCGAGCTCGAACGGCTGGTTCACCATCTTTAGCTGCCTCTTCGAGCTTACTTCGGCCTACGGTACGGTCGGCTTGAGTCTGGGTACGCCGTATGACAACTTTAGCTTGTCAGGGCGCTTCCAAACGCTGTCCAAGCTGGTGGTGTGCGCTGTGATGATTCGAGGCCGACATCGAGGATTGCCGGTTGCGATCGATCGAGCCATTCTGCTGCCGTCCGAGTTGGAGCAGGAGGATATGATGGATGATGATCTGTCGCACATCGATGATGTGTGGGATCGGGACAGCACGTTTGTGGCTGATCCTGCGGCGGCGGTGCCACAAGAGGCGAAGAATGTGGTGGATCGACAGCGGAGCAACAGCAATGGCAGTGGCGTGAGCGGCGAAAGTAGCGGTGACCACAAAGCAACGCCGTCAGGCGTCTCGTTTGCGATCAACCCAGTGAAAGCCAGACGAAGCAGTATGCCGCCTTCATCGACGGAAGCGCTCTCACCGAAACAGCAGGCCGAACACGCACATGAACCACGGAGGAGCTTTACGCTTACGCTCCCACCGAGCAGCTTACCTCTGCATCATCAGTCGCCGCTTGGTAGCGGTCTACCTCCACCGAGTCACAGCAGCAGCAGTGGAGTGCTGGGACCAATGTTCGTTACATCGCCTGGGCAGTTGACTGCGATCGACGAGATGCCTTCTGGATGGGGTGCGACGCCTGTCAGTCAGAGTCGGCCCGAGTCGCCGTCTGCTCACGCTTCGCCGCCGAGTTCTGATACCACGGGGAGCGGGGGCAGTGATGGGAGTGTTAAGGGGAAAGAAAAGCAGCACACGCGGGTGGATACGGAGAGACAGATGGCGCAGCGCGCAGGGTGTTCGTCTCCGGGTGGTCAGCATGATCCTGTCACTGGCGAGGCGTAGCCGCCCAAACAATGTACGCAACGGTGACGACTCTTTTACGTTTGACACATTTGAATGATGTGGCGAGGGTAATACGCGCGTTGAGTATGCCCGTGAAGGTCGAGGCTGAGCGTGCGAGAGATGCGAATTGAGAAAAGGATGCAGGAGGGTACAAGTACAAAAGGAGTTACAACAGGTTTCGAGCAAGACAAAGAGGTTCGAGAGGCGTCTACTCGGCCTTCAACGTCTTCTTGTGCTTTTTGTCCTTCTTGTCCCTTTTCTCCTTCTTTTCCTTCTTATCCTTCTTATCATTTTTACTCTTCTTGGTGGGACTTGCACCGTGCTCCCGCTCTAGCGGGTACTGAGTGAGCAAGCTCGAGTCCAACGTTGGCGTTTCCTCGCGCAGCTCTTGGGATTTGGAATTTTGTGAATCCTCTCCAACGTCCGACCGCTCTTCAGCCCCACGCTCGAGCACCTGGATCGGCGTTGCCTGCTCCATATCCTCGTCTTCTTCCACTGCGATCTCCTCTGTACGCGTAGACGGTCTCCCGAGGTTGGAGATCAGCGCGGTGAATGCGTCGTAGTCGATCTTGCCGCTGAGGCCGTTCATGAGTCGTGTTAGCTGTGCAGCCACCACTCCGCCCGTACTCCCTCCCGCTTGTGCAGTAGAGTCATCGGTAGAGGTGGAGGCGGCATTGGAGGTTCCCGTCCGAGCGGCGTACGACGAGAGGAAGAGCGAGATGCTATCGGAAACAGCGGTGTGGTCGATGGGCGCTGCGGGTGCAGCGGAGAGGTCTAGACGCAGTGGGAGCGGGAGTGCTGGTTCCATTCTGGAGTCTCTGGAGGTGGAGAAAATGTGGAAATGAGGGGAGGTGCGGTCGAGTGATGGATGGAGCAGAGTTTGACGATGAATGGTGGTTGTACGAGGCGAGGTCAAAGAGCAAGCTAAGGTTGAGAAGAATTTGGCGGTTTTGATAAATTTATTTAGAAAAAAGGGAAAGCGCAGTGCCCGACTTCCGCGACTCTCAGCGAAGAGTGTGATTGGTAAGCCTGACTTTTTTGGGGCAGCAAGAAGAACCTCTCCTTCAAGACCCTTTCGTTTGGCCGTCGCTCGGCATGCCAAAATCACGCGAACCGACCAACACGCCACGGCCCGGCAGCAACAGCACCTCTTGGCAGTCTTTGCAGCTTGATTTCATGACTCGCCGGTCTCGCCTTCCCACTACGACACCAACCCGTTCACGCTTGCCTTCCAACGTCACTCCACTGCCATACTCATGAGGTCAACACGGTGATCTAGGTTCTCGCATCTGCTCTTTCTAATTGGCTTCACGCCCGCAACGACAAGTGACAAGGGGCAAAGATCGTTCAAGCAGCGCAGCAGGACTGCAACAAACACCTTCAGCGGATCCGGCGAGAAGTAGAATCGCCAAACGATGGAGGCAACAGCAAACGGAAGTGTGGGCGCACTCGACCTGCTCCTGAGCAGCACAGGCGGAACTTCAGCAACAGCATGGGGAGCGCTAGGCGAAGCGTGGAAGAACGACCCAAGAGCGCTGTGGTCTAGTTACGCTATGATCATCGTAAGTCTTCCCCCCCAACCTCTCACTCGACTCCCTTCACTCACAATCTTCTCTACCTCCTTGTCTGGCTCGACGGTAGGTCTCGGAGATCGGCGACAAAACCTTCCTGATCGCAGCAATCCTCGCGATGCGCCAAAGCAAACTCGTCGTCTTCAGCGGCGCCTTCGCCTCACTAGCCGTCATGTCCGTCCTCTCCGCACTCCTCGGCGTCATGTTCCCTTCCCTCCTCCCGAAGAGCTTGACGAACCTCATGGCTGCAGGACTGTTCCTCGTGTTTGGCCTGAAGATGGTCAAAGACGGTCTTGCAATGTCCGGTGACGAGATTAAGGAGGAGTGGCAGGAGGCGGAGAGAGAGATCGACGAGGAGGAGGGCGGAAACGCGCACGAGCTGGAGTCGCTCGAACAGGGACACCCGCTGCCGGAAACCACAGCGAAAAGGGAAAGCGGTGTCACACATACGCTGCGAGACGGCACACGCAACCTGTGCGGGCTGTGCTTCTCGCCCGTCTTCGCACAGGCGTTCATCCTCACGTTCTTGGGCGAGTGGGGGGATCGCTCGCAGATCGCAACCATCGCACTGGCGGCTGCGCACAACGTTACGCTCGTGTGCGTGGGCACGATTGCCGGGCACGCGTGTTGTACAGGCCTGGCTGTGGTAGGCGGCAGCTGGCTCGCGAGCAGGATCAGCGTCAAGCACGTCACGCTGGGAGGCGCGTGTATGTTTCTGATCTTTGCCGTGGTTTATGCGTGGGAGGCGTATCAGGAGCCATCGGGGGCGTTGGAGATTAGCGAGGTTGTCAAGGCGGCTAAGGGCGCTGTGGCTGCAGGAGGGGCTGCTGTTTGAGGTGGTCACTTTGATAGATGGTTTAGAGGGAATCGACGATACATTCCACCATGCGAATGTGTCTGAATGGCATCAGCCGATAACGTGAGGTGAGGACTTTGGGCCCTGTAATAGGTGTGATGCAGTCAAAGTGACTAAAGCAGAAGATGGAGCACTGGCTTCCAGGCTGTTCTAGAAGCCCGAGGCCATGCAGGCTTTAGCATCACAATTCCCCTCTCGCCACGTGTCTTGCTTGGCCTTCCCCGGACATAAGTCGACACATATCGGACTGGAATTGTCACCACGTCCAGCGAGGAGCGGTTTGAGCTAGCGTAGCGAGACGAGTATTTCTTTGACGACTTCGACTCGCCGGTGACCGCATTTTTAATGTGGTTTGGAGGTGGAGCGCTGACGTCAAAGTTAGCGATCTGCGCATCACTCTGCTTTCTCTCCACGTTTTTTCACGCACATGCACCGCAACCGCGCGCACCGCTGCTGGGTATATAACCGCATGCTACCGCGCACCCTCTTCCAATTCCTTCTCCACTTACCACCACTGCAGTCTCCTTTATAAGCGAACTCAATAATGTCGACACAGCGATACGACCTGGTAGTCTACGGAGCCACAGGCTACACCGGCCAGCTGGTGTGCAAGTATCTCCTCTCGCACCCGCAGAAGCCCTCGTGGGCCATCGCCGGACGCTCCGCCTCGCGCCTTGCCTCCCTCAAGTCGAAACTCAATCTCCCCTCCACCGTGGGCGTCATCGAAGCGGAGAACTCCAACTATGCCTCGCTCACCGCCATGACAG
Source organism: Sporisorium exsertum (assembly GCA_928724755.1). Classification (NCBI taxonomy): domain Eukaryota; kingdom Fungi; phylum Basidiomycota; class Ustilaginomycetes; order Ustilaginales; family Ustilaginaceae; genus Sporisorium; species Sporisorium exsertum. The sequence continues at coordinate 199,634 of CAKMXK010000030.1, read as the reverse complement.
CTCAGGCCAGAGCAGTGATCAACATCGTCGGTCCGTATCGTCCGTTCAGAGCGATCGAGGTGGTGCGTGCGTGTGTCGAGACGTCTACGCACTACACCGATCTGTCTGGCGAGACGGGGTTCAACAAGGACATCATCGATGCCTTCCACTTGAAGGCGCAGGCGAAGGGGGTGACGGTGGCGTGCAGTGTCGGATTTGATAGTCTGCCCTTCGACTTGACGACCTTTTTGGCGGTGCAGAAGGCGAAGGAGTTGACGGGGGGTAAGAGCGATGTGAAACTGGCAGAGTGCGCGTACGCTGTTGGGGGCGGCTTTTCCGCAGGCACCCTAGCCAGCGGTCTGTCCATGGCCGACGAGCCCGAACAGATGCACCACACCCGAGGCGACTGGCTCAGCCCCGTCGCCAAACCCAACGCACTTACGTTCAACACGGTCAGATGGCTCGAGCATCGTCAACGCTGGGGCGCACAGAATACGTTTAGCGTCCACAACACCCGCATCGTCAACCGCTCCTGGGGTTTGCTCCAGCATCACAACTCCCCGCAAGCGTACGGCCAAGCCTTCCTCTACAGAGAAGGCGTCCTCGTCCCCTTCAAGTTCGTCGGCATCATCGTCGCCTACTTCAACACAATCCTCATGTGGATCCTCATGCACTCGGCTTTCGCTCGATCTATCGCCGCTAGGTCCATGCCAGCTAACTCGGGCCCCACCGAAAAGAGCCTCATCAACTCCAAACTGCGCGTCGACACGCTTGCTACCGCCAACGACGGCACCAAAGCTATCTGCACACTGAAGGCTAAAGGCCATGCCGGCTATCTGTTGACTGCGAGGATGATCGTCGAGACTGCTCTGACGATTTTGGATGATAAGAGTAAGAAAATCAACCCGCTCGAAAACGCCGGTGTGCAGGGAGGCGTGTTGAGCCCCGCTTTGGTCGGCGCCGAGAGGCTGGCTCAGAGGCTCGTGGAGTATGGACAGTTCCAGATCACTACCGAAAAGTATGACGGCAAGGAGGTCAAGAAGACAAGGTGAACGCAAGGCTCTTGGCTTCTCGGTGCCGCTCCTGTCAACCTGTTGTGCAATGCGATCGTGACTTTTGGATCCACACCAAGCAGCCTGAGCTTTGATTTGTGATGTCGAGAGAAAAAATTGAAACAGTGACTGCGTGACAGGCCTATTAGTACAAAAGGAGAAGGATCATACAGTACAAAACACGATAGACCTACAATTCAGAACACAACAAAGAGAGTCATTTGATGAACGGAGAGCTTTCGCGGCAGCTCTCAGAGTACGTCCTCGACTTCCAAATTGTACTTCTTGATCGACCGAAACTCTTTGCGTAGCCTGGTGCGATCCGAGTCGTCGGAATGAATCTGCGACGAAACGCCAGCTTCGTCTTCATCCCCGCTGTCCGGCTCTTCGCGAGCTTTTCCGCGTTTCGCCTTGGAGGCAGTGGTCCGCTTTGCCTTGCTGCGCGTTGCCTTCTCGTCAGCGGACTTGTCGTCATCGCTACTGTCCGGCTCAGCGCGAGCTTTGCCCCTTTCCGCTTTGAGAGTAGTGCTTGCCTTTCGCTTGCTGCGCTTTGGCATCTCTTCTGAAGACTCGTCACCGTCGTCATCGTCTTCATTGTCGTCATTCCGAGCTTTGCGGCCTTTTGGCTTCTTGTCGTTGATGCGGCTAGTCGAGGCGCGTGCTGCGCTGGGAGCTTTGCCCTTGCGAGTTGTCGCCGTCGTCTTCCTCTTGGACTGAGTGCGTTTAGCCTTGACGCTGGGTGTGTTTACCTTGCGAAGAGGAAGCAGATCGAGGAGCTCGTCCATGCGGAGCTTCTTCGATGCAGGAGAGCCTGCCCTTCTCTTTGTGGATCTGTCCGCCCGAGGCGAGTAAGAGGCGTTAGAATTTGCTGGCGAAGACGAGCCCTCTACAGCGAGCTTCTCTAGCACCGCTTGTTCCTTCTTCTCGGTCTTCTTCAAGGGGATGCCAGAGATCGTTCTCCTCGTTTTGACCGGCCGAGTGTTGTACTTTCGCGGTTGCAGCTCCAGCGAGAGGGAAGACGGGGCCGAATCTTTTTCGTCGGATGTCTCCGCCGCCGCGGCTGCTGCATCGCTCCTGCGCTTCGTGCTCCCTTTCGTAACCCGTTTTGAGCCTTCGGCTTCGGCTTCGACTTTCACCTCGTTTTGATTGTCTTCGTCTGCACTAGCCTCAGACCCCTGCGCAGCTTCGAGCTTGTGACTACCGATAAGCACGACGGAACTAGGCTCAGGGGTCAGCGATGATGCTGTGCGGCGATGAGCGGCTGGAGATGACATGAATCCGAAAGCTTGCTCTGCGAGTCGACGGTCGTCGCTCGTCGTATTGACGGGTGGTTCTGAAGGAAGGTCCACGAAGACGTTACTGTCGTCGTCCTCGGCAGGCTCTGAGGCTTCGACAGATTCAGCGACGGATTCAGCACGTGCCTGTGCCCGTCGGGCCCTCATCTTGTGCTCAGCAGTAAAGAAACCAAACTCGTCCATGTCCTCGTCATCGGTGTTGCGTTCGTGATCGTCTCCTGAAACGCCAGGATCGACTCTGGAGGGCCAAGAAGCGGCGCTGCCGCCGTCTCTTTTTGAGTCGGGCGAGTCGTGACGGTCCCTGCGGGCTTCATCGTTGCCGGCAGCCTTCCAAGCCATGACTTTGGAGACGCCTCGCTCCTGATATTCGAGCAGCTGCTGAGTTGACGCGGGCAGGGACTCTGCTCGTCGCGCGACGCCAGGAGAGTCCGCCTGGCTCGAGCTGTTAGACGCGTCGACGAACACGTCATCAAGATACCCTGACCTCGATGCCGGGCCCTTGGCAGCTCCAGGGTTCGATGCGATAGGAGTAGAATGGGACGGCTGTCCGTCTTCGATGGGAACCAGCACGCCTGCGCGTGTGTGCGTAGTCGTGCGGTTGCTGATTCTCGTCTGCAAGAGGGCTGCCGGAGGCGGCACGTTCTCCTTGTCCGACGAGCCATGCGATGCTTGCGATGGTGATAGGTCCTCATCCGAGTCCTTGCCTTGCGACTCCGGGGTTTTGGTGCGCTTCGCTGTCTTGGGCGCGACCTGTGTCGGCTGCGTTGGCTGCTGCAAGGTGCTGACATCAAAGTATTCGAGATCGTCGCTGTCGAGGCCCGGAGAAATACGAGTAAGCTCGTCGTGGCTTGGATCAGGCTCGCGGGCGCGTCGATCTGCCGCTTCGATCTGAGAGGACAAAGAATCCTGCTCCTTCTTGGCCCCGGAGCTCGATAGAGTCGGTATTTCGACGTGTGAGAACATTTGTCGTGCTTGGGAACTGTGGAGGCGTTGCGTCCGTCGCGATCCTGAAGCAGCCGCTTTTGGAGCAGACCTCGCCTTGGATTCAGCCGACCTTCGAGTTGGCTTGGACTGTGTTGACATCATGAACATGCTCTCGAAATCGTCATCATTGTTACGGGATTTTGAGACCTCTCTGCGGTATCCTCGGGCTTGTTCGGCTTTGTCCGAAGCAAAGCTGGCAGCAGCGCGAACCGGCGCGTTACGATCGCTCAGTGGCTTTCGGCGCGAACTGCGAGTCTCGGCGGAGCCTTTGCTTTCGGCAACAACATTCTGAATGTCACCGAGGACGCGCCTACCGATCGGAGCGTTCTCATCCGACTGAAGAGTACGCGGAGCCTTGGCCGATGAGGAGGATGCATGGGCGCCGGCGCGTGTGGTAATGCTCCTGCTGGTACGGGTGCCTGTCTCTGGCTCTGGCCCCCTGGTCAAGCGCGTGCTGACCATCGCGTCTCGTTGCCAGCGCGATGATACTCGCGGGCGTCGTGGTCACTTGAGCAATTCGGCGTGTTGGTGTGGTGCTGAGATGATTAGATGTGGGAAGGTAGATTGGCTACCGTTTGGAGGAATGCGTTCAGCAGTTGTCGTGGTTGGAGGGGGGAAAGGCGGACGAATGGCGGTGCGGCCCGTTTATATGCGGAATGAGCGTGAGCATTCGAGTGGGGAAGAAGGAGGAAGAAGGGACGAAAGGGGCAGACTTGCTGAAGTCAAGCATCCTCTTGGCTGAGTTCGTGAGTCGAAGATGAACAGCAGGGTCTATGTGGTCGGCCCATCCGCTCCTTTTTCTTGAGTGGAGGACTGACAGAAAAAGAGAGAGTCGGCTGCAGCTAACCAACACTTGCGCCTCCGTCCAGAGTCGCGCTTTACGCGATTTCGGCGACCTTTCTCACGCTCTTTTCCCCACCCGATAAGCAAAATCGAAATCGGCACAGTCCCACTAAGTCGATGCCAAGCCGTAAGGAAGTTAATGCCACTTGTGATGTGAAATGGCGTTGCATTGCGTTCTTGTTTCAATCGTCTTCGAACACCAGTTCAACCTGAGTGTCAAACACCTGCGAGAGCTCCTCTTCCAAAAGCTCGTGGAGCGTCGAGGTCTCACCCTCCTTGAGGCAGAACCAGGTCTTACTATCCGCGTCGTAGTCAAACCGCTTGGGTCCACTGTGTGGGCAGAGACAAGTGTTGAGGGCAGTCAAAATACACGGGAAGGCGTCAGCCACGTTTGAACAAGCTTTTCGGAGCATTTCCGGGCGATCATCGTGGGAACAGTGATTGCGTTTATCGTCGAACTTACCTCTTTGGACTCGAAAGCCAAATCTGCTTGTTGGGAGGCTGCTTGTTGATCACCCAAGTGCCGTGAACGCCGCATCTCAGGTTCATCACGCCGGACTGTGATGATCGAGGAAGCGAAAGTGAGAGAGAGAGAGGCTGCGTCAGTATATCATGTATGGATTCCGTCGGATCGGATGTGCCGATGCTGAAGTGGATAAGAGGTCACTTACGGCGCATTCGATATCCCATTCGGAAGCGGGCGAGCCGCGAGTGGCTCCCTGGTGCTTGGCTCTGGCCTTCTCCTCCAAAGCATCTACATCTGCCTCCTCGAGAAGCGTTTCAAACGTCTCAGTGAGCGAATCGATAACGCCGTTCGAGAGCTTGTGGTATTCGCCGTCCGTCAGCGGAGAAGCTGTATACTTGATCGTCTGATGCGCCCTTTTCTCGGAGGTGCTAAAAGAGCGCACTGTGAAGGATGAGAGATGCAAAGGCGCCGACCTTGTTGCCGTGACCTTGGTCTGAAAGCTCGGAAGGTTGCAACGCGGAGTAAGTGTCAAAGCGGAACGCGTTGGAATCTTGCGAAGTGGAGCCGACGTGAGCAGTCCGCGCTGAGTCGTGGTTCTGAGCATCATCGGCAGCTTCATCGTAGTTGGTCACTCGACTTGATCGTGATCGGTTGATGCAGGTGCAAAGGACAAAAAGTGAATCGTGTTGCTCTTTACCATTCTGTGTCGAGAGGTGCTTCGCAAGAACAAAGCTCGATTGCGTTGTGGAGGAGCTGAAATTTCCCACTCGGCCGATTAGAAGGAGCAACTGCTTTCGTCCAAAAAAAAGTGACTCGCTCGCTACGATTCGGCAACTCAAAATTGTGAACGCAAAGTGCCACAGCGCAGGCTCAGAGTCGGCTACCTATCCCAGAGCAGACTCGACCCACTTCCAACACCTTGCGAGTCATCCACACCTCCTCTCGACACCTTCATAAGGTCATCCATCTCCCCTCAGGTCCCCCTCATCACACCTGACACACGCGCACACCAACTATGGCGATCAAAGGACTCGACGGAGCAGCCAACTCGGCCGCAGCAGCTCACAAGCCTGTGCACTTCAAGCTCGAGCACCTCATCCGCCCCAACATCCTCTCTCTCGAGCCGTACCGCTGTGCACGCGACGACTACCAATCCGGCATCCTGCTCGATGCCAACGAGAACAGCCTGGGCCACTCGCTCCCACCCAAATCGCAAATCCCTCACAACCCTGGCACTTCGAATGGTGGCGCCACCCCCGTCGCGTCCGCCGAGGCAGACGACCCGCTCTCGCTCAACCGCTACCCGGATCCGGGGCTGTTTGGGATCAAGGACTCACTGGCTCAGCTGCGCGGTGTGCCCAATGATGCGTTCGTGTTTCTCGGGGTGGGGAGCGACGAGGTGCTCGATCTGGTGCAGCGCGTATGCTGCCGGCCGGGCAAGGACAAGATCCTCATCTGCCCGCCCACGTATGGCATGTACAGCGTGTGTGCTGCGGTGAACGATTTGGAGGTAGTCAAAGTGCCGCTCGTTACCGAAGGCGGCAAGTTTGCGTTGGATGTCGAGGCGGTGAACAAGAAGCTCAACGAAGACCCGGATATCAAGATCACATTCATCTGCTCTCCTGGTAACCCAACAGGCACCTTGATCCCACCGAGCGATGTGCAGAAGGTGCTGGACAACCCTTCCTACAAGGGTCTTGTTGTGGTCGACGAAGCATACATCGACTTCGCCGAGGAGGAAAAGCGAATGGGCAAGCGTTCCGCCAACGAAATCGTCAGCGCCGTCAGCCTAGTCCACGAATACCAGAACCTCATGGTAACACAGACGCTCTCCAAAGCGTTCGGTCTCGCCGCCATCCGCTTGGGCATTGCCTTCGCCCAACCCCCCCTCGTCCAGATCATGAACAACACCAAAGCTCCCTACAACATCTCGTCCCCTACCGCCCATCTCGCCTCCCTCGCACTCTCCCCCAAGGGCATCGCCCAGATGCGCACCAACGTCCAAACCCTCATCCGAAACCGCGATTCGCTCATCTCGGCGCTCAAGGCGCTGCCCGGTGCCGGTGCGATCCTGGGTGCCAACGAGGCCAACTTTGTGCTGGTTCAGATGCTGGATTTGGAGACGCGGTCGAAGCCAGATAATGAGGTGGCGCAGATGGTGTACAAGCGGATGGCTGAGGAGATGGGGTTGGTGGTGAGGAACAGGGCGAAGGATCTCGGGTGTGCGGGTTGCTTGAGGATCACTGTTGGTACGCAAGAGGAGAATGAGCGATGTATAGAGTTGATGAAGGGTTTGCTTGAGGGTGGGAAGTGAAGCAGACTTTTGCGCTTCAGAAACAGGTTTACCCTCTCACAATGCACTGGCAAATACAATCCCCTAGACATCGTGGTCGTTCTAAAGCCAGGAACAAGAGGCCATGTGATGAGCAGATCGGCGCTGTGCGACATAGTATGAGCAGGAAGACGACTGAACAAACTTGCCGCACGGGACGTGCATTTTGAGTGGCGGCGGGGAAAGAGGAAAAGACGGCGATTCCTTTTTCTTTGTGTTTCTCCACCTGATGCGCACTGACCGCAACTTGAGCAAGCTAAGCACAACCACCTCAATTGAACACTTCCTTCCCTCAAAGCCCCCCTCCATCGACTCATACCCATCCACCACCCAATCAACCATCTGCTTTCTTCATTCGCCATGTCATTCACCAAGAAATCCACCAACAAACTCTTCGGCGGCACGTTGACCAAGTACACCTTCACGTCCACGTCCCTCGGATCGCTCGAGACCTCCATCAACGTCTTTCTGCCCTCCTCCGTCGCCTCCTCTTCCTCCTCCCACAAGGTTCCCGTGCTGTACTACCTTTCCGGCCTAACCTGTACCGAAGACAACGCAGCCCAGAAGGGGGGATTCTTCAAGGCGGCTGAAGCGGCGCAGGTTGCGATCGTGTTTCCGGACACCAGTCCGCGCGGTGCTGGGGTGGAAGGCGAAGATGAGAGCTACGATTTCGGTACGGGTGCAGGGTTCTACGTGAATGCTACCAAGCAGCCGTGGAACCGTGCGTACAATATGTACGACTACGTGGTCACGGAGCTGCCGAAGCGGCTGGAGCAGAACGGACTGCCGGTGGATACAGGGCGAGCGTCGATCTTCGGCCACTCGATGGGCGGCCACGGCGCACTCACGCTGTACCTCAAGAACCGCACCCAGTATCGTTCCGCATCGGCATTCTCGCCTATCTGCAACCCCACCGCCTGCCCCTGGGGTAAGAAAGCCTTCGAGGGCTACCTGGAGGGCGGCCTGGAGGAGGGCAAGCAGTACGACGCTACCGTGCTGCTCGAGCGCGCCACCGCACAGCCTCACATCCTTATCGACTCCGGCACCGCCGACGACTTCTACAAACAGGGCCAGCTATTGCCCGAAAACTTCCAGCGCGTTGCGCAGCAGAACGGCTTCGAAGACGTGCAGCTGAGACTGCAGGACGGCTACGACCACAGTTACTACTTCATCTCCACGTTCGCTGAGGATCACATCAAGTTCCACGCCAAGTTCCTGAAGTAGCTCTACTTCCCCTTCTTAACCTCGATCCTCTACAAATGCCAATCCACCTTGCTGCGTCTGTTGTGTGACTTTTGCACTTCCGTGTGTGCACTGCCTTTGAACCATGCAACCTCAACATCCGCCTCGAAAACTCGTGAGCCTCAGGAGCCTGACACATCTCACACCAATCGAACCCAGCACACATCTTCTCGAACGCATCCCAGCCAAACCATCGACGTGAGAGAACAGCAGGATTTCTTCGACAGGGTGAATATGTACAGAGCCCTCGTCAACAAGAGGCATAATGGGTGAGAAGCGGCCAAATCAGGGAAAAGCGGATCGACATGACACTACGGGTCACAGCATCCGCCGTCTTCTCGTCTCGTCTCGTCTCGCCGAGCGAAGGAGCGACAGGAGCCTGTGTTTGTTTGTTTTATCTTTTTCTGAAAGTTTGAGTGTAGGGACGTTTTGCTTCGTGTGAAGCCATACTAGGCAGAAAGAGTCCGCCGGTCATACTTTGATTCGTCGTCACCAAAAGAGCAAGGGGACTTGGGCGGGGCGCATGCGATCCGTAAAGTGAACGAATGGTCGAACCAGGGGGGCCGAGATGTTTCCGAGAAGGGCGAGTCGAGGAGGGATTGTCAAAGGAGAGACCTGCCGAGATCTATTAGCCGTACACAATGAGGGTGTTGGGGGGATATTCCGCTGAGGCTCGAGAGCAATCGAAAGGGCGGCGTAGCGAGGCCGTGTCGTACCACGTAGAAGACCTGCTGGCGATGGCGAAAAGGGGGGAATACAGAGACACAGATACCATCGCCCTGCAAAAGAACGAGGAAGAAGGCCAGCGCCACACACGCATTCCGGACATGTCCAAAAGCGACGCGTGGGTGGTTGCTGCAATCACGTTTATTCTCGTGCAGCAGCAACCTTTTCAAGGAGCTTGTCCTTGGGTGTCTTCAGGCCTTCTCCCTCGATCTTGCCTGCCAACTCCTCGATCTTCTCCTGCGACAGCTTTGCGCTCACCAACAGATCCGCAACAAACGAGTAGATGGCAGGGATGTCGATCGCAGCATCGTCCAGAAACTCCATGTGCGGCTCGAAGCCCTTGAAAGCAGCCTCCTCGTCCAGGCGACCGTCCTCGCTGAGCTTGGCGAAGAGCGCAGCCACGTTGGCCACGTCGTCCTTCTTCTTCTCGATCGCAGTGCCGACGATCGCCTCGACAAACTGCGACCGTCGCGACGCTGGCAACGTGTTGAATGCCTCGACGCCCTCGTTGACGTCCTTGATCTCGAGGAACTCCTTGATGTCGTTGGCGATCTTGCGCTTGGCCTCCTCGTCCGACATCTCGGCAGCCTTGGACCTCTCCTCGCCGTCCGCCTCGCCTTCGCCATCTTCCTCGCCGTCCTTGTCGGCGCCAGGAAGAGGCTTGGTGCGGGGCTGCAGGTTGAGCTTCGGTCGCTGCGGCTCCTCGCTGGGAGCGGCATCACCCTCGCCGGCCTGATTGAGCAGCGAGAACATGTTGGTCTGCGAGCTTGTACGCGTAGGAGGCTGGCTGCCGTCCTCGGAGCCCTTGCCCTGGTTCTTCCTGCCGAGCATGGTCGAGGGGCCAAACGAGAGCGGTCGTCCTGACGAGCCACGCTCGATCTTGCCAAAGTGCGAAAGGTCACCGGCCTTGCTGGGACGCGGTGGCGGTGCGACACCGCCGACAGTGCTCCAACCATCGGGACCATCGCCTCGCGCCTGACCACGTTTGGAACCGCCGCGCGAGATGGGACCACCTCGCGCACGCATGGCGTTCTCGGCATCCTTCTGCTGCTGCTGCTTGGCAGCCTCGGCGTGGATCTGTGCGATTGTCTTGGGCGCCGAGTTGTCATGTCGCGGAATCCACCCCGACTCACGCAGCTCGATCACGTCGATGAGCATGAATCGCATACGCGAGTTGATCGCAGCCTCGTTCTTGGACATCTCCTTCATGCGCTGGAAGTAGACGTCCATGTGGCCGCGCGCCTTTTCGGTGTCGAGCAGCTTACCCACGGTGGTCATGAGCTTGCAGAGCGACTCAATCTCCTCCTCTTCGGGGTCGGTGGCGTTGGCTAGCAGCTTCTTGATACAGACGTGCATGATACGCTCGGTCAACATGCTCAGCTTGAACAGCTCACCGATGAATCGGACGAGACCAAGGCCACGACGCTTGGCCTTCTGAGCCTCGTAGTATTCATCCGAAAGCAGCTCGGCCTCCTTGGGCGTCCCAGAGGGCTTCTCGCCACGCTCCTCGGCAGCCTTGGCCTCGGCCTCGGCCTTCTCGTTGCTGTCCTTCTTGGCCTTATCCTCGGCCTCCTTAGACTTGGCAGCGGCCACAGCATCGTCGCGCTGCGCCCAGCCACGCTCGAAGTCCTCCTGACAACGGTTGAGCAGGTACTTTCGGAAGAGCGAACCACCCACGACAGGCTTGCCATCGGCATTGCGAAGGCTCTCGTCCTTGACTTCGGGGCTGACCTCCTCCATGAGCTTTCGGCAGAGACGAGCGTACATCTCGGACCAGGCAGCCTCGTCGGTCGCCTTCTCAAAGATGAGCTGAATGACCTGTCGCAATGTGCGGCCATCGTCCTCGGAGACCGACTTGTTAGCCCACTCGAGGATCTGGTTGGAGATGGAGTCGAACTTTTCCAACGTGAGCTTGTTGAGCAGCGCTTTGACCTTTCGTTGCACCATCTCGGGCGAGTCAGCCTTGACCGAAGCACCTCGGCTCCATCGGTTCTCTGAGTTGGCGAGCGGCACGACCTGGTCGAGAGGGATGGTGGGACCGCCCTTCTCGGGAGGGTTGACCTGGGGACCACGGCTCGAGTTGGGATCGCGTTGGCGACCACGGTTGCTCTTGGTGCGTCCGCCGTTGGGAATACCGGTGCCCATCATATCACGAGATGGCAGAGCGGTGCTGCCGCTGCCAGTGCGCGAGAGCGGTTGCGATCGAGCACCAGCATTGAACGAGCCCATGGGGCCAAACGCACCCATGGCACCGCCGCGTGCGCCTGAGGCAGCAGCGAAACGCTCCTCACTCGTCTTGGGTGGGTGGTTGAAAGAGCTGATACCGCCCTTGCCGCCGAAGTTAGAAGAACCGCTAATGCCAAGACCCTGGGCGCGGCCAGGAGCAGCAGGAGGGCCCATCGCCGAGGCACGTCGGTTGAGACGAGAGCTGGCGCCCATGCCGCCGCTCTCCATGCCGATCGAGGCCAAGGAGGGCAGGTCGATGGGTTTCTCGGTGTAGACGTTCATAAACTGCAAGAGGAAGTCTCGGTCGTAGCGGAACTTGCCCGGCTCGGCCGACTCGTTGAGCTCAGACTTGGGCGAGTTGATATTGTTGGGGTAGCTGACCTTGCTGAAGTTGTCGATGAACTTGGCCGATGTGAGTGAAGCAGAGGCACCCGAAGCCGAAGTCTCGGCCTTGGGAGCATGCTGCGAGGCAGCAGCGCCGGTAGGCTCGGTAGACGCCTTCTTCTTCTTCTCGAGAGCCTCACTGTCGAGCTTGATACCGTTGGCAGGGGCGCCGATGGTGCTAAGAGGCTTGGCAGGGAGACCAGCAAAGCCGGGTGTGCCGGGTGTGCGAGGGGTGGGGGGAAGGCCAGGGGTCTTGGGAGCATCTTGGCTGGACGGAGGCACGGAGGAAGCTTCACGAGCCATGCGCTCGACGTCGGCGACGGAGCTGCGCATGCCTGCAGCATCCTTGTTATCGCCGTCCTGGTGAAGCGAGGCCTTTTCGGTGTCGATAGGAGCAGGCTTTGGCTTGGCCTCTTCAGCAGCTGCTTTGGCATCAGCAGCGGCAGCTGCGGCAGCAGCATCGGCCTTGGCCTTGGCCTCCTCTTCGGCCTTCCTTGCCTCGTCCGCTTTCTTCTGCGCTTCGGCATCGGCTTTGGCCTTGACCTCCGCTTCAGCCTTCTCCTTTTCTTCGCGCTCCTTCTTCTCGGCCTCGGCCTTGGCTTTCGCCTCCTCGGCAGCCTTGAGCTCAGCCGCGGCCTTCTCTTCAGCCTCCTTTTTGGCGGCAGCCTCCTTGGCAGCAGCAGCAGCCTCGTCGTCGGCCTTCTTCTTGGCTTCAGCGTCGGCCTGCTTCTTGTCGGCACCGGCGTCCTTGGCGGTGCCAGCCTGCTCTGCCTTCTTCTTTTCAGCATCGGCCTTGAGACGGGCGAGGAAGGCCTCCTGGGTCTCCATGCGAACGGGGTTGCTCTTGGCAGGCTGAATAATGGCGGGAGAAGCCTTCGCGACGCTAGGCGAGTTGGTGGCGGAAGCAGGAGCAGGCGTCGACTTTTGCGAGGCGGATGGGGTCCTCTGGATGCTCTGAATATCGACGGCGGCCTGGGTCTCCGGGTTGACGATGCGGATGGCAGCGCTCTGTCTCTTTTGCTGGGGCTCAAACTGGCGCGCGGCGGGGCTCATGGGGTTGCTGAACGAGTGCGAGGGAGAGTGGTGAGCGTAGCTGGCGGCGGGGCTGAAACTTGGTGGACGGCTTCCCTGAGCCAGCGAGAGGGGCTGATGGGCGGGAGAAGAGACGTTGCTGTGACCCGTAGACGGCGATGGGGGCACGTTGGCACCTCGCGCAGACAACGGAGTGGACGGCGCCATGTTGGGAGTGCCGGGAAGACCGTTGGGACCGACCATGGCCGAAGAGCCGACGTTGGAGTGACGAGGCGAGCGAGGCGTGCCGGGCATGTCGTAGCCAGGCTGCTGCTGTTGCTGCCAGTGCTGCGGCACGGGCTGGTAGCCGTAGCCTGGGTGGTAGCCGTACTGGGGCGGCGCATAGCCCATTGGTTGCTGGTGCTGCCACGGACCGCCCATAGGCTGCATGGGCTGCATGGGGACGGCATTGGCCATGTGAGGGGAACGCGGCTGCTGCGGGCCGCCTTGCGGGTGACCGTGGAACTGCTGATGCGGCGGGCCCTGCGAAGCGATCCTGGAGCCCTGCTGCTGGTGTGCGGACGGCGAACGCTGAGGCTCAAACGGCCTGGCGCCAGGGTGGTGAGGAGTGCCTGATGGCGGCCTCAAGTTTGAAGAGGCATGTCGGGCACCACCACCTTGGTTGTGGGAAGGAGCAGCAGCGGTGTTGGACTGTGGCGTCGAGGGAGCGGTCGAGGCGGGAGCAGCGCTGGACTGGGATGGCGATGCGGATGGGTTGGAAGCGGTAGCCTGCGATGGAGCGGGCGAGCCAGAGCCCTGGAAGAGCTTTTGAAAATCCATGGACTTGGCGGGAGTGCCGTTGCCGGTGGACGAAGCAGCAGAAGCGGCGTCCGACTTTCCGCCTGCGAAACCGATGGTGGTCATTTTGGACTGAGGATCGTGTGCAGCGACGGAGCCAAAGACGGTGGGCTTCTCGCCGTGCAAGTGGTGACCAGAGCTGGGCTGCGCTGCGGGCGAGGAGGAGAGCATAGCGTTCTGGTCATGAACCGAGCCAAAGTTGATTGCGGCGCCCTGTCTTGCGTTGGCGGCACCCTTGGGGAGGCTCACTGCAGACTGGCGACGAGCGTTGGCATCGCCGTTGGGGCCGGCGGCGGCGACGTTGTTGGAGTTGCCCGCTGGGATGTATTCACTCGACATGGGCAGAGATGGATGTCGAGAAGCAAAGCAGCCGATACAAGCCGCTTCGGGAAGGGAGAGCGCGGGTGGTCGTTGGCTAGAGAACCTTTTGAGAGCGGTTCGTCAAGCTCTGCTGCTAAGGGAGTAAAGTGGGTTCTCAACTAGACGTCGACCTCGCAAGCGTTCCGAGGATGCCGAGCGTTGAGAGAGACGGATTCAGACGAGAAGCTGAGTCGATGTAGGAGATCCTTTGTGAAGCTCGTTCGATCCAGCCGAAAGCGGAAGCCGAGACTTGACGAAAAAGGGAAAGGGGGAAAAAAGCGAGTCTCTCCTGAACTTTCGTCTCGTTCTTGCTGCAGTCCTTCGAGATGAAAACGAAAGACAACAAGCTACGGAAGAGGAAAGGTGAAAAGGAAAGAAAGGGGGAAAGAAAGAAGAGGACCTCACTTCGTCAAGAGAGGAGGGGTCGTCGTCGGATAGGTGATGGAGAGCGGGAGAGGATGAGGAGGAGCGGCAGTTACAGAGAGAGCAGCGAGCAACGGCAGCCACAGCAGGGCGAGGCAGAGCAGCGCTCAGTCTAACTTTACCAAACGAGCTTTTTTTTTTGCTTTGCTTTGCTTTGCTTTGCTTTGCGTTCTTTCTCTTTGCACTGCGAGGCCGCTATTCTAAATTTACAACCACAAAATTCGGCGCAGCAGCACGATGAGAAAAGGGCAGCAGGCAAAAACTTGATGGGCAAAAAGTCAGACAGACGCACGCACACACACGCTCTCTTGCTCTCTCGACAAAAGCGAGCGGAAAGCCGCCCGTCACCCGAAGCGCGCTCCGTGTAGTATTATAAAATTTAGCCACTCGGTCCCGCACTCACTCACTCATCCTTGGCGAAGCCGCATAGCAGCAGGCTCTCAAAGCTTGGGTCGAGCCGCACACAGCTTTCAGGTCGTGATGTTTGCAACCTCGATCTGGTGGTCAACTCATCGCAAGGCGACTCAACGGTTGAGGATTGGCAAAGCTGAAATAGCCACCCTTTGTTGCGTAGAAACGGCTGCTTCCCGGATTCTTCTCGCTGATCCTCGTTCCCGCGAGCGAGAAAGAGAAAAATTTCCTTCACCTTCGCCCTTTCATTTGAATCTCGGTTCATCTGGGAGGATTTTCATCTCGCTGCCTGACCTCAAAGTCGCGGTGACAAATGCTGCAGTTTCCTTACTCACTCGTGGCAGGTGCGAGCAAGCATTCGCTCATCAAGGGTCCATCGCCATCGCCTCGCAAGCAAGCCGCTTTCTTACTGCCAGTCAGTCAGGTCTGTACATGTTTTTAATCGCTCACATTCCCCAGCCCTTCCTGCGGTATGAAGTCCCGCCCAGATCGAAGAATTTCGCTGCAAAAAAAGCGTTGATATTCCAGGCGAGGGCACGCTCGATCTCAGCAGACCCCCGAGTAAGAGCAAGTAGCTTAATAAGGCTTACGTAACGAAAGTGTCGTTCCACTGTTTTTTGGTAGGAAACCCCAGTATTTTACGCGTTGGATCGGGCTTGTCGCGTCGCGTAGATGAATTGACTCCCGGCATTTGCCCACAGAACATGGCTCAAAGGGCACGCCGCAACGAGGCCATTCTACTTGCTCGTCACAGAGCGAGGATCAGCCGCAGGCTCGGCAGGTACTGCAAGGCATAATGTCTCGATGGTGCAAACTCGGCGAATCTAGGAACAAGGTGCTACAGCGTCTATAGCGGAGGATGTATGATCCAAAGCGGTCTGGGCGGCTGAGCACGCGTCGTCGAAGCAAACGCTTCCGATCCCGTCAACGATGGCTGCGCCCCCTCCATCCCCGCCAGCGCCAACGCCGTTGTCTTTGCGTCGTCCGACATATTCGCCAGCATGTCGGCCACCTCCAGGCTCTGCAGCCTGGTGCTGTCGCCTCGGTGTGGGGGCCGCCGACGGCGCTGCTGCTGCTGATGCTGCTGCTGCTCAGACGTGTCTGGGGCGGGGTCGGCTGGGGGGCAGCTGCAAGCGCAGTTGTGGGTGTTTGTGGGTATACTGAGGCTGGAGCTGGATTTGGAGCGGCCTTCGAATGCGTGCGAAAGGCGGGCGAGGCGAGATGAGGTTGTAGGTTCGGGTGCGGGCACGGGAGGGAGAGAGGGAGAGTCGAGGAGGGGATGGTCGATCGAGATGGCCGTGTTGGACGCGGCGGTGTCGAGGGTAGTGTCGCTACGTGCAGGCTTGTTGGGCGAGCTTGCGAAGAATTTGTGAGAGCTTCGTGTTGGGCGGAGTGCACCCAGCCTCCGCATAATGCCTGTCTCCATCCGGCCCTCCGCATCGCTCTCGTCATTACCCAGATTCATTCGAGCAACACCACCCATGGAATCGATCGTCTTCGAGCCCATCGCCATCGTCCTTCCCGCCCCAATCTCGTCAAAGAACCCTTCCGGCAGCGAGTACCGAAAATCGTGCAGCTGTTGTACCCTCGCCTCGCCGTTCTCTGCATCGTTGAGCTCCGTACCCAACCCGGACGGCCGCCGCGTTTCCACCGCCCTCGAACGCCTCGATTGCGCCTCGCTGCTACGACCGCATGCGCAGCACGAAGTAGGTGCAGCCTTGAGACAGCTATCGACCGACAAGCTGAGCACGAGCTGCTCTCTATTCTTATCCTTATTGGCATCTGTCGTCGAAGCCTTACCGTTCATCGGAGGTGGCGCTTTGGACGACCACGAAGCCTGCAGAATCCTTGCTATCAGGCGATCCGTCTCCTCATTCTCCGCCTGCTTGAGTCCGTCCATCGACAACCGGTCTCTCCACGTCACTTTGACTTCGAGCAGCACCAGTCGCTGGCACACGATCCACATCACCGACGAGTACAGCAGCATCAGGTCCTGCGCCCGACGCTCGTCCCAGTGCCCTATGACGAAGCATACGATGTTAAACACCGTTGAGAAGGCGAGGTAGAGCACGCCGTTGGATGCCAGTCGAAACAGCAGCGGCGTGAGGCTATGCCACTGAGCGTGGATCCACTGGATCCATTGCACGCCGGATTTTTTACCCTCGCTCTGCGCATCCGCCCTCGGAATTGCACCCACGTCGTTATGGTGCTGCCACAGTCTGTACGTGCTCAACACGATAACAATCGTATCGTACAGCACCGTCCCCGCGTAGAACCACGCCAGCGGGAAAAAGTCGTAGTTGCCATTCTCCACCAGCAGACACGTCCCGTTGCTCAGCTTCCTCGACTTCAGGCTGAGCACCAGCAGCGACGAGAACAGCATCAGCGTCGTGAGCAGCAGAAAGACGATGACGATGATGCGTGCGTCCTTTTGCCAGATGGCGATCGTGCGCCATCCGAGCACGGCGGAGACGGAGAGTTGGACGAGAAGCGTGCAGATTTCGCGGTAGGGGAAGCAGCCGCCACTTTGTCGGTGCCATGTGGCGTAGAGGCCGAGACTGATGGCAACCAGCGTTGTGTATCGCATGAGGACGAAGAATATCAAATGAGGCGCGCGCCAAGGGATAGTCACGTAGATGCCGATCTCCGATGGGACCGTCCTGGTTGCATCGCCACGCATGAGTGTAAGGGGTCAGCGATCGATCCAGCGCAACTCTGCTCTGTGATGCATGTGAGCGTGACGGGAACCCCGGACTTACATAAGGTACTCCCAGCAGTACAAGGTCGCAGCGACAATAGCTACATTGTTCGTAAATGCCTATGATGATCCAATTCGTATCAAGGTCAGCAAACCATCCCATTCCCGCCCAACACCGAGCCGTGCCCACGAATAGCAACCTACATCACGAGCAAACGACGGAGGCAGAATAATGCCCGCCGCAGCCAAATCGTCGACGCTCTTTGTCGAAAAGTCGATAGTGCCATTACAGAGCTTGCCTAGCCAGTCCGAGATTTGTGTGCTGTTCGCCATCGGGTAGAACTTCTCGCGAGTCGTGAGACGAGCATCACGAGGCGGCGGTGATGGTTGAGAACCAGATGACTTTGTGGCAGTTAACGGTGGGCATGGCGGTTGGCTCCCCATCCACGATGCTCAAAAAACTGTTCATGAGCATGCCAAGCGGAAAGGATAAAGCCCACCCCACGCCAAGGTTCCGCAGCAACTGAGCTTTTGTCGGTTGTCCCCGTTTTGTCGAGTGGTGCCGAATGAAGCCGTGTGTGGGCTGACTGTGCCCTTTCCGCGTTCACTTCATCAAGCCACTCCTTTGCCGTATGCGCCAGTTGGGCATCTGATAACACAGCTCAATCGGCTAGAACCTGAACAAAAGGCTAGCCAGCGTTTCGCATTGGCGGTGGGTTTCCGCAAAGCATCGGCTCATATCTTTCACATCTCAACGCCGGCATGCATAACGCTCGACGCACAAACAGCACAGCCACTTAACGGAACAATTAGCGTAAAGACCGGTGTATTAGAGGGACGAAGCAAGCAAAGGAACGACGCAACTACCTCGACTGGACAAGCGGGATACGCGGGAACAGGAGGTGAGAAGCTGCAGTTCAAAGCTAGAGATAAACACGGGAAGCTAACGGGGAGGGCGCGATCGAGACGGTGGGGGAGAGATACGAAGCTAGGTTGTGAAGGTGATGGTGGTGGTGCTAGTACCAGATTGTTCGAGTGCTGCTGCTGCTAGTGTGTGTGGATTTGAGTGAAGCGAGAGAGGAGAGTGTGTGAAGTACGCGAAAAGAGCATTGAGAAACAGGACAATGACCCAAGAGGTTGTCTCCGCCGAAAGGGACAACACCTCCAGAAAGAACGAAAGATTGGTGGGAACGACAGCCCGTGTCGATCGACGAATGAAGTACAACGAAGAAATGCCAGAGGATGAACGAGAACATGCCAAGATGTGTATGCAAAGAGACGAAACCTTTTCAACTGCGGAAAACCTTAGTTGATTGGGATCGAAGTGCATCCAATGTTGACAAGACCGTCCTGGGTGACGTTTGTACAGCATACTGGCGTCGACTTGCAGATGCTCTGAAGCGAGATACCGAGCACGGGGATCTGCTGGCAGTTGAGTCCAATGTCACCAGCGAGATTGTTGAATCCAAGAAGACCCGCGAGCGTCTTCTTCTTTCCCTCGTCCTTGATCACCTGCGTGCAGCATTGGGCAGTGCCGACAGAGCACTGGCCGTTGTTGTTGTGCTCCGAAGCCTCACGAGGACGAGGTCGCTGGCCGTGGCCGTGCGGCGAAGGCGTGCGCTTGGCCTTAGCAGCATCCTCCTCCGCGGCGTATCGCTTAACGAGGCTCCTGAGCAGGTCCTTGTTTCCCACTGGCACAGAGACACCGCTCGCAGCCTGGTCGAGGAACGCAGCGGGGTCAACGCCGCTGTCGCGCTTTTTGGGGGTGATGTGTTCGGCGGAGCCGGTCAGCGCATCCACGTGGTGGGTCGCATCGCCGGTGTTGGTCTTGTCCAAAGCCTGTTGCACAGCGTCAATGGCGTACTGCAGCGTCTCGTACTGCTTTACATCCATCGCTCGGCGGGCGTGCGCGCTGTTGACAATATCGGAGAGGGCGGAAAGGGTGGCTTGAGCAGGTGCTACTTGGTTGACATGATGAATTTCTTTGGTCTCACCTCGTCGCGTCTTTTGTGCGCCAGTTACTTGCGAAAGCGCAGCAGCGACAGCCTCCACGGGGACCACCTGGTTGTCGTTGTCCACAGCATCGCCGCGCTTGGAGGCGTGCTGTCCGTTGGCAACCTGCGACAGAGCAGCAAGCGTCGCCTCAATAGGCACGAACTGGGAGCTGTTGTCGACGTCGATCGAGCGCTCAGCCTTCTGCGAGTTGAGGACATCGGACAGGGCGGCGATCGTGGCCTGGACGGGCAGGACCTGGTTGGTGTTGTCGACGACGTTGCTCTCGCCATCGTGACGCTTGGTGGCGGCCTGCTTGTTGATCACTTGCGAGAGCAGAGCAGCAGTGGCCTGGATGGGGACCACCTGGTTGGTGTTGTCGACGGCGTCGTCGAACTCGGGGGCCTTGCGCGAGGCAATTTGCTTGTTGATCACCTCCGAGAAGGCGGCGGCAGTGGCCTGAATGGGAAGCACCTGGTTCGTGTTCTTGACCGAGTGGAACTCAGGAGCCTTGCGCTTCTCGACCGACTGGCCATTGGCGACATCCGAGAGAGCGGCAATGGTGCCCTGGATGGGGAGGACCTGGTTGTTGTTGTCAATGACATCCTCATGCTCCCAACGCTTGGAAGCCGACTGCAGGTTGGCAACGTGCGAGAGCAAGGCAGCCGTAGCCTGAATGGGCAGCACCTGGTTGGTGTTGTCGACAACGCTGCCGTCCTTCTCCCAGCGCTTGGAGTGGGCAGACTGGAGGTTAGCGACCTCAGAGAGCAGAGCGGCAGTAGCCTGGATGGGTACCACCTGGTTGGTGTTCTCGACGACGTTGTCGTACTTCGGGGCCTTGCGCTTCGCGGCCTTCTGTCCGTTGGCGACGGAGGAGAGGGCAGCGATGGTGGCCTCGATGGGAACGAACTGGGCGCTGTTGTGGACGTCGATGGAGCGCTCAGCCTTCTGCGAGTTGAGCACCTGCGAGAAGGCGGCCAGGGTTGCCTCGATGGGGAGGACCTGGTTGGTGTTGTCAACGTCGTGACCCTCCTTCTCCCAGCGCTTGGTGGCCTTCTGCGCGTTCAGGGCCTGGGAGAAAGCAGCGATGGTACCCTCGATGGGGACGAACTGCGAAGCGTTGTCGACCTTGATCGAGCGAGCCGACTTCTGGGCGTTGGCAACGGAAGAGAGGGCGGCGAGCGTAGCCTCGATAGGGATGATCTCGTTGTCGTTCTTGACAACGTTATCGCGCTTGGCAGCCTTCTGCTTGTTGAGCACCTGCGAGAGAGCAGAGAGGGTGGCCTCGATGGGCAGGACCTGGTTGGTGTTGTCAACAACGTTGTCCCCGCGCTTGGTGGCCTTCTGCGCGTTGAGAACGGAAGAAAGGGCGGCGATGGTGCCCTGAACGGGAACGAACTGGGCGCTGTTGTCCACCTTGATGGAGCGCTCGGCATGCTGACCGTTGGCGACTTCCGAGAAAAGAGCGCCTGTGAGCTGGACGGGAACAACCTGGTTGGAGTTGTCGACGACCGTGCCGGCAAGGACGGGGCCAGAGAAGGCAGAGACGGCTGCAACGGCAGCGAGGAACTGAAGGTACTTCATTGTCGTTGTTGTTCGGGTTGGATGTCCGGGTTGGAAAGGTGAAGTAGAAAAGCGTTGGTATTAAAGAGAGTTGGAGGCCGAAAGGCGGTAGGTACCGGTTTTGGTGGGGGAAAGGGAGCAGCAAAGGGGGAGAAAGGGGAGGAGCAGCAGCAGGAGGAGATGTAGGGGGGAAACTAGCTTGGGGGGTGATGGAAACGGTGAACAAAAGGGGAGAGGGTTATATACGCCAGCGCAGAAGGTTGACACGCGAGAAGACTGGCATGTGAGTAAGCTGGCAGTGTGCCGGAAGGGGATGTCTTGGCCGTCTCTCTCTGACAGCCTCGAATGGGCGAGAATCAAAACATTGCTGGTGCCTGTGTTGACAATGCGAACCAAAACAGGCGAAGCCACAGCGAGGGGGATAGTGCATCGAGTGGAGAGGCGTATGCCGCATTCGCTAGGGCAGCCGACGTTGAATGAGGTTTCTCGCAGGCATGTTTACGGCGGTCAACAGCAAATGGAACGAGGAGAATAGGGAGGCACGGGAAGGGCCTGATTCGATAGAGGGACGTAGTGCTGTCATCAGTGCTCTCGGAGGATGTGCATGAGATTCCTAGACAGCAGGCGGGTGCATTGCGGGAAAGGGATCGACGGACAAGGAGCAGGAGAAGAGCAGCTGCACCAACGGCGGGAGGCAATCATGTATCCGTTCTGTGCAAGCAGGTGGACATGTAGCATCGGCGTTCTTTCCCTTTAGGTGCAGCGGAATGATCCATTGGGGTATGTCTCGTGAGCCAGCCCTCACGAAAAGAATAGCAGCGGTACTTTCTCAATCGCCTGCCCCAATCCTGCTTTGATCAGCAAGTTGTCCTCGTGCAGACTCAAACGTTCGAACGATAGATGACATCTTTCAAGCAAATGACAACATGTTGGCTGTCTGCTATTCCGAAGCTCCTGTGATGGCGAGCTGCGCACTGAACACTTCCTCGAGCGCTTCGATCAGATGAGACGGGCTCGACGGCACCGCTTCCGTTTTCGGAGACAGGCTCTGAGGCATGCACACTAAGGGTGGGTATGACGTCTTCGGCATCGGAGCTGAGGAGAGCCAGCTTGCTGTCACGGCACAAGCAATGCTAGACGAGACGGCGATCAGCGTGGCCAGATCTTGCAAAGCACAGACTCGCCAAAGCCTAAAGCGTCGAGGCGAGAGGCGGCCGTCGATCAGCAGCGAGGCGAGAGTGCAAAAGACGGATTCCAGGGGTGACGGGTAGCATGTTCGGAACGAGAGAATTAAGCTCTGGCTGCATGCAGTAAGTAATGTGTGCAGAGCATGTCAGTCCAGCACGAACATCAGCATCACTGATCAGCGCGCACCTGAAACAGGGGCAGTGGTCATTCTCGACAGAGCTGAAAGAAGACGACGGGAGCGGGTGGCTTGAGGCGGGCGTTATTGAATTGAGCTGAGGCTGCGCTGTCAGTAGACATTGATCGAAGGCCAAAGTTTCCAAGGCTGGTTGTTTGGCACGCAGAGATGCGAATTGTGCCTGCGCAAGACGGGTTGAGCATCGAGTCAGCTTGCGGACTGCACCTCTGGAACATCGATGAGGGAAGGAGCGGCGGTACTCACGAGCTCGCAGACACGGTGACAAGACGGTCGGGTGCATGCCAAACTTGACAGCCTGCGTGCGGGGTCAACATTGGAAGGGATCTGCACTTTTTTTGGGTTGACAGCTGAAGCTAAGGAGTGGACATAGAGGCTCGCGGCGGATCAAATGAAGACGCGATGCAGAAGCAAGGAAAGGTGCAGCCTCGACAGGCCCGAGCAGCCAGCAGCGGAGACATGCATGATTCGGAATGCAACGAGAGGCTTGAACCGCTCAGCCATCTCCAGAGCCGCTGCGTTTGACATGTTTGACATGAGAAGCAGAGGCAGAGGCGAAAGGCGAGGCGAAGCAGCTGTCAGTGTAAAGAGAGACACAGGCTGCCATCATTTGGAATGCAGTCTCAATTCCTCGACAAAATCCATCACAGTCGTTTCCCGCACCCGCTTGTGCCCAATGGGTGATACACGTCAAAATCCGCCGTTCTGTTTCACTTTCACCTTTTTTTTTTTTTTTCTTTTTTCAGAAAATCACATCTGGCATGATGACGGTTGAAAGCTGGACGGAAGCACAGAGGTTGTTCCACTCTCCGATCAGCAGTAAGACCGTCGATCTTTTCGGAAGACAGCCGAGAGCAGATCCCACTCGCAACGAAAGGATATTGAACGATCGGTGCGTGGATTCGATGAGCGCTTTTGCAAGCAATCGATGTCTGTTGTTGCTCGAAAAGATAATTGAGAGCAGATGCACGAGGCTGCGACGTGGGGATGCTGCACGACCACGCAGCTGTGCGGTACTTTTGACAGTGACCCAGTGCGCTGCACGACGCTAATGCGAGATCTATCGGGGTAGCCGGGGCACAGTAGCATTTGACGGGAGGACTGAATCTGCTCTCTCAATTGCTGAACACGCACGTCGGAATGTGACGTGCAGAGGATGCAACGGCGCAGAGACAAGGTTGCCACGAAATCCGTCACGTCAAAAAGCGCGTCCGCTCGCTCACTCACTCGCTCTTCCACCGCGCATAACGTGAATGGTCGTGGTAAAAGGACGATGAGTCTCGTCCCAAAGGGCAACTCTACACAACGCAACCCTTCGCATGAGTCGATCAGCAAGCCACGATCAAGCGAGTCTTGGTGCTCCACCGTGGTTCGGCCGATGAGCTCGGAAAATCACCCGCTCGTTCGCATAAATGTTCCTCGCTGAGCTTCTTTCCTTCTCTTTGGAAGCCACTCGAGCGATAGTGAGCATACGGAATGCAAGCCTGGTCCAACGTCCCTGACTGGCTGCGCTCTTGATCGGGTTGATCATCCATCGTCATTATGGCTTGGTTCGATTGCGCGGGAACAAGTGTTTGTCAGGAACGTTCGACGGAAGCGTCCGAGATTGTTCGGAGTTGCCGTTGTGCTTTGTCTTGGCTTTCTTTGGCGCCGCTCGAATTGTTGATTCGATGGGTCGAGCTGGTTACTTCGCTGAGCAAAGTATCGTTCAGGCGAGAGGGTAGACGGGTGTATCGGTCAGTCTCCGAAGCAGCTACGCGATCATGTGATTTGGTGTTCGGGGCACGTTTTCGTCGACGATTGTGTTCTTCTTGCCAATGCGATTATGTCGATGGGTCTCGTTCCCTTGAAGGCGCTTTTCGATGCCTTCTTTTTCGACATCATTTTTCCGTCGCTGTGCTTTCCAGATATCAGGACGAATACACTCTCGTCTAATTCTGTGTCCGCAAAGAGATTGTGGCCTGGCTGGATTTTCGACGTCGCTGAAACCACGCCCATCGTGGTCTGGCATGCTCCTGACGCATTCGCTTCACGACTTGTCGCGACCTGTCTCAGCCTCGCCTGTCGTGTCTCTCCCACACACAATGCCGTTCCAGATTGCGCAAAGCATCGCTGATGATCACGTCTTTTTGCTTCGCTTTCGGCATCGAGGAAACGTTCCTGTTGACGTTAATACCAAGCTCATCCGCGTCCCAGTTCATGAAGCCTTCCGATTTCGGTCGATCCGAACCCCCTTCCGGTATCGCGAGCTTTTTCAAGTGTTCCCACGCCACGCCAACCTATAATCGAACACACCCTCAGAACCGAACACACAAGCGAGATTAGAGCGAACGGAAGGAAGATATTGCAGGGGAGAAAGTGGAATATGCGTACATTAGTCGGATGGGTGGGGAATCTTTTTGAGCACAGATCGTCTTCACGACGAACCTCTGAGTTCCTTTTTTTGGGGGTGTCGACACTCGTCCCAGTCCACTCTGATGAATCCGGAACGAGGCGAGGGAAAAGTGACATGCGAGAACGACTGCAACCGGCGACGCTCGAATCTCTCAATGCGGGTTGAAACTTAACGGCCACCGAAAGCCTTCTGCATGGAGCGCTTGAGGCGCAGCGAAGCACGACGGTACTCGTCGGCCGACGCGTCCTGCACCTCGAGCAGCTCGAGGGCCTTGGTGAGCTCCTGCTCGATCTGGATCTTGGCGGGACGCTTGAGGTTGGCGGCGGGGCTCGAGATGGTCTCCTCCACCGAGTGCACGTAGGCCTCCAGGTCGTTCTTGGCATCGTGCTTGGCAGTGAAGTCTTTGTCGGCCTTGGAGAAGGTCTCGGCATCCTTGATCATCTGCTCAATCTCGTTGGAGCTCAGACGGCCCACCGAGTTGGTGATGGTGATGTTAGCCTTGCGGCCAGTGATCTTCTCCTGGGCGGAGACCTTGAGCAGACCGTTGGCGTCGATCTCGAAGGTGGTAAGGAGCTCGGCCTGACCGCGGGGCTGAGGGGGGATACCGGTCAGCTCGAACTCACCAAGGAGACGGTTGTCCTTGCACTGAGTTCGCTCACCCTCGTAAACGGGGAAGGTGACCTGGGTCTGGTTGTCCTCGACCGTGGTGAAGACACGGGTCTTGTTGCAAGGGATGGGAGTGTTACGGGGAACAACGACACCGAACACGTCACCCTGCATGGCAACACCGAGCGAGAGAGGGGCGACATCGAGGAGGAGGAGGTCGGCGGTCTTGTCGCTGGTCTGGTTGGTAAGAACGGCGGCCTGGACAGCGGCACCGTAGGCGACAGCCTCGTCGGGGTTGATCGACTTGTTGAGCTGACGGCCACCGAAGAACTCGGAGATGAGCGACTGGATCTTGGGGATACGCGTGGAACCACCGACGAGCACAATGTCGTCGACCTTGTCGGCGGGGATCTTGGAGTCCTTGAGCACCTTGGCGACGGGGTCGATGGTGCCCTTGAAGGCGGCGGCGTTGATCTCCTCAAAACGGGCACGGGTGATGTTGGCCTGGAAGTCGACACCCTGGAAGAGCGAGTCGACCTCGACGGTGGTCTGGGTGACCGACGAGAGGGTGCGCTTGGCACGCTCACAGGCCGAGCGCAGACGGCGGACGGCACGGGCATCACCCGAGATGTCGAGCTTGTTCTTGCGCTCGAACTCCTTCTTGAAGTGGTCGAGAAGGGCGTTGTCGAAGTCCTCACCACCAAGGTGGGTGTCACCAGCGGTGGCCTTGACGGCGAAGACACCACCGGTGATGTTGAGGAGCGAGACATCGAAGGTACCTCCACCAAGATCGTAGATCAGGACGTTCTTCTCGGTGGACGACTTGGAGTCGAGACCGTAAGCGATGGCGGCGGCGGTGGGCTCGTTGATGATACGGAGAACATCAAGACCAGCGATGGAGCCTGTTCAAGCGGCAGGAGGCAACAGTGGAGCAAAGACGGGAAAGGTCAGTGACAAGGAACTCGTAAGAGCGCCAAAGACATGAAGGACGCTCTGTCTCTGCATCGAATCTGCCTCGCTAATCGTGTTGCTGATCCCGCTAGAGCCAGTGTGCTGCAAACCTGACCATCTATCCCCTTTGCTACCGTTACTGATGACGAGATGCGCTCAGCTAGCCGTTCTTAGTAAAATATTTTTGCTTCCGCAACGCTGGAGAGCCTCGGAATTAGCATGGAATAAAGTTGTATCATCGCTGCGCAATCGTGTTGTCGGTCCGGCTCGTTCGTCATCATGCCCTTTGTCGATAGCTCGTTTCCTACCCAAGATCCTCCAGCGGCAGCAGAAGCAGAACGTCGAAGCAGAGACCAGAGTCGAAAGAATCAACAGAAAAAAATACGTACCGGCATCCTTGGTGGCAAGACGCTGCGAGTCGTTGAAGTAAGCGGGGACGGTGATGACAGCCTTCTTGACCTCCTTGCCGATTTTGGCCTCGGCGATCTCCTTCATCTTGGTGAGGACCATGGACGAGATCTCCTGCGGGGAGAACTGCTTGGTCTCGCCGAGGTAGTTGACCTCGATGAAGGGGGAGCCGTCCTTGTCGATGACGGTGAAGGGCCAGTGCTGCATGTCCTTCTTGACGTCCGGGTCATCGTATCGGCGGCCGATGAGACGCTTGGCGTCGAAGACGGTCTGCTTGGGGTTCATGGCGGCCTGGTTCTTGGCGGCATCACCGATGAGACGCTCGCTCTCGGTGAAAGCGACGTAGGAGGGGGTGGTGCGGTTACCCTGGTCGTTGGCGATGATCTCGACACGCTCGTTGACCCACCA
The DNA here is from genome assembly GCA_928724755.1 of Sporisorium exsertum. NCBI lineage: Eukaryota > Fungi > Basidiomycota > Ustilaginomycetes > Ustilaginales > Ustilaginaceae > Sporisorium > Sporisorium exsertum. The sequence goes on along the minus strand of CAKMXK010000030.1, from coordinate 172,640 downwards.
ACCGACACAGGAGTAGGTGGTACCAAGGTCTGCAGTGGCGCAATGGAAGATCAAGATCGATCATATGAGAGAGAGAAGAGTGTCAGTTGCTGCTGCTGCAGTTGTATGTGCCGGAATCCGTGACCGTCCAAGTTTGCCATCAACCTTTGAGAAACCGCATACCAAATCACGAGGCCGCGTTACAAGCATGCCCAAGCAAGAGCAGCGATTCGTGGTGCTGAAGCTACTATCAGCAGTCGCGATACGGTATGGGTGCGGTTGGCATTGCTGGTTGCATGAGGCGTGCATTGGCTGCGAGAGTCCGTGTTGAATACATACCAATACCAATGGCGCCCTGGTAGACGGTCTCGTCGACGGGGGTAGCGGGAACCTCGCTGGACATGATGACGAAGTCTTTGTTGTGGTGATGAGGGGGAGGGGATGGGTGATGGAGAGAGGAGAAAGGATGGCGAGCAAACAACCAAAAAGCTTTGGTCGCTCTCAGCGCAGAGAGCTTTCTCTCTGACTGAGGCACTGTGCGCTGTCCAACCGCAAATTTCTCGACGAGATCACGCACCAAGTCTTTGTCTCTCGCCCACACAAGGCCGAGTTCAAGTTCGAACGGACCAGAAGACGGTTTTTTTTCTTCTCTTCTTCCTCCCGCCTTTTTCTTCTCGTCGTTCTCAGTTGGCGCAAGCTGGGTTTGGCGAGAAATTCGAGGCGAGAGTGTTCCTTCCTGCCGCCTTGAAAATCTGAGGCGGCTGCAGAAGGCAGCAGCAGACGTCTTCCTCCGGCTTGATCCAAGAAAAATTCGCGAATTGGCTCGATTCTGCCTGCACGAAGCGAGAAAATTTTTGGAAGAAATGCCCAATGGCACGCAACCACGGCCATATTTCTGCTGTTCCAGAGCGCGCAATTTTCCGAGAAATGGCTCTCGCAAAGGCACAAATTGAATTATTCAGATGTGTATTAGGCATTTCAAAGCCTCGAATTCGTTTTCAGAGCCCATGACCCAAAATTGAATTCAACCTGGAGTGGCTGCGGCACTGGCAAGCAAGGGTTCTTCTCAGTCAAAATCGGCTTGATTCGTGCGACAAGTTGATTCCAAGATCCATCTTCCGGTTCCGAGCGAATTGGCTCAAGAGGAAAGTGTTGAAAAGGTTGGCTTCGAGCTGAAGGCCTAACTCAACCTCGTCCTCCACCTTCTCGCCCTTGCATCATAACATCGACGACCATGGCCAGCCCCATCGCCAGCACTTCGAGGACCACCCTCGGCAGTCTGTTGAGGACGTCTCTTCCCTCCAGGGCTCGTTCCGCCACACTTGCTCGTGCTCTCTCGACAGATATCCAGCAGAGCTCTCCTGGGGAAGATGCTGCTGCTGCTGCCGCTGCTGCTGCTGCCGCTGCTGCTGCTGCCGCTGCTGCTGCTGCCGCTGCCGCTGCCGCCGCCTCCTCCGCCGGAGCAGCGACCGCACCCACCGAATTTGACGCCGCCGAGACCAACACCACCAATGACCTACTCGAGAAGCGTCTACTACGACGCACCGTCATGAACCAACTCTCTGAGCTCGGCAGTACCCAGACGCGCGCCAACTCGTTCCGCCCGCACAAGCTGCGCCTCAACCCGGTCGACGCGCACAAGCTGACACTCGGCCACCTCGTCGCCGCCACCGCCCAGGTCGGCCACTCGCTCTCCTCGCTCAAATCCGCAAACCAGCCGTACATCTACGGTCAGCGCCACGGTGTTGCGATCTTCGACCTGGAGCGTGCCACCCTCCCTGCGCTGCGTCGCGCCGCGTCTGTGGTGAAAGCGGTTGCGGAGCGCGACGGTGTGATTCTATTCGTGGGGACGCGTGCGGGGCAGCAGGCGGCCGTGCTTGCTGCGACGAAGCGGTTGGGGGGCAACGGGTTCCATGTTACCGCCGAACGGTGGATGCCCGGCGTGATCACGAATGCGCCCAAGCTGCTTGCGTCGGCAATTTTGAAGTCGATGGAGGATCTGGATCCGTCCGGGGGAGCGAATACGAATCGATTGGCTTCGCAGACGTTGCAGCCGGATTTGGTGATCGTGCTGAACCCTGTCGAGAACTCTTTCGCTATTCGAGAGGCTACGCAGGCCAATATTCCCACCATTGCGATCACGGATTCGGATGTCGATCCGAGGTCTGTGACGTATCCGATTCCAGCTAACGACGATTCGATTCGCAGCGTCGAGTTGATCATCGGCGTGCTGTCCAAGGCGGGCGAGGAGGGGTTGCGGATTAGGGCCAGGAAGCTTGACGAGGCCGATAAGATGGAGCGCAAGGTTAACAGGGCGCTCCAGGGGCGCGTTGAAGGGGCTAACTTTGACCCGCGCTCTCGATCCGCTTCCACCAGGACGATGCGTGATCCCGAGGAGGACGAGGAGGCTTAAATACACACTTGCTCACGATCATACGCAATACCACTGTTTTCAAGGGATCATCTGCGGAGTGACTTGCAATCTTCACTGCACCCGACTGCAACTGAGCCTCTCGCACGCCCGCACTCGCGCGACATGAGACTTGATCGATGACAACAAATCCATTACGAGAGCAGCTGACCATCGGAAGGCAGACAGTTCCACAACGCACCAAATCAACCCGTCCACTCGCCGCCCCTCGTCAACGAAGCAAAGTACCCGCCCACCCTCTCCACCAACTCGTCAAACGTCCCCTGCTCCACCACCCTACCCTGCTTCAACACCAGCACCCGATCACACCTGCGCATCATCTCGACGTTATGCGTAATGACCAGCGTCGTCATGCGTCTCTTCCTCACCTCCGCGTCGCCGGAGAGCAACGTCTTCACAATCGCCTGCTGGTTGGCGACGTCCAGGGCAGAAGTGCATTCGTCGAGCACCAGGATGTTTGCGCTGCTCCGCATGAGTGCGCGCGCGATGGCGAGACGTTGGGCTTGGCCGCCGGAGAGTTTGGCTGCGCCACTGCCCGCTCCGACGCGTGTGTCGTAGGCGAGCGGGAGGGCGGTGATGAAGGTATGTGCGTTGGCAGCGTGGGCCGAGGCGTGGATGAGCGACTGAGGTGGTTTGGGTTGGTTGGAGCCGTAAGCGATGTTTTCGGCGATGCTGAGGTCGAAGAGCGCTGGGGTTTGCGAGACGATGCTGAGGTGTTCTCGGAGCCAGGGGGTGGAGAGTTCGGAGATGGGCGTACCGTCGACGCAGATTGTGCCGGAGAGCGGTTCGTACAGCCGCTGGAGGAGCGCAGCGATTGTGCTCTTCCCACAACCCGACGCGCCGACGATCGCAACGCACTCACCACGCGCCAGCTCGAAGCTGACCCCATCCAGAACTGGCACGCTCGCCCGCCCATGATACGCAAACCCGACATCCCGGAACGCAATTCCGCCGCGAATCTCGCTCTCCAACTGACCCCGCGCTTCGGTCCGAACGACGTTTGCGTCAGACAGCTGCACGAGCCGATCCAGATCCGCAAGCGCCTTGATACTTTTCGAGAACCCGGGCAGGAACGTCAGCATCTGCGCCGCAAACGTCACTGCGAAGATGATCAGGTTGAACACCTGCATCATCCTTGCAAAATCGTATTCCCCGTTCATCATCAATCGAGCACCAACATAGAAAATGAGCGACTCCGCCATGTAGGTCAGCGCATCGCTCATCCCGTGCCCGAACCCGGCAAACACAGACGCACGCATCCCACACCGCTGCGCCTCGCTCACCGCTCGCTGGTACTCGCGGTCAAACACGCTCTCCAGCCCCATGGCGCGAATGCTGCGGATGTGCGAGACCATAGCGTGAAAGCTCTGCGACACGTGTTCGCGCTTCTGCTTGTTGCGCACCTCATAGAAGCTTATCACGCGCGACTGGAGTGTTATCGCCGCGAGGAACACAGGTCCGAAGCCGACGCCGGCGAGGGTGAGTTTCCAGCCGACAACGAGCGCCCATCCGATGGCGAGGCTGATCATTGCGGCTATGAGCGCAAGCTGGCCAATGATCTGTCCCACGAGGTTGCGTGCGTCCTCGCCGTCCTTGACGATCCTCTGGCAGATGCGCTGAGGTGAGTTTTGCGGGCGGTCGAAGAACGTTCGGTCTTGGGAGAGTACGTTTCGGTAGGAAGAGAGTCGGAGGCGGTAGAGCCATTTGTCGGCGAGCACTTCCATGAAGATGTAGCGGCTGAAGGCAAATGTGCCCTCGAGCAAGGCAACGAGGAGGATGAGGAGGGACCATTTGAGGACGGCGGAGGATTGGTCCGGCCGGCCCATGGTGGCGAGGAGTTGCGCAAGGATGTAGCTGAAGATCGGTGTGAGAGTGCCGGAGAGGATGCAGAGGAGGACGCCAATGAGGAGGAGGGTGCGGCTGGGAATGGTTCGCCAGAGAATGCGGAATACTTCGCGGGCTGTCGGCACCTTCGAGCGGTGTTCTTCGCCAATAGGGTCGTCGATGATGACTGAACTGCTGTTGGGCACATCTGCTTGATGGGCAGGAGGAGGTGCATCCCATCTTCGCCGCTCGACAGCGCCGTTGCGTGCCCGTCGATCGCTCGCGGTCGAACCGGTAACTTTGAGCGTCTCTGCGTCCTCCCAGTAGTCGTTCAACGCCTGCCGTTCAGCCAGCCTCAGTGGCTTAAGATGCGAAGGAGCAGCGTCGATCTTCTGCGAAATGATCAACGATAAATGTTCCGAGAGAAGCCGACCTTCGCGTTCCCATCCGAGCATCGATCTGTACTTGACCCCCCTCTCCCTCCTACTCCTACTCTCAAACGTCGGCTCGACGATCTTGCTCCTTCGATCCACCTTCTCCTTTCGCTCCACTTGTCCCTCCGCCTCGTCGCCTCTGCTCTGCTGCTGCAAGTGCATCTTTTGAAAGGCACCATCTTTGGCTTCCAGATCCGAGCGGTACCCCTGTTGCACCACACGACCGCTGTCGAGCAAGTACAGGAAATCATCACGCCCGATCTGCGAGAGGTCGTGAGTGATGATGATGGTCGTTTTACCTTTGCGCCACGTCTTGACTGCTTCGTGCACCAAGTGTCGGGTCGTTGGATCGAGGGCCGACGTCGCCTCATCCAGAATCAAGATCGATGGATCACGTAGCCTCGCTCTAGCGATTGCGAGCCTCTGCCTCTGCCCGCCGGACAACGCCGTGCCCTTGACGCCCAACACCGTCTCGTACCCATCCGGCAGATCGCGCAGAAACTCATGCAGCAGCGCCATGCGACACGCACACTCCACCGCCTCCCTGCCCACCTGCGGCACACCCGTGTCCGGACAGCAGTCGTGTTTCCCGACGAGTCCGAGCGCAACATTGTCGTGGACACTCATATCGAAGATGATCGGATCCTGGCTCACCGCGCCGATGTGCAGACGACACCAGTCGCGGTCGAGAAACTCGATCGTCTGGTCGTCGATCTGGATCGTGCCCGCACTGGGCTCGTACAGTCGCAAGAGTAGATGGGCAATGGTGCTCTTCCCACTGCCGCTGCCACCGACGACGTAAGTCAGCTCTGCCGGGGCGAAGTAGAGGTCTACGTGGTCGAGCACAAATGTGGAGGGGCGGGAGGGGTAGCTGAAACTGACGCTGCGCAGGTGGATCTCGCCCTGGCAGCGAGCAGGGGCGATACGGCGGAGGCCTTGGACGGCGCGTTTGGCGAACCGCGAAGGAGGGGCGGGGGCGTAATTGCGGAAGTGGGTGAACTTGTCCGGGCTCGAGACGCCGGGGGACGGAGTGGAGGGTATGGCCTCGATCGACATGGGCACGGCTCTGGCTCGACGCGGGTCGTACTCCAGCACGTCGAGGAGCGTTTTTGATGCAGCAAAGGCGGCAGTGCTCATGGGCGAGGTCGGAGTCTTGTCGTCGATGTATTCTGAAGAACGCGCGGAGGCGGTGGTGGCGTGTGAAGATCGATCTGCGCGACCATTGTAATCGCTTCGAGTGGTATCCGAGCTGTTGATCAGGTTGATCAGGTTCGCAGCGCCGATCTTGCCCTTATCGATGTACGACAGCGCCTGAACGATCTCATTCAGCATCGAGGAGACGAGCAAGCTTGACATAAAAACCGTCATCACCTGACCGGGCGTGAGATTGCCCTTATCCACCAGATGGCTGCCGTACCAAAAGCCCTGCACGAACATCGCAAACACCAGCCCGCTAGTGATCCCGAACCGCACGGCCCACCACAGCAGCGTTCGTCTGTACGACTTGCAGCCCTGCTTGAGCTCTGTTCGAAACCGCTGCGTCTCGCGACTCTGCGCGTTGAAGGCTTTGACGGTGTTGATGGCCTCGACGACGCGTTCGACGAGCGAGGTGGCTTGGGTGGTGCTCATGCGTTCGCGCTGCAGCGAGGGTGCTGCGCCGATCTCGGTCACTACCGTCAGCAGGAGGACTACAGGGATCGAAGCGAGAATGACCAGTGTCAGGCTCCAGCTCGTGCATAATGCCAACACCAGGCTGGCGACCGCGGTAGTGAGGTGCTGGATGATATTCCCCACCTCCCTGGACACAGCCACCCTGATATCGTCGCCCTCTCGAGCGACCTTGGTCATCAACCCAGCTGGCGAGGTCTCCACCTCCTCCGCATCGTCAGATGTAAGACCCATGCCCGTATCGAACCAGCCCATCTTCTTGCCCAACACGCTAGCAAATACAGCACATCGTACACGTGCGGCTGTGCGCTCGGCCAAGCAGATCCAAGCCGAAACAGAGACGGTGCCGATGCAGAACGTGACTGCTGAGAGCCCGAGGAGGATGTAAATGGTCGAAAGGATTTCGTGGAGGAAGTGGTGGTTGACGGAGGTAGGGATGGTGGTGGGTGGTTGGGAGGTAGGGTTGTAGCTCGAGAAGGCGTCGAATGCTTTACCGACAACTTTGGACATGATAGTGGGTACCATGCCGACGACGATTGAGCAGAGGACGGCGGGTAGGAGGAGGAGGACTACATCGCGTGGTGTGAGGAAGCTGAATAGCAGTCGTATGGATGGTTTTGTTGTTGACGATGCTGTAAATCCCTTTGAGGGGAGTGGCTGAGCCTTCGACATTGTGCCGAGTAAATTGCCAGATGATGGTGGTTGTGGTTGTGGACCGTCTAAGATGCTCGACGGATGAGAAGGTGATAGATGAGGCAGACATTCAGAATGAGGGAAGTGTAGACAAGACAAGCTCAGCAGTTGGAGCGAGACCAAGCAATAAGAATCCAGTGGTATCCTATGTGACATCGTTCCTCTCTCCGCCTTCGCCCTCCATACTCGGTTGTGCCTATCTCCTCCCCTGTGTCGTGTCGCAGCAGGAGCAGCAGCATGAGATAGCACAAAGCATTCATCACAGCCGAGACAACCGCGCCAAGTCGGAAGAACGATGGAGCGGAACAAAGGGAGAGGCCACATGATCCTCCCACGCTCTGAACAAAGGGAAGAAGTGGTCCCTTTGTTGTCAAACAGTGCCAAACCTTCGCGTGCCCGATGGCAGCTGCTATATCGGGGTTTAAGATCTAGATTCTTCGTGTTTCCCGCACGAAATTGTTAGATCTGTTTCCAGCGGTGAGGAGGTCAGCGGCGTTTGAAAGTGGTTGCCATGCAACGAAGGCGCTGCATCGGCGAGCATGCCCCTAACCTGGGTCGAAGCATTGTATCGGCCACCACTCTGCCGAAGCAGAATGCCGAAGCAGAATGCCGAAGCAGAATGCCGAAGGGCTTGGACTGTTCCGTGTGAACGCTGAGAAAAGCAAGGGCCAAGGGAGGCTTATCATACTTCGGGCGTGCGGGGGCGTATGATCCGAGGCAAGGGTCTTTCTGCAAGCCTCCTTGCTTCTTCCTCGCAGCGCCACGCCTCCCCTCGAACGCAACGTCTGTCGAGCCGCATACTGTACAAAATTGTGCATTTTGACTCAAATCTCGAATCGGTAGCTACGAGTTGTCAAGAAAACGAAGGTGATCGACATATGGATCGGACACCCTCAAAATGTTGTTGGTAGGCAGCGCGAATGAGGTTGACCGGACAGAGGATGAAAGGAAAAGAGGAAATTCAAAATCAGACTCAAAGGAAGGAGTTGCGAGGCGGAGTTCTCCTGCGCATTCAGAGGAAATCTTCTTGAAACAACGAACCAGCTGAGATCCAATCAAACAACGTGGACCACAATGGGCAGGCAGGCTCGCATCCGAATCATCGGGAGTTCCCCGTACGAAAAAGGGGATCGCGGTTGCAACGTATCCTAAGAGACGCTCGCGGTTTTTCTTTCTGCATGCTATGCGGCTGCGCGCCTTCTCATCTCGGACGCAGCAACCCACCCAAGCCCATGCTCGCCTCGCCAGAATCCCCCTTGCACCGCCGCCAACGCTTGACTCAGCACCTTGGGTTTCGCGTTCGCTCCCAAGCCAGCGGTCAAAACACAAACCCATTGCATGAATGAAGAAAGCTGCTTTGTGTATTGATGTTGCCAAACGACGATGCTAATGTAGAGAAATGCGTCTGTGTAAAATCAACGGGGGTATCTAAAGGAAGAATCGAACAACAGCGTAGCCAACGATTATGATGCTAAGCGGGATGTATCAAGACAGAGTGGGAAAGAACGACCGATCCAACCATCTCGAGTGTTTCGAGGCCAATCAAGAGGGCGTTGGAGAGCGTGCTATTATGTTTTTGTTCTTTTGGTAGTGAAGCGAAACAAAGAGATGCGAGATGCTAGCCGAGAGAGGCTGGGGGTGATGCTGCGATAAAACGAAACGAGAGACCATGCTGGGAAGCGAGCGCCAACTCTTACGACCTCCAGGTGTACGGGTGAAGGTACGCCTCAGCCGACGAGGCGTGCTGACCAAACCCGGCGTGGGCCACCTGCTGATGGTGAGGAAGCTTGTACACCACCGTCGACGTGGGGCTCAGCTCCACTTTGGCGTCAACTCCATAGTAGCGTGCATCCTCCCACTGCGACGACTCGAGGTCCGAAGGCGGAGTGTCGGGCGTAGTGCGACCGCTCATGATCGAGCGCGAAGCATACGGCGACGGCGTGGCCGACATGCCACTCGAATGAGCGTACGACATGGACGAGCAGATCGACGCCGAAGAGATCGACGCGGCAGGCGAGTTCGAGTAGTGCGACGACGACGAAAACGACGAAGTCGAGGAGGCCGACAGCGGCAGGCTGTGCACGGGCGTCGTGTAAGGGCGACATCTCTCGCGCGCCGTGTTGATGAAAGGGTGGATGAAGCTCGGCGCGGTCGCGCTCCTCTCCTGGCGGTGGCTGGCGCTCTTGGCCATCGCCGTCGAGGCGGGCAGCGAGGCGCTGCTGGGGAAGTGCGCCGTCGATGTCGAAGCAGGCACTGAGGCGGCGGTGTAGCCCGAGATGCTGGCGCGCGCACCGAACGAGTGCGACGACACGCTCGACTGCCTCGAGTGGCGACCGGACGAGATGCGGTGCGGACCGGCATGCGAGTCGATCGATGGCGACGAGAAGCCCGACGACTCGAGCGCAGGCGTGGGTGGCGCCGACGACTTGATGCTCGAGACGCTCTCGGATCGTTGGCGAGGCGACTCGGACGAAGACGTGTCCACGCTGCTGCGCCTCGACATGAGCTCCAGGATCTTGCGCACAACCAGGTCGATACGGCCTCCATCCACATCCTGCTCAAGCTCGTAGGTGAACACCTCGAGATCCTCGGGTGAGACGTTGACCTTGTAGCCGAGGTAACCGAACAGTTCGCGCTCCATCTGGTTGATCTCGCGTAGGCTGAACAGACCCTGGCCGACGATGGCCCAGCTCTTGTTCGAGTAGGTATCGTCGCAGCTGCTCTTGCTGGCGATCATGAGTGCAGAGATGAACAGACGATGACCCGAGGAGCCGCGCGCAGCTGGGAAGCGGATCTTGAGTCGCAGCAGCAAGTAGAGGGCTTGGAAGGTGACCGCCTCGGGCAGGCGTGTCCTGTAGAGCGCATAGGCAATGAACTCGGAGAGGCGAGGAGCTGGTGTGCCGTTCTGCGTTGCTGGGAGCGATGCCGATGCCGAGGTCGAGTCGAGCGGGCAGGCGAAGAGGTACAGAATGAATCTCTCACAGAGCTCCGACGTTTCTGAATGAGGGGAATAAAGAGCGGAGGCGAGCCCGGGTAAGGAAAAGGTTAGTCACGGAGACTCGCAAGCATTGTATGCGTCTCGAGCACAAAGACTTACCTCGGTAGCCGTAGAATCGGTCCTGCTGTTCGGATCGCTGCGCAGTTCTCGAAGATGACGACGACGAAGGCTTGCTCGAGGAGGTGGCCGCCTTGGCCTCGCAAGTCATGGTGGACTGGTAGCCGTGAGTGGCGGCGTTATAAGCAGAAGCGACAGAGGCAGCCATGATGACGACGCAGGAGGTGATTTAGGTCGAGAAAGCAAGTGTTGACGAATGTGCGAAATCAAAGACGGAATAGGGCGATCGAGACTGCTGTGCACATTTGACGGTGGCAAGGCAGGCGAGCTAGCAGGGATGCGACGCGTAGTGCAGGAGGAAGATGAACCTTTGGGCGAACGAGAGCCAAGAGGAGTGGGGTATGCAGAGAGGTTGTGATGACTACGTATGCGCCAGGAAGAAGAGGCTGCGGTGTGGCAGGAGAATGCTTTTCAAGAAATGAAGGACAGGTGTTGCTGTGGTGATGCTTTTTTGGTTGAACCGGGAAGAGTCGAGGTGTTTGTCGGTGAAAATAAGTGCCACTTGCCGAAGGAAGGAAATGAAGAATCGAGCTAGTTGTCCGAGTGGGGAAACAAGTGGATGATGCGGAATGAGATCGTCCAAGCTGAACAAAGAGATGGCTGAATGTGATCTAATGAAGCTCTCTGAGTCGAAGACGGTGGAGGATGAAGAGGAGCCGCCGTCTTGAGATGTACCTATCGGCGACAGTGCTTTTGTTTTGATAGGAAGAGAGAGTGGATGGCGAGAAGGAGGGAAGGAGGAGTGGGTCGGATGAAGTGGAAGGTAAGAAGGAAGAGGGAGGATGATGATAGGATCGACAAGAAAGTGTGGAAGGATATATTGCAAACCGAGCTGGAGGAGGAGCGCCTATAAGCGAAGACGGCAACTGGCCACAGCAGTGGCAGGGAGAAGAGCGCTCCAGCCGTTGAGTGCGAGGTGTGAGCTTGAGTGTGAGCCAGAGCGAGAGTCGGAGCACCCTTTTGTGCCACAAAGACAAGCTCAAAAGCGGGCGGAGGCCAAGATCCCGTTGCAAGGGAGCAGAAGCTTAAGGTATTCCTGGAGAAGAACTTCACACTGTGGCGGCAAGGCAGCACGGCAGCACGGCAGCAGAGGAAGGGAAGGGAAGGAGCCAGGCAGAGCGGCAGTAACAGCAGGCAGCACAGGGTGTTACGGGGTGCAGTGCAGTACACCCAGCTAAGGCGATCATTGAACGCTTAATCGGCAACCAGGAGGAAAGCTTCTTCTGCGAGGCGACGAATGTATGGGTGAGAGATTTTCTGAGACGCTTATTTTGCGAGCCAAGACAAGAAAGGAAGGTCGAACAAGAAAGGAAGGGAGAGGCACAAAGGGGCGAAAGCGCCGTCGGAATAGCATCCAGGTTTCAAAGGGCCCCTGGTGGCAAGGCAGGAGAAGGGCAGACGGAGGGGAGAGGGAAAGAGGAGTGCATGGTCCCGAGCTGGCACAAGTGGGCCCGACCGTATGGGACACAGGCGAGGCCGAACGGCAAACGCGAGAAGGCGAAGGTGGACAGGACGACAAAGGAAAAGAGAAGAGCAGGTCGAGGAACAGCGACAGAGCGAAACCTTGCGCCAGACTCGGGTCGAGGAAAAGGGGGGGGGGCGAAAGGCACTGAAGCGAAAGCGAGAGAGCGTGAGGCTGAGCCGCCGAAACCTGGGCAGCGATTTCACTTGACAATTGAGAGTGGCAGTGACGGGCGGATTGGCAACAGTGGGCGAAGGGGCGGCTGCGGCTGCCTAGCTGCACGAGAGCTGCACGGGGCAGACAAGGCGAGAGATCACAATGTGGCGAAACCCTGCTTTGAAACTCGACTCACCACGGCGAGGAAGCATTAGTTTCAAATTTTCCCATACTTTCGCAGCGAAAGATGCCGTCTACTTTGGTCTCAGGCGGCAGAGAGGTGAAGAAAGAAGAAAAGAAAACAAATTACGCGAAATGTGACTGAGGAAAGGGCGGGCCCAAGTGCAGGTTCGGGCAGGAAAAAGGGGGCCTGTGCAGCACGGCACAGCAAGAACAAGAGAAAGAAAGAAAGAAAGGCGAGACAGATTTGTATTTTTCGCCGCCCTTTTTTCGTGGTTGACAGGCGGAGTCGAATTCCGCCGAAAAAAAATCGTGCGGCGTAGCTTTTCGGCCCAGCCAACGACGAAATCTATTTAATAAAAAAAAAACCATTTGTTTTTCCCCCTTAGAGACGACATCGACGGTCGCTCGGCCAGCCAGGAGGTCCGTCGGTCGGTCGGTGTATGGTGTGACGAGGCCCGGTTTCAGTTGCTGGAGACATTGTCACAGCCGGTATTTCCACGCTGATGAGCCTGTGAGAGCCTGCTAGAGTCGGCCAACTTCGGTCTCGAAAAAACACTGAGAGCATCTCGCCTCTCAGTCGTCGTTGTCGACCGTTTCGCTTTCGAGGACGAGAGCGTGACGGTCCTCGAGGCTTGTTCTTCGGTCACGCACTAAGCTCACAGCGTGGGGTTGCGGACGAGGAGGTAGCAGCCGCGGAAGCCAGCGTTACCCGCCACCAAACACACAGCTTCTTTGAGCCTATCACAGCAGAGAAACGATCGACAGAGAACAGGAGTTGGGTGGACAGCGAGCGAAGCTCTGCGAGTATCCTGCGGGAACCAACAAGGCGGACTAGTAGCTGCGCTCTCCTGTTCGACTGGTGTTGTCGGCTGCGTTTCCGCAACGGGGATGGCGTCTGAAAAGCCAAGGGGAAACCCGTGCTTCAGGCAACCAGCCAGCTAGCCGAATCAATCGACCATGTGGTACCTCGAACGAATGTCAAAGATCCAATCAGCAAAGCTAGAAGCGCGTCGGGCGAGCAAGCGCCTCCCGAACACCAGAGAGCTAAACACGAGATACGGGAGGATGTGGTTCCACGCTGCTACCTTGGCGGAGACAATCCCGGCACAACTTCGCTGTCTTTTCGAGCTAGTCGAGTCGACTGCACCGTAAACGAGCCGCCACCAACACACGGTGCAGACCGATGCGTGGGGAACGACGTTGCGTCGCGGGCGCGTGTGCGGTGTCGTGAACAGTTTTCGGCGTCCGTTGTGCAAGGGGTCTCGTCGCAGCCCGTCAACTGAACTTGGGTTGCGAAAAGCGGCGATACAGAAAAGGAAGGACGCCAAAATAGAGCGAGCGCGTGATGCACTGGTTGGCAAGCTCACCGGGCGCTAAAGTCGTTTCTGCTCGCATCGGTAAGCGCGACGGCGACGTCGACGAGGCCGAGGGCGGAATGGCGGAGCTTGCGCGCGCAAGGAGGCATACGAACGCCGCATGAGCGCCAATGCAGAGGTTGGCAACAGCTAGAAGCTAGCTAGACGAGCAGACCAAGTGCAAGCAAGACGTAGCGGCGGCGACCACCGAAGCTCGCTGTCGACGCCACCAAGGGACCTGCGTGACCGATATGTCGGCAGCTTGTGCGGCTCAGAGCGATGGCCAAGCCACAGCAGCCTAAAATGGGCATGATCTGCAAGGCGAGGCCAGAGTGTGCAGCGTTGCAAAGAAAGCTGGCGGGATCGGAATTCGGAAAGAAAGGTCGACGGAGTCGAAACGCAGGAATGCGAAGAAGAGATGAGAAGAAGCTCTTCACGCAGAAACCTTGCATCCGTTGCAGCCGTTGTAGGCTGCAGACCATGCCGCGTTTCACGGAATGCACTCTCTCTCGCTGGCAACAGAGTTTCTAACACCCAGTGTCGCTGCGCTGCCTGGCTGGCTGGCGTGTCTGTCGTGGTTCCGAACACACACGCATACCACAGTCCGAACAATAGCTACGGAAGTGCTAGACGAAACGATCAATGCACAGAACAGTTGGGCAACTCTATACCTAGGCGAAGCATGCAGTGATGCGAGATTCAGCTCTAAAAAGAGGCGACCTGCTGCTGGAAAGAAGCGGCATCGCTTCAGCACATCGCTTGAGCGAGATCTAGCGCCCTCGCTTCGCTTTCCCCCAAAGTCCAAAAGAACACGCCAGCTGGCTTCTTCTCGGAACACCTAGTCTAGTATGCTGACGTGCATTGTGTGTGTGTGTGCGCTAGCTTGTCCCACAAATAAGCTTTTGTTCTTGATCTAAGGGCTTGCTGCAGGGGTTGGTGTTGATGAGATTGTATGTGGCAACGCGTGGTTGGTGGTCGAAGTTCTGCCGTTAGCGGGATACTAGCTTCGCTGTTTGCTGTACCCCGGTGTCAATCACTCTCTCCCACGGGCCCTCAGAAGCCAAGGCAGCCAGTGTCGATCATCCTCCCACGGGCTGTCAGACGCCGCAGCAACCCCCGACTTGTGTGGCTGCGTTGCTTTGCTTTTTCCTCGCAGAAGCCGACTGACCGGCCCGTTCTGCCTCTTTTTGCAGTCTCCCCTCTCTCGAGCACGAGCTCTGATGTCACGCATTGAGCGTCGCATCGTTCCGGGTGGCTTATTCCCCAGACACGTACGATTGCGGAGAGAGAGAGAGAGAGGGTCGAATCTGTTTGTGCGGCTGAAAGGCGGCTCGCACTATTGTGATCAGCGAGGCTTCAGATGCGACACAGGTGGAGAAACTTCATGCGGGTCGTCGTCGATTTCAACGATCTTCCAAGATCCGCCAACAAGAGCACAATGGCAAGGGAAGGCTTCCAGTTATGGGGCAACGATCTTGCCATCATTGCCTTCGGGGAAGATAAGGGAGACGGACAGAGAGGGAGGCGGCGCTTTCTGCATGCCCTCGCATACGAGCCATCCATGTCTCGTCAATGGGTATTCTCAATACCTCGGACCAGCCAGAGCCGGTGAGATTGGATCTTTGACACGCTTCGAACTCTGCTGTTGCTGTGAGCCAAAGTCGACCCCCCAAAATTTCCTTTTCGCTCCAGTCGGCTAGCTCCGAAGTTCAAGGTCCGATCGACTTCGGCAACGACGATGCTACTGTAATCGCGATCCCATCTCTCGATCCATCCCCACTGCAACAAAGGATCACAGCGCTCGACGATAGCAAGAGACGAGATCGTGGCCCAAAGGCTACTTGCTCCAACGTGGCCATGTCGGGATCCCTTCCGATGACGCTAACCTCAAAGCCTTTTGTTCGGATGCGACCGCTTTCACACTCTATGGCTCGCTGGCGTCGCATCAAATTCCGAGCCTTGCCAGAAAAGGAAAAGCTAGCGACTTTCGGTTGATCCGTTGGCGGATGAATTCAGGTCCAATGTGACGATGCTAGTGGTGACGATGACGATGACATGACATGACGATCAGGAGTGGTAAACCGGAGTCGCTTCAGCTCGCAAGCGAGGGTGAGCCACAGCGTCGTTGGTCGAGTTCGCTTAGCGCTCTCTCTCTTCTCCACGCGAAAAAGGCACAAAAGGCGAAATTGCCGCTGCTGGCTTTCGAGTGTTAGGCCAATCACATCCCCACTCGGCGGGTGCCGGTCTCTTGGCTCCTTCAAACTTCGCTTGTGTGGTCCGAAGCCTCAGCGCCTAAGCGAAGGGTTCGCTTGAAAAATCGATCAAATTCGCCTAGCCGAGCATGACACCCATGAAAAAAAATTTCCCCCTCCACCTGTCTGGCGACCACACCTCTTTCCTTCTTTGGCTACGAGCAGACCTGTGTTTTAGGGGTCACTCTACGCGAACTACTGCATCTGTTTTTCACTAGCGCGTGGCGGCGAGGGACGCTTTCTCTCGGCCGCTTCGGAGATGTCGGTCTGCCCCGGGAGCCGCCCGTCGTACAGTACAGCACCGCACCGCAGCAGACGCTAGACTGTTCCGACCCGGGCTTGCTATGCAGTCTTATGCTGCTGGTGGTCAGTCAATCTTCACCTCGAGTCGACGTTGTAAGCAGAGAGATGTTGAACACGGCGATGCACCATGCAGGCGCGTGATTTAGAGTCGCGTCGACCCGCTTGCCAACCTGCATTCCGCGCTAGAAATTGGCCTTACAAAGCTTGTCGTACGACTGTGCTCTTCCACAGCTTGCCGGTCTTGATTAGGTGTCAGCCGTCCGCTGCCGGCTCTTCTGGCTCCGAGACGGCTGCTTTGCCTGGCACCCCTACGATGTATGGGCTCGTCTTGGCACTATTCCGCGGAGCATTTCGTTAGCTATTCTTCCTGTCTCAGAACTATCACAAACAAATAATAATAATTCATTCGAGAAATTCATGCCGCAAAAAGAAGACACGCAAAAATCGATTGGTGTTTGCATCCGCCCGATGCCATACGCGCCACTGCCGACTTCCAACATGCGGCCTCGGAGCCCGATTCGGTCTTCAGAATGGCAAATGCACCCAAGACATGCTGACGACGCCTCCTGACAACACACTTTGAGCAGAAGGCACTGTATCGAGCAGCGATCAATAAGCCGCTGATAGGATCAACGAGAATGTGAAGCGAGCACTCGAGAAGGATCGGCGCACGTGTCAGAAGCCAGAGACGCGTCTCGTTGTTCGATAGGCTCCTCCAACGCGCTCCGGGTCAAAGAAATCTTGCCTTGAAGCACGGCATAGGCAGGTCAGCGAGTCGTTCCAGCATCCAGCTGTTGCCAAAGCCTGCGGGGCGCTGCTGCTTGTTTGTGGTGCGCCATCTGCTTGTCCGGCACATGCACTCGACATGTACGCTTATCATAATGCCGCAGCTGCACATCCTTTGCGAGTCGCCTACAGTATGCACCGCAGGCCGAGACTCGTATGTTTTTCTAAGATCACGCAAACTGCAAACGCAAACGCAAGCGTCAAGCGAGCAGCAATAGCAAAGTGGCTCGCCGGATTCCAGGGAGGAGGAGAGAGATCCTTTGATGTAGTCGGTCGGGCGTTTGTCCGCCGTGTTTGTTTGTTGCAATACATTCTAGGCCTCCCCTATGAGAGACGCACGAGGCCGAAAGGCATGGGAACTTTGAGGTGGCAAGGACAAAACGGGCTGAGACTTATGGTTCGGTGAGACGCGAGGGTTTGCGTCGGTGACACTTGCAAACACGTTCGTGCATAGCGGTTGTGCTTCTGACAGCCAGTCAGCTGTGTCTCACAGCCCGACAATCCAAGCCATGTCAAAACATGGTTCAAGCGTGCTGCTTGTGCTTGCATGTCAGCACCAGCATCTTCAGTGCGAGAGCAGAGCTGAACGCGCGCAGCAGCAGCAGCAGCGGAGCTTGGATTGTGGAACCTCACCTGTCCCCGTCTACTGTCAGTCTCGCGGGCCGAGCTGGTCGGAAGTTCTAGTCCGGCACTCGACGCGAAAGAGACACGATTTCAAGCCCAGCTTGGAGCTGAGTGCGAGGTCGCGACGCCGAACACCTAGCGTCTTGCATGAGTCCTAAATCCTACATGGCCCCTTCTTGTTTGGTCTGGGGATGAGAACCTCTTCAGCGCGACCAACAGCGTTGTTTGGTTTGCAGCTCCGCGGTTCGCCGGCTGCAATCTTTCGTCTGGGCTCTGCGGTCGAAGAATTGCTATGCCCACATCGCGAACAGCGTCAAACGCGCGGCTTGACGGTTCATGCACGTCTGCGTTTTGACTCGCCAATAATCACTCGCTTGTCCACCACGGACATGATGCAGATGTGGGCTGACAGCAAACGCAAGCCTTCCGTTCCGAACGTCCAGCGTGGTGTCTCGCTGCTGCATGCGCTTGCCGGAGATGGTGCAAGGGGCAAAAGACAAAAGCTAAGATAAGACGTTCGCCGGTCACCTTCCGATTCAAGCAGCGTAAACGCTCTGTGATGCTGGTTAACCTTGGGTATTGCCTTGGTGTGGCATGCATTGATGTCCTTAAGATTATTAGAGCGGGTTTGACGCTCTGCCTTGTTTGGTCCTTCGCGAGCGATTCTTGTAACGTTCTCAGAAGATCGCGACACCTTCAGCATGCTCTGATGTAGAGCTTGGAAGTCATCGGGCTTGGTCCTGACAGCTCACCAAGTCGTGTGCGCCCTGCGCAGATTGCGGCCAAGTGCGGTCGATTGTTCTTCCGTCCAGGTGTCGACAACTGTCAATCGTTGATGCATGCGCTTCTAGGGCATGCCCTTGGCCAGGCGACCGTGAGAAGTTGTAGGAGCAACATCTTACGCCCGACTCGCAGTCTCGCCTCGCACCAGCACATGTCAGCGAGCAAGCTACAGTTCTGAAGGCTGCGACTCAAAATGCTCGCCCAGCCTCTCTTAGTGTTTCGGACGAGATCGCCGTGCGACTGCAGATCCGAGCAGGATCGACAACGAGGATGTTTGATCTACCAATCAAACCTTGATCGCAAGCATTGGTCAGTCAGGATATCTGATACCCTATCTCGATGCAGAGGTCAAAGCGAGTTCCGGGACACTTGTCAAACATGAAGCGGTGGTCCAATGCTGCACGCTATTGTGCAACCAGGTATCAGAACGGCCCAGGCTGGAATGGATGCAGATATTCGAGTGAGGGAAAGACGGTTAAAAGATGGTATCGTAGCAACACAAGAAGATCTGAGGGAGCGGGTCCGGCCAGACAGGGTTCGGCATCAAGTGCAGTCTTGACCGCCAAGTAACGCAACAATTCCGATGCATGGTGCACCGGAAGATCCACCCGCTGACTATGTGACGTATCCTTTTGGACTCTAGCGCCACTCGAAGCTGTCAACGGGGATGCCCCAAGGTGGCAACGACAACGCGCGGTCCCCCTCCTCGGTCTACCGAGCCAAGAACAATCGAGGGAGCCAGGCACGATCTAGCGTGCGGGTCGTTATTGTGATGACACTCACAACAAAAGAGGTTTGTTCTTCGTAACCGCTTGGTCTTGCTTAGTTCCGAGGCCCAAGCGTGTTCGTGGGAAACTGCGGGACTCGTTTCGCGAACGATAGGACCTGGACGACGCGTAGAGACAGACACAACCTGGGGGAGTCTTCCCACGAGGCTCGAGCGTGGAAACAATGGAGCTGGGCTCCCCACTAGCAGTGTCGCGTACGTACTTCTGGATGTACGGGACCCGGACGATCGCCTGAAACTGGAAGTGCACCGCTCGATGAGCTGATGTGCGAATGGGTCACGAGGTTCGTGGGGATGCGAAGGTTCTTGGGCCTTCTCAAGAGCCAAGCGAGCGGTATCGAACAACGTTGACGCACCGTGCACGACAGTGTTGGTGTTCTTTGTCTATTGCTTCATATGAAGTCTGGATACCGGGTGATCTTCGATGTTGACCCCGTGATGTTGGTATCGCCTTCACTGTATCATGGCAACCCTTTTGTTTCGCAAAGGACGTGGGGGGTCCCTGCTGCATGGAAAGGTGACCGACCCTTTGGCTCTGCTGACACACAGAACGCAGGCCTTCCACGAAACCCCTGCGTCGAATGAACCGCTGTTGCGTTATTTTCGATCAATGGAGGGCCGCGGTGCGACGCAGGCCTTGCCTGCGACAAAGCCTAGATCATCGAGCGATGCTGTCGACTCAACATGCAGTGCGTTCAATCATGTGACGTCTGCATCGACATGCGTACCCGATGCGAGGTACGCAACTCAGCTCGCACTACCATGTCGAGCAAAGTCAGATGCCACCATCAGCACACGATGGATCTAGTGGTAGACATTAGGCCTTCAATCTTCGCAGATCAAAGTCGAGAAGGAGAGCATTCTACCTCCGTGGTTCTATCTGGTACCCATCCCGATCGTCTGCGAATGTGAGTACATCGTTGATTGCCAATTTCAACCGGATACTTTCGAAGATGTTGGGCTCCGGCAAGGTCAAAAGCGGCGCGCGACGCGAGACGCGGGCGACTTGCTTTCCCAACACTCGTTGCACATTCCTAAAGAAAGGGGAAAAAAAGGCAGCGGATCCTGTCACTTTTTCTCACTTTCGAGAGCGTATCGCATTCCAGTTTTCTGCGAACGGTCCACCTCTTTTCGGCTTTTATTCACTGCATCATCGAGAATTTGGCCCTTCACCACCATCATCGCCGAAGACCAAGAAGATAAAATGACGATCGAACAGCACCTTGATGGTCTCTTGCGCCACGTCGGTCTGCGTATAGGTGAGTCAAATTCACTCTGGGGAGGAGCGCAGACGGTCGGAGAGCGCAAGACATACACGGACGACTGACTGACTCTTCGACTCACCATCGATTGCACACTCGGGCGGACGACCAACAGACCACGGGCTGACGCCACTTTCGGCAGCACTCGTGCTTTTCGCCGGGATCGGAGCCCTGAGTATTGGCACGTTCGTGCTGCGTCTCGGACAGCTGCTTGCCGATGTCTACGTGCTACCCGGCAAGCCCCTCTCCAAATTCGGTGCCAACAAGAAGGACTACACCAAAGCCACCTGGGCGGTCGTCACCGGCGCCACGGACGGCATCGGTCGAGAGTTCGCCCTCCAACTTGCCAAGAAGGGATTCAACATCCTGCTCGTCTCGCGCAGTCCCGAAAAGCTCGGCGCTGTCGCCGGGGAGATCGAAGCGGTCGCGAGTGGAGTCAAGACCAAAACGCAAGCGATCGACTTTGCGCTCGGCGATGAACGCCAGTACGAAGCGCTCGAGGCCGCCGTCAAGGACCTGAACATCGGCGTGTTGGTGAACAACGTGGGCAAGTCGCACAACATGCCGGTGACGTTTGCCGAGACGACGGAGGAAGAGATGGAGGACATTGTCGAGATCAATGTAGTCTCGGTGCTGCGGGTGTCGCGCATGATCGTGCCGGGCATGGTGGCGCGCAAGCGCGGACTCGTGCTCAACCTGGGCTCGTTCGCCGGCCAGGTGACTACGCCGATGCTGGCAACGTATGCGGGCACCAAGGCGTTCCTCAGCGCCTGGTCGCAGGCGATGGGCGAAGAGCTGAGGAGGAGCAACGTCACCGTGAGCCTGCTTAACACGTACTTTGTCGTGTCGAACCTGTCCAAGATCCGCAAGCCGAGCGCGATGATTCCGACGCCCAAGCAGTACGTCGCGCAGGTGCTCAAGACGATCGGCAGGAACGGCGGCGCTGTGGGCAGGCCGTACACTGCTACGCCCTGGCCGATGCATGCTCTGGTTGATTGGGCGACTACGTTTATCCTCCCGCGTGGATGGCTGCTCGGCTACACTTACAACCAGCAAGCAGCTACCCGCAAACGTGCCATTCGAAAAGCACAGAAGGCTCTCAAGTCAACTTGATATCCTTCGGGCTCCTGCACTGACACGCATCTTTCTCGAGGTGCCAACAAGAATACCTCGCCATTTCGTCTTCATTAGCTCCAACACCTTCATGTTACAACCAGTGTCGAAAAGAACCGTCTATGTAACCTATCGACATACCTCGGTCTCACTCTGCCGTCTCTTTCTCGAAGGTGCCGTTATTCAACAGCACGACTCACAGGCCTCGATTAATCCATCACTGCAGCTAGCTCTCATGACACACGACGAGAAGCACGCCATCTGAGATCAGTCAATTGCAAAACTATCCAACCCCACTTCAAGGCGTGCAACGACCGGTCCATCGGGGGTAAAGCGAAGCCTCACGAACAGTCCATCGGTTAGTCAACCACGCAAGGAAGCGCTCCACACCGAGACCATACCCGCCGTGTTCGCAAGTACCATACTTGCGCTGGTCGGTGTACCAGAAGTACGGAGCCGCATCGATACCCTCGTTCTTGTACGCCTCGAGCAGCTCGTGCTGGTCGGCCATCCTCATGGAACCACCGACGATCTCTCCCACACCCGGCATGAGCACGTCGACCGAATCGGTAAACTCCTCGTCCCCCACAGTACGCTTCATGTAGAAAGACTTGATCTCGCGCGGGAAGCGGCAGAGGAAGATGGGCACATTGAGTTCGTCGGTCATCTTGCGTTCGGCGGCCTCGGCGATGTCGTCACCGATCTTGTGCGGCTGCCCGTCCTCGTTGGGGATGTTGTGGTCGTTGAGCCACTGGATGGCCTCCTTGTAGTCCATGCGACGGAAGGGACGCGAGGGCATCTTGAAGTTGGGGTTGAGCTGATCAAGCAACGCCTTGGTCTTGGGATCCTCGAGTACGCGCGACAACGTACCGCAGATGAGCTGCTCCAAGTGATCGAGCAGGTCGTCGAAGGTGATGAAGGC
Source organism: Sporisorium exsertum (assembly GCA_928724755.1). Lineage (NCBI taxonomy): Eukaryota > Fungi > Basidiomycota > Ustilaginomycetes > Ustilaginales > Ustilaginaceae > Sporisorium > Sporisorium exsertum. The sequence goes on along the minus strand of CAKMXK010000030.1, from coordinate 150,508 downwards.
CAGCTCACCCTCGAGATGCGTGTACTCGGACAAGTGTCGGCGTGTGTGCGACTTTTCAGCACGGAACGACTCTTGAATGCAGAAGACATCACCGAGCGAGGGGAGACAGGTCTCGAGGTAGAGCTGCGAGCTCTGGGTGAGGTAGGCAGGCTGGCCGTAGTAGTCGAAGCTGAAGAGGGTGGAACCGCCCTCGACCTGGGTCTGAACCATGCAAGGTGGAGTGACCTCGGTCATTCCGATGCTGTCGTACTCGGCGCGGAAGGCCTTGAGCACCTCGGAGCGCACCTTGAGCACGGCAGAAGCAGTCTCACCACGAATGACCAGGTGGCGACGGTCGGCCAACGAGTTGGGATCGGCGGTCTCGGCGACGACGTTGGTGTACGCCTCGTCTCCACCGGGCGCCTTGCCGAGGCACTTCCAGTAGTCAGCGACCAGCTCGTGGCCACCGGGAGCGGTCTTGCCTTCGGGAACGGCCTTGAGCTGACCCTGGATCTCGACGGTGGACTCGGTGGTCAAGGTGAGAGCATCGTAGGTGGTGGTGAGCTTGCCGGAGAGCACGACCTGGAGGTAGCCGGTTCCGTCACGGAGGATGATGAAGGTCAAATCTTTCTGGGAGCGCAGACGATGGACCCAACCGGAGATCTTGACGCGCTGATCGCGGAAGTTGGCGCCCTGGCTGATCTTGATCTTCTTCGCCGAGGAAGAGGGCTCCTCGAGAACGACCTTTTTGCTCTCTTCGAGCCTCTTCTCGTCGTTGGCGGCCTGCGCCTGGTCCTTCGCAGCCTGCTCGCCGGCCTTCTCCTTCTTCTTGAGTGCAGTAGCGTAGAGCTTGCTGACCTTTTTTGAGGCGGAGGCGGAGATAGGAGCATAGCCGTCTGCGTCGACACCGTCCTGGCCAGGGGTAGCGTCGGCCTTTTTGACAAAGATGGAAGCGTCCTGACCCTTTGCGAGGAGTGCGGCTAATGGTGTCGCGAAAGGCGAGGCCTTGGAGCCATCCGCGGACTCGTCGCTGCCGGCCTTTTCGTCGACGTAGACTGGGGCGCCGCCGCCAATCGCCTTCTTGTCCTTGTCGCCAGAGATGTGAAGCGCCTCTGCGGCCGAAGCCAGAGCGTCCTTGATCGGAGACATGGTCTTGTGTGTGTTGTAAACCTAGACTCTAGATGAAAGAAACAAATGCGATGATGGTTTGCAGCTAATGTCGAGTCCTCGTGCGTCTCGGTTTGGAGAGTGTGACGTTGGAAAGGAGGATGTTTTGCCTGAAGCTGTAGGGAGTTAGAGTTGGAATCGTCGAATGAGATGGACCGAGCGGATTTGGATTTTTGGACAAAGAGACGCCGCTGGAAGGCACGCACTTCTCTCACAGGGTGCGCTGATCACGCTCAAACATGCTTGCGTCTGAGAGTGTCTCTTTGGAATTTAGGCAGAATGACTCGTGCGCGGCACACACAGGCCTGGAATGAGAGAGATAACGTTGGCCGCCGACTCGAAAAGGCAGAAATTCAAGAGGGAGATAGACAGTCCAGCACTCTCAACTACGGCCGCGGAACAACTAGGACACAAATTGACGCTTTAACAATTACAAAAAGATGCTACCCGATCGGGGCCAGATCGAGAACAAGAAGAATGCCAAAATGTGATTCGATCAAAGTGACACAGTCCAGGCAAGGCGAGGCGAGGCAAGGCGAGTGAGCTGGGTTTTTCGTGTCTGAGCGGATCTTCCAACCTCCTCTCTGTCCTCTCCGCACGGCAGCAGTCCTGTTGCTCCCTTCTTCCATCTGCTCTAGCTGCTGCCAGATCGCTGCGTCGCATGCTATCTAAAAAGCGCGACCTCAAAAACTGGATACAGCGTGCTTCCTCAGAGCCGCACCAGGATCCCTACGACTCGGACGACGACCTCGCTCCTGCAAAGATGAGCGTCTCGGGCGACGAGCAACTCGATCACCTCGATCCTCTCGTCGATTGGACTGCTTTCGCACAAGCTGCGCAGTTCCATTTGAACTCTACCAGCACTCGTCAGCGCATCCACTTCTTGCAACGACATGCTGCCAAAGCGGCAGAGCTTCAAGAGCTCCAACCCGTGCAAAGAGCAGAACTTCTCACCATCTTACTCCGCACTTACTCCAAATACGTGGATCGCGAATCTCGGCTCGCTTCTCTCAACGTCTTCTCCAAGCTCATCTCCGTAGACCAAGCAGCAACAGCACCAGAATCTGACGGCCCCGTCGCCAAGCATGCCCTCGCATGGCTCAAGAGAGAGGCAGAGCGCATCTGCAAACCCTCGGCCACCGGTTCCACCACCACCTCTCTTCCCACCATCACAGCGCTTCATGCCTACATTTGCTCCCTGTACTCGTCACTGTGCGCTCAAGAGCTCAAATCGCAACCATCGTCCACATGGGAGCCGCTCGTGCAACTCCTTGCAACCACCTACGATGCTCTTCTTGCCGACGCAACGGGTCGCGAAAGCGTCAGGAAGAATGCCATCACCCTCACTCGACGCACCTTGCGCAACGCACACCCGTACCTGCCTCAGCTCATACACACGCTCTGTGCTGCTTCCACCCCAACGACTGCGCTTCGCTCGGCAGCTCTCCTCGGCGAGGCGGTGGCAGTCTGTGTCAGGCTGCGTGCAGGCTCTGAACAGGTCAAAGGTGCTCCAGGCGGTATCGGCCGGGGCTACGTCAATCAAGCCAAAGCAGAAATTCTCGTCTTCTACAGTAACCACCTCGTAGCGTCCAAGACACCCGTCCCTCAACACTCGCTCCGTGCTTTCGATGATTTCGTTGCTGAGCAGGTCACACAGCAGGACCTTGCTACCACATTGCGACCACAGCTCGAAAAGATGCTTCTTCGCTCGCCCGAGGTGGCCCTCCCAATCGCAACAAGGCTCTTTTCCGTCGTCAAGGTCGACGTTGCCCCACATGCCAAGCCATTACTCAACCCAGTCATCTCTGCCTCTCGATCCTCCAATGCTGCTACCAGGACGAAGGCCGCCGACTTCTTCTCGGCTCTCTCCGCCCGCATTCGCGACGACGATGCTGCCAAGACCACCGTCGTCGAAGAGCTCCTCGCCATCCTAAAAGGAGGCAAAGCAACCACTCCAGAGGCCAGGACTTCCATCTATCTCATGCTCTCCTCTGTCACGCCGGGACAAGCCTCAAAGAGCTCCGCAGTCGTCGAACTGGTTGCCTCGCTCCTCGCAAAGGAGACCCAAGAGACTTCCATGCACACTGCTGTCTCCTGCATCGCCCACCATCTTCATTGGCTTCTCGCAGACGCAGACACTGTCCCGGCTGCATCCGTATCCACAGCCCTCGCCAAGGAGATGCGAAACTCCAAGGTCCCCATCAGGAAAGCCGTCTGCTTGGCCGTCGGTGATCTTTTCTGGTCCATGGCAGATGCACAGGCAGCCACAGCGGCTACTCGTACCTTTGCGGAGTCGCTCCTCCCCGGCTTCGAAATCAACCTCAAGAACGCTTCCACCAACCCGCTCACCGCCCCCGGGGGTCCCCTCGAAGGCTACATCGCCGCTGCAGTTCTGGAAGGCCGCCTGGCCGCTCTCGGCTCCGACAAGATCGACGCTGTCATGCGCAAAAACGCCGCGTTGGACTCCATATTGGTGGTCGATCCCAAGCCATCCTTCCTCCTCGCTGACAAGGTCTTCCGCAAGATCGCCACGCCGGAGGAGGAAATCTGGCTCTCACGTGCCTTGCAAGCCATCATTGCGCGCCGTGCCAACGCCTTGGCTGCTGACAAGGCAGTCCAGGTCCAGGTCGCTCTTGCGCTCATCCACGTCCTCTTCCATGCTACTGGATCGAACTCGAAGCGATCGGTGCTTGCTTTGGTTCAGCAGCTAGTCCAAGTCCAACCTCTCCTCACACACGACATCATCACATCCGGTATCTTGGCCTTCATCCAACAGCCACAAGTGACCGTAACCTCCCCTGCTGCCGCTTCGGCTTCAAAAGCAAACGGTGCGGCTTCCACGCCATCAGCCTCCGGTGCCACTTCTGCGGCGGCTGCATCTGCTGATGCCGAGGATGCCAAGCCCTCTGCAGAGACGCGTGCACGCGATCTGCGCCGTCTCTTGTCCTCTGCGTCCTCCTTCTCCGAAGAGCTCGACCCGGAAGCAAGGAAGAAAGCGCTGGTCGACACGCTCGTCCTCTCCCATCATGCCGACCTGCTCGACCGCGGCACTTCGTGCTTCATGGACCTCACCTTCAAGGCCAAGATTCTCCCCATCGACTTGATCGCCTCCAAGCAGCAGGACCTTATCTCGGTCGTGCGTGCTGCCATCGACGATGCAGGCATGCGCGAAGCCGGATTTGCCGCCCTCACCACGCTCGTCCGCTTGGCACCCGACTCTGTCATGGCCGAGCTCGTCTCGCAGATCGAGACCGATTCTACCTTTGACGATCTTCGCGCTCTCACAAACGACGACCTCGGCATGTGGCGCACCGAGCCGGGTACGTTGTATGTTGACGTCCTCTCCACCACCAAAGAAGAATCCATCGATAAAAACAACAAGAATGCAAAGATGGAGCAGTGGGAAGCAGAGCTTCGTGCCGACATCGCCAAGAAGAAGGCGGCACAGAACAAGACGCTTACCAAAGAGCAGAAGGCGGCTTTCGACGCCCAGTCCAAGATCGAGGCGCAGGCGCGCGCCAAAGTCGAGGAGATCCGTTCCAGATACGTGCGTTCGCTCCGCACCGTGTCTAGCATCGTTGGCGCACGCACCGAAGAGATCGAGGGCTACATGCAGACGCTCGTTGGCTTTGTCCTCGAGACGTTCGGGATCTCCCAGGCCCGCTTCTTGTTCGAAGGGGAAGCCAAAGAGGCCTTTTGGGCGCTTTCTAGCTGCTGTTCCATCCGCTTGGAGGCCTACTCCATGTTTGTCGGTGTCGCCTTACTGCGTTCCATTGACGAGGAGCTCGTTCAGGAGGATTTCCGTGCCGAGCCCATCAACGAGCTCGTGCTTCGAATCCTCTACCGCCTGCGCTCCTTGTCCGAGCAGTCGCCTCTCGACGCTGGCACCGTCGCCTTCATCGATCCACTCATCGTGCGCATTGTGCGAGCAGGCGGCTTTGGCGTCGACCCCGAGGATACCGACTCGGTTCTCGAGCAGATCCAGCTCTCGCTCGACTTTATCGACTTCCACGGCTCCGCTTGCGAGGACATGCGCTATCCTCGCTCATCCTTCATCGACAGCCTTGTCACCATTGTCGCCAAGCATACCCAGATCTCTAAGGATGCCGTCTCGGCGCTGCGTGACATTGGTGAGGCGCTCAGATTGACGGCGCTGCCCGGCGAAATCCAGAAGCTGCTCACCAACACCATGGTTGACGAAGTCTACGTCCGCAACGGCTGTCTTCAGGCCATTCAGCCGCTCGATCTGACCGACCTCGACTTCCCCGTGGAGCTCTGGCTTGCTTGCCACGACGAAGACGAGGAAAACGCTCGACTCGCCGAGAAAGCATGGGAGGAGAACGGGCTCGACGTGCCAGAGTCCTTTGCCAACCCGCTCATCGCACTGCTCGAGCACAAGAACATCTACGTCCGCGATAGCTCGGCTCGTGCTCTGGCCGCTGCCACCGAACAGCATCCACAGCAAGTGACCACTGTGGTCACCAAGCTTTGCCAGTTGTACAAGGAGAGGAACAAGGTGCTCGCTCCGGAGTACGACCGTTTCGGCATGGTCATCGAGTCGACCAAGAACCGACAGGATCCCTGGCAGACGCGAGCAGCTGTTGCCGTTGCACTTCGTCATCAAGCACCATACTTCCAAGGCTCCGACGTGCCGTCCTTCTTCGAGTTCATGATCGATGACCAGGCGCTCGGAGACCGCAGCGAGGAGGTGCGTCCCAAGATGCTTGAGGCTGCCACCGCTGTGATCGACCTTCACGGTAAGGAGCATCTCTCTAAGCTGATTTCCATGTTTGAAGCCTTCTTCAGCAACTCGGCAGGATCGACTGCCGACGACGGCATCACCGAGGCGGTCGTCATTCTGCTTGGTCGCGAAGCTCGCCACCTTGATCCCAAGGACCCTCGCGTCAGCAAGGTGGTCGACCGCCTCGTCGATGCCCTCAAGACGCCCTCGGAGCTTGTGCAGTCTGCTGTTGCCGACTGCCTGCCGCCGCTGGTGCGGGCCATCAGCAAAGACGTGCCGCGTCTGTTCGAGTCGCTCTTCCGCGAGCTGTTCGATGGTACCAAGTATGCAGGCCGACGTGGCGCGGCGTACGGACTGGCCGGTCTCGTGATGGGCCGAGGTATCGGTAGCATCAAGGAGTTTGACGTCATGAACAAGCTCGCTGAAGCTTTCGAGGACGCCAAGAACCCGACGCGCCGACAGGGTGTCATGTTTGCTTACGAGACGTTGACCCTGACACTCAAGAGGCTGTTCGAACCGTACATCATCGGGATCTTGCCACAGTTGCTTGCCGGATTCGGTGATGTCTCGGGCGATGTGCGCGAGGCGACGCAGGACGCGGCCAAGGCCATCATGCAGAATGTGTCGGGCCACTGCGTCAAGATCATCCTCCCTACGCTGCTCTCCGGTCTGGACGAGAAGCAGTGGAGGACGAAAAAGGGTGCGATCGAGCTGCTTGGTGCCATGGCCTACTGTGCACCCAAGCAGCTCTCGCTGTCGCTGCCAACCGTCATTCCCCGCCTCAGCGAGGTGCTGACCGACTCGCACACTCAGGTGCGTACCGCAGCCAACAAGAGTCTCAAGCAATTCGGCGAGGTTATCAACAACCCCGAGATCAAGCAGCTTGTTCCCGTCCTGCTCAAGGCGCTCATCGATCCCAACACGAAGACAGGCGCAGCACTCAAGGGCGTGCTCGAGACGAGCTTTGTCCATTACATCGACTCGCCGTCTCTTGCGCTCGTTATTCCCATCGTCGACCGTGGTCTCAAGGAGCGCAGTGCCACCATCCAGAAGGATGCTGCCCGTATCGTTGGCAACTTGGCTGGCCTTACAGACTCGAAGGACTTCGTGCCGTACCTGGGCAAGCTCATCCCCATGGTGCGCTTGGTGCTCATCTCGCCCGTGCCTGAAGCGCGTGCCGTGGCTGCCAAGGCGTTGGGAACGCTCGTCGAGCGTCTGGGAGAGGTGCACTTTGTCGACCTGGTTCCCTCGCTCTTGGGCGTGTTACGCTCGGATGCTACTGGAGTCGATCGGCAGGGTGCTGCGCAGGGTCTGGCCGAAGTGCTGGCCGGTCTCGGCATGGAGCGCATGGAGAACCTGCTTCCCGAGATCATCAATAGCGCCTCGGACCCCAAGCCATACGTTCGAGAAGGTCACATTTCGTTGCTCATCTACTTGCCCGCCACGTTTGGTCATCGCTTTGCGCCTCATCTGGGCCGCATCATCCCTCCCATCCTCAGCGGTATCGCCGACGAGGCCGAGACGGTGCGTGAGGCATCGATGCGTGCGGGTCGCATGATCATCGCCAACTACTCGTCCAAGGCGGTGGACCTGCTCTTGCCGCACCTGGAGACGGGACTCTTCGACGAAGCGTGGCGCATCCGAATGTCGTCGCTGCAGCTCACGGCCGATCTGCTCTTCCGACTTTCGGGCATTTCAGGCAAGAACGAGGTGGAGGACGAAGGTGTCGACGAGGACATGGAGCAGTCGGCGGCCAACAACTCGGTGCAGCGCGCGCTCGTGGAGGCACTCGGCCAAGAGAGGCGCGACCGTATCCTCGCGTCGATCTACATTGTGCGACAGGACCCCAACATCCCCGTGCGCCAAGCGGCGATTCACACATGGAAAGCGCTGGTGCACAACACGCCACGCACGGCACGAGAGGTGCTGCCGACGATGCTCGACATCCTCATCAAGTCGCTCGCCTCGAACGGCGACGAGAACCGCGAGATGGCGGCGAGAACGCTGGGCGAGCTGGTCAAGAAGCTGGGCGAGAAGATCCTGCGCGAGACCATTCCCATCCTGCGCATGCGTGGTGCGTCGTCGGAAGACCCCAAGACTCGATCGGGTGTGTGCTATGCGGTCACGGAGGTGCTGACCAACTCGACCAAGACGCAGCTCGAGGACCACGAGGATGCCATCATCGCTGTGGTGCGACACGCGCTGGTAGACGAATCGCAGGCAGTGCGACATGCTGCCGCCCAGGCATTCGATGCTACACAGACGTACATCGGTCCCCGTGCCATCGACGAGACCATCCCGACGCTGCTCGAGGCGCTCTCGGATACAAGCGGTGGCACTTCCGAGACGGCGCTGGCTGCCCTGCGCGAGGTGATGCGCGCTCGCTCGGACGTGGTGTTCCCTGTGCTGGTGCCCACGCTGATTGCACAACCGATCACTTCGTTCAATGCACGTGCGCTCGCGGTGCTGGTGCGTGTCGCTGGCTCAGCACTCAACCGACGCCTGTCAAACATCCTCACGGCGCTCTCCAAGGCGCTCGACACGGAGAAGGACGAGACGATCCTAGCGGACCTGCATACCGCCGTCGAGGCGCTACTTGGCTCGGTGTCGGATGTGGATGGCCTGCACCAGACCATGCTCCTGCTGCTGGGATGGGCCGGATCCAACACGTCGCCGCAGCAGCGTGTGGCAGGCTGCAACTTTTTCAAGGTGTTCTGCCAAGTCAAGAAGGCGTCGGTAGATGTATCGGACTATCTGGTAGACTGGCTGCGCAAGCTCGTATCGCTGCTCGACGATCCTGTGCCTGCGGTGGTGGATGCTGCATGGGAGGCGCTGGACGCCAGCCTCAAGACGGTAGGCAAGGACGAGTTGGAGGGACTGGTGGTACCGCTCCGTCGCAGCCTGGAAAATACGGGCGCCGCGGGTCGCGAGCTGGCGGGTCTGTGTCGACCCAAGGGCGCCTCGCCGCTTGTGCCGGTGTTCCTGGCGGGTCTCATGAACGGTACTCCCGACCAGAGGCAGAACGGTGCGCTAGGTCTCTCAGACATTGTGGAGCGTACGTCGGCGGAGGCGATCAGGCCATTTGTCACGTCGATGATCGGACCTCTGATCCGACTGTGTGGCGACCGTCACCCGCCGCCGGTCAAGGCGGCAATTCTGACGAGTCTGGACACGATGGTGCGACGCATCCCGGCGCTGGTGCGACCGTTCTACCCGCAGCTGCAGCGATCGTACCAGAAGGCGGTGTCGGACGCGTCGAGCGCCACGGTACGAACCAAGGCCGGTGTGGCGCTCGGCAACCTGATGGGACTGCAGACGCGTGTCGACCCGGTCATCGTCGAGTTGGTGCAGGGCGCACGTGCTGGTCTGGGCGAGGGCAGCGGTGCCAACGCTGCTGCTTCTGCAGGTCTGGCGGGAGCTGCAGCCGGCGGTGCTGCCGATCCAGCCGACTTGGCTGATTCATTTGCATTTGCGCTGTCCCACGTCCTCTCGAACGCTCCGGCCAAGAATGTGGGTCAAGCAAGCCGGGACCAGGTGCTGGCGCTGATCGATGCGACATTTGCCGCGCCTGTTGCTGTCAGGGATGCGTTCCGACAGGGTATGGCCGAGGTAGTGGGATCGCTGATCAAGCTGGACACAAGTCTGGCTGCGAGCGTGCTGCAGAAGCACGTGGTCGGTGGATCGGCGGATGTGGCACTGCAGTCTCAGAGCGTGCTCGCGAGTCTGGAGAAGGACGCGGTGGCACTGCACGGGCTCGGTTTCGCAGAGGAGCTGGTCAAGGCGGTCATGTCGTGGATCAGCCAGGGCTCGGCCATCTCGCGCCCGGCCAAGGAGTCAAGGGAGCTCATTCGTGGTTCGGATGTGTGGAAGGCGGAAGCAAAGGCGGCGGATCGGATTTAGTGTTGAGTCTGCACACGCGAATCAAAAGACGACATTTCCTTGGAAGTCTATATCCAGAAGCTGTGCGCTGTAATGATTATGACTGTTTGGCTTGAGACAAGCAAGGCAGGTCGAGGATGTACGTGATATGAAAGTATTTGTTTCCTCAGGACAGATTTTGATCGGATGGATGGTGTCGAGCGAAGAAGCCGTTCGACGCCGGCTTGTGCCACGTGCGCCACGACGTCATCCAACCGAACAAAAGCACGCAAAAGGCAATACTGGCAGTGGAGACACAATCGCGGCAGGAGATGGCGACCTGACGAAATACTGTATTTGCTTCCGGTCATTCGCGCCTCCGTGAGAAGCCGAATTTTCCTTGCTAGCGTCGCCATTGGCACTAAGTTAGGCGCTAACATTCTCGCAGTTAGTTTTTCTTCAGACGAGCGCCAGCTAGCGGCCTTGCCTTTCTACGTTCGAACGAGACGGAAGAGTGATGTAACGACGTGAGCGCAACGGGCGGCTGATTTCTGGCGTTGTGTGTCAGCCTCAATCAAAGCTGGGATGGATGGAAAAACCTGGACTTGGCCTTTTGCTTATCACGGCAAGACCCTTTGTTTTCGCAAAGCGGTCTGGGACTGCGAATTTTTGGTGCGTCTTAGACCCGCTTTTGGATTTCTTGTGAATCGGAGAAAGTCAGATAAAAGCTTCTGCAGCTCTCTCTCCGCACTTTTTCGGCTAGGAGTTAGCCGGGCAGCAGCAGAGAAGCTTTTCTAGAAAGAGAGACGCATCCGATCTGATCTCAAGGTCAACCACCGCATACGAAGCTCCTTGATTCTTGTCCATCATCATCATCATCATCATCATCATCGACAACGACGACAACGCCCGTACGCTCTCGCCGAACGAAGCTCGTATTCGAATCGCTCGACTCTTTTTGATTTTCAAGCTGACTTCCTTGGCGCACTGCAGCGGAGGTGTCCATTCAAAAGCTCTCGCTTGATCCAACTGCAGAGTTCTGGGCCGACCGAAATTAGACGCTACCTATCGGACCAGCTTGACGATAATGGCACAGAGTCAACTTCCACCTTTCGCGCAAGCCACGGCGGGTGCGCTAGGCTCGATCACGAGCAATACGCTCGTCTACCCGCTCGATCTGCTCTCGACACGATGCCAGACCCAATCGCGAGGTCGAGATGGCAAGGGCGGCTATCAGCCGATTGGGGCAGCGCTGCAGGATATTGTGCGACGGAACGGAGTCAAGGGCCTCTACCAGGGTTTGGCGTCTGATACGCTGTCGAACACGCTATCCAACTTCCTGTTCTTCTACTTTCGCACGTTCTTCATGGACCTGGTCAAGAAACGCAAGAAAGCCAAGCTTCCGCCGCCGCCAGCTGGAGGTAAAGGCAAAGGGAAAGCGCCGTCGGTCGTGATCACTGCTGCTGAGGATCTGGCGATTGGAGCACTGGCCGGTGTTGTGTCGCGCTTCTTCACCACGCCGCTGTCCAACGTGACTGTGCGCATGCAGACATCGGCCAACCCCAAGGAAAAGACGAAAGAGCAACAGGGCGCCATCGAGAAGCGCAAAGAAGCCGGCACCGGTAGCGCACAACCGAGCTCCGATAGCGAGTCGGACGACGAAGGAGGCTACGCCGAATCAGCGGGGATCACGGACGTGCTGCGCCAAATCGTAGCAGAAAAAGGCTGGCTCGGGTTGTGGTCCGGCTTCGAAACTGCTGCTCTGCTTAGCATCTCGCCCGCTCTCACGTTCTACAGCACCAACGCCATCTCCACTCTGCTCATCCCCAAATACAGGCGGGAAAAACCATCATCGCTGCAGACCTTCGTCACCTCGGCGCTCGGAAACAGCATCTCGACTGTGATCGTGTTCCCGCTGATCCTGTGTAAGACGCGGCTGCAGTGGCGAAGCCCCACGGGCAGGAGGATGTATAGGAATCTGCTAGATGTGCTGCGGAAGACGGTCAAGAGGGGTGGTGTGCGCGGACTGTATCAGGGGCTGGACTCGCAGCTGATCAAAGGGCTGTTCAGTTTCGGCACGACTATGGTAAGTGCGATTCAACTGTTTTGCTCACAATCGGGACTGCTTGCTGACCTGTGCACTCATTGGTGTTTTTTTGGTCAACAGATGGTCAAGGCGCGTATTGAGACGTTGTTTATTCTGCTGTACTTGTCGGTGCGCAATCGTCGGGCCACCCTGGCGTGAAGCCGTCGAGTCGAAGCTGTATCTTAGAGATGGATATGGATATCTGATGTAGCAGCAAGTTGGAGCCGGTGGCTGCTTTTGACTGACCAGGTTGAAAGACGTCCTTGACAGGGCATGACTGCGCTGTTGGGCTGTGTGATGCGTGAATAATCTTGAGGATTTTAATGTGGAGAGAAGAAAAGGTGCTCTGCTCATGTGCTGTTGAAGGAGAGGGGAGTCGGGAATTCCGTATGACGGCATGATGCTTTGCGAGCCAGCGAGCGGCGTTGTCGCTTTTTATTTTTTGTATTTTTGGTTTGCATGCTGCGGGGATTAGGAGGCTATCCACTTCACTCACAGCTGAGAGAGAAAGATAAGTTGGAGAGAAGGAGTGATGCCTCTTTACCTCGATCTCTCGTCTGCTCCAGCTCTCCGCTCGTTTCGCAACGGCCGACTTTCCTCAACATGAACGGCGTCAAGCACAACGTCTCGTCGGATGGTCCACCAGCCACTTCGAGTCTCTCTGAAAAGGTACTGCCACCCATCCAAGGCGCACTCGAATCAGCCAAGCAAAGCGCAAAGGACCTCGTCGACTCGACTTCGGCATCCTCCGAGTATCCACTGCCCCAATCTCACCCAGACTCGCAGATCGCAGATTACGTGCTCGTCTTCCAGCACATCGCCAAAAAGCACCTGCGCAGCTCCACAAAGGTGCCTGCCTCGGAGCGCGCCAAGATCGCAACAGAATACGATAGCCTTATCCAGCGCATCCGAGCCACTGGCCTGCAGGTCACCAGCCGCGACGGCGCAAAAGGGTCCGGTCAGATCCTCATCTTCGTCAAAGCCGATGCGCAGCTGCTGCACAAGCTCGCTCGTCAGGAGGCGCTCTCGGACTATCTGCACGGTGTGCTCTCCGTACAGCCCCCGCCGCCCCGGTCGTCCAGTCTGCAAGGCTCGAACCAGTCGTCGTCTCTGCACTTGACGCCCGCGTCGAGGCTGCGCCTGGTCGACTCGCTGCTGACGCTGCCCAGCCTCGCTAGTCACGCTGTCAAGGATGCTGGCGGAAAATCGCAGGTTCCCTCGGGCGCCGGTTTGCGCTTGGGACTCGCCGAGTTCCCGCACCTTGTCGACATGAGCGCGATTCACGATCCGGTCTACAACTCGGCTTGGGTCAAGAGGTGGTCGCACACGTCGCCTACGAAAGCGTTCTACGGCGTTGGCTTGGAAGATCTCGACTCGATCCGCGAGCATTTTGGAGAGGATGTGGCGCTGTACTTTGGCTTCCTCAACTACTACTTTCAGGCGTTGGCTCCTGCAGCGCTACTCGGCCTGTCGTTCTGGTTGCTCGGTAGGCCGTTTTCGCCCATCTACTCGCTGGGACTCGTGACGTGGTCGTGCCTGGTTGTCGAGCTGTGGCGTATGAAGGAGCGCAAGTTGGCGGTGCGGTGGGGTACGCTCGGCGTATCGCAAGTCGATCGTAGGCGACACGACTTTGTTCCGCGCACTACACGGATTGATCCTGCGACCGAGGAGCCGGAGGAGGTGTTCGAGTGGTGGCGCAGAGAGCTGCGCGTCATTGCTTCGCTTCCGACAGTGGCGTTCTTCGCGTCGGTGCTGGCGGCGACAATGACGCTCATGTTTGTCGTCGAGATCTTTATCACCCAGCTGTACCACGGTCCGCTGAAACAGGCGGTGCCCTTCATCCCCACCGCGCTACTCGTAGTAGCTGTGCCGCAGATCATGGCGGCGTGGCAGGCTACTGCGGTGGCCGTGACCAAATGGGAGAACCACTACAGCGCCAAGTCGTACGACTACTCTTTGACGCTCAAGCGCTTTGCCATGCAGGCAATCACCGCCTATGGAGCGCTCACGCTCTCCGCCTACGTGTATATCCCCTTCGGCGAGCTCATCATGGAGACCATGGTCGAGCGCGGCTATTTCAAGGACTCGATCCAAGAGGCGATCAACCACGGCCACATCGGTCCGAAAGGCATCGACTTCCACATCAACCCGGACCGCATGCACACGCAGCTCTTCGCCGTCAGCGTGACCAGCCAGTTCGTGAATGCGTGCACCGAGCTGGCGCTCCCGGTGCTCATGCGCAAGTTTGCAGAGTGGCGCGAGCAGCGGTCGGAATCCAAATGCCACACACTGCAGGGGTCGACCGACTCGTCCTCTTCCTCTTCCTCCTCTGGCGCTGTAACGCCCCTGGACGGAGCGGGTGAAGAGTCGGAGCGGCGCTTCGTGTCGCGCGTTCGCAAGGAGCTCCAACTGCCCGCATACGACCTGTTCGGCGACTACGCAGAGATGGCGACGCAGTTCGGCTACATCACGCTGTGGTCGGTCGTCTGGCCGCTGTCGCCGGTGATGGGGTTTGTCAACAACTTTTTCGAGCTGCGCTCGGATGCGGCCAAGATCAGCGTGAATACGCGAAGGCCCGTGCCCGTGCGTGCGGAGACCATCGGGCCGTGGCTCGAGACGTTCGCGTTCATCGCCTGGTTGAGCGCGCTGAACAATGCCGCACTGGTGTATCTGTTCCAGCAGTCGGAGGAGGCGCATCTCGCGGGACACTCCAAGTACGAAACTACCATGCGCACTCACATCCACCCCTCGGGAATCAATGCCACGACGGGCAAGGCGGGGGATGCGCAGTCGATGCTCAGTTTCTCGCGACTGCTGCCGTCGAGTATTCCCACTTCCGGCCCGGCGGGCGCGATCGTGGCGGCGGTGCTGGTGGCGTTGCTGGCAGAGCACGTGTATGGGCTCATGCGCAGCGGGGTACGGCATATCCTCGAGAGGCTGATCTGGAGGGGGAGCAACGAGGAGATGACCGTCAGACGCAGGGAGTGGATTCTGAGGCTCGAGACGTTGAAGTCGCATGTTGCTGCGCAGGCAGATCAGCAGAGCAGTGTGGAGAAGGTGGCGCTGGACGAAGGGGCTACAGGAGAGGGATTTTGGAGCAAGGATAAGGATGTGGGAGCGTCAGTGATTCAGGGGTCTGGTAAGACTGAGTGAGGCTCTCGCCTTCGAAGAAAGTTCTGTTGCAAAGTGGATCGAGCATTGTGGATCGTTGTCAATCGGAATCGTTTGCCCTCTCAAAAGTGTGCTCTTTCGACTGCAGTGGTTGAGTGAAGGCGAGTGCGCGGTTTTGAATACTGATACAGAAGTTGTGTGGATCGGATCTTCATCGTCGTCGGTGACCCCACCTATTGGCCTCTGCCTCTTCCCCTTCCACCGCCCCGTGCGCCGCGGTCCGCCGAGCCTCCTCCACGTCCACCTCCTCCGCCGCGGCTGTATCCGCCCCTCCCACCACCACCGCCGCCGCGGTTACCCAGACTGACGCCGCCCGAGAGGCCCGAGTTGGCGCTGCCGTGCTGACGCTGTTTGCGCGCCTGTTCCTCGTGCTCCTTGACCTGGTCGATGACTGAATCTGCTACACGGCAGTACTTGATCTGTTCGACGAAAAGCAGAGGGGAACGGTGTTAGTGCTATGTGTCGAAGGGGGGAAGGGGGAGAGAGGGGGTAACGTACAGTGCTGCCGCGAATATAGCATTCTTTTTGCTTCCAGAACTGCTCGCCGCTCTGTCATTGCCAAGGAGGGGGGAAAGAGTGTGAGTGCAAGTGAACAGCAAAGAGAACCGCGGTAGGCGTAAGGTGAAGAGCAACTCACAGCGCTGGTCTCGTAAACCTCTCGAAGCGTCAAGTTCATAAAGTTGTCGCAAGCAACGAGGTGGCCGTTGAACGTTGTTCCGTTTTTCAGTTCCACCAGCTGCATCCGCGGAGGCAGTCGTTTGGTGAGGGAGGGAGATAGAGTCAGTAAGAAATTGCTTGGGAGTTGTGGCGGTGGGATAAGGGTGTCGCTTACCATGGGCTTGTTTTGCGCTGCGTTGAGCAACGACAATGGCAACTGCAGAATCGAGGGAAAAGATGCAAGAAGAGAAGTAGGTCAGGTATTGGATCCGCACTGCAATTGCTCGGAAGAGACAGCAACTTACCATGTTGAGTAGGTGTGGCTATTCGCGATGCTTCGATGTGGTTTTGAGATGTGTGTTCTGCACCGACTGAGCTGAGCGAGATGTGAGCGCGCGGGTTGTGTGTCGAACGCCTGCGCTGCCGGACAAGGACTTTGACGATACAAAGGTCGCTGGCGTTGCTACAGGTTCCGTACGTGTGTGGATCAAAAGCGCTGACTTGCGCTGCCATGGACTGATGCTGACTAGGGTGAAGAATGAAAGGCAAGGATGCAATCGATGATGAGAAGCCTCGATTCGCGTTGTCAACTCCACTCCTTCTCAAGCGGGGCCCGATTTGTCGATCGTGTCCCCGATTCTACTTTTCGACTCGCAAGACACTCAGCCAAAACTCCACCTTTCAGTTGCCTTCGACTGAGCCATGCTCTTCTTATCCATCATCCACTACACACCGCCAAGGAAGCTCATCATCGTCGCCCACCATGTCGAGCTTCCGCAACATAGACGTCAAAGCGCCACACATTCAGCAGCTCCAGTACGATATACAGCTCGAGCTGGCTGCGCGCAACTACTCTTCTCAGGATGATCCCGTCATGGCAGAGTATATTGTGGTCATGCTCGCCAATCAAAAGACGCCGGACCAGATCACTTCTGAGATGAACGACCTCATCGGAGCAGAATACGATGCTGCTTTCACAGACTGGATCTGGAGCGCAACTCAGAATTGTCTCGACACACATGCTGCTTCTTCCACTGCGGCGCAGGCTCAGGCTAGCAGCTCTGCCGACGCATCCACATCTACATTGACTTCGGCTGCGGGCCCATCGTCCGACTTGTCTACACGTACACGCAACTTTCGTCAGAGGCGCAGTCGATCGCCTCAAATGGCGACTGGAGCAGCATCACGGGCCCGCGAGCAAAGAAGGAGCAGATCGCCGAGTGCACGCCGCGCAAACGATCGCAGACGTTCCAGGAGTAGGTCGCCACCGTCACGCACATCCACGCTGTATCGTCAAGACCGCTTGCAGAGAGACTACAGCAGTAACGAGGCTTGGCGAAAGTCGATATCGCTGCGGGGCGACGACGAACCGCCCTTTGACGGCGAAGCGTTTTGGCGGTCCAAAGCGGAAGAACGGCGTAGAAACCCACCTCCACCGGCGATCAACAGGGTGGGCGGTCCAAGAGAGACGAGGATCTTCAACGCTGCATACGGCCAAGCTGTGCGGAATGGGAATGGGAATTCGGAGAGGGAGTTGTTTCCAAAGGACGAAAGCCGCGACGAACCGCTTCCGCCATATCAAGAGTCAGCCGGTCTCAGCATCTTTGGCCGTGCCGGTGTTCCCGACCCACGAGCAGCAGTCTTTGTTCCGTCGTCGGCGGCTGTTCAGACAGCAGAGGCCGTCGAGGCTCCCTCTGCTCCTGCTGCGGATCCAGCCGTGCAGTCGTCCACTTCCATCTTTGGGCGCATCGATCCGATGCTGCCCAACAACCAGCCGCTTCCAGCATCTGACACGCTGCCCTCTTCAATGACTCACTCGAGCGACTTCCCCACTCAGCCCACCGAGACGTCCATCTGCCGTTGGAACGTGGGCTGCACCAATCCCATGTGTCCGTACTCGCACGCTTCGCCTGCCAACGCTGGTCCCAACGGGGATCCGAATGCGCTCGTGCTGAGCCAGCAGAATTGTCGCTACGGCGCTCGGTGCATCAACAAGGATTGCACGCGGAGTCATGTCAGTCCTGCAGTGGCAAAGATTCAGGCTCGCACCGCTGCGCCTGTATCGTTCATCGCTCCCTCCGCCGCGTCCACTGCACCCGTAGCAGCAGCGGCAACACTCTCAATGGACGCAGCACTGCCCAGCCAGTCTTGGTCGAGACCGTGTCGGTTCGGCGCAGCGTGCACTCGTGCGGATTGCTTCTTCTCACACCCTCCCACACGCAGCGTTGCTTCGTCGAACAGCGCTTCGGGTACACCGTGCAGGTTTGGGCTAGGGTGCACACGTGCAGACTGCTATTTTGCCCATCCCCCCGGTCAGCGCGCTAGTAGCGTTGGAGGAGGAGGAGGTACGTCGAACAGGCTGCAAGTGTTTGCACGCGGAGGCGATGATGAGATGGAGGTTATCATTCCAGGCGCAGCACAGCAGGGGGAGAGGGAGGGGTCAGAGACGGTTAGAAGCGAGACTAGTGCTGCGCCTGCTGCGGTGAGGTTGAGTGCTTGAGACGCGGATGGCGAGGGGAGGAGAAATATACCATTTTGGCTTTAGAGCACGAGGCTCTCTTGTAGACTTGTTCTGTGCGGCTGTGCGTTTGGGAGTGAGAGTGAGTGGCTACTCTGCGAATGATGAAGTGAAGTGTGCAGTGAGGTCGTGGCGAACGCGGGTTAGTGCTTCTAGTCGCCTCTGATGCCGACGGCGGGTCGACGGATCGAGCTGGAACAGGTGTGCCATTCGCACGAACACTCTGTCTCGCCTCCGTTCTGACCGATTCTCCACGATGCGCTGACCTCCCCGCGCCCATAGTCGGTGCATCGATGTGCACCTATCTCCGGCTCACCTTCCAACCGTCGAGCGACACCCCAGTTGTCGGTGATCACCATACAGGTTGTGGCAGCGGTAGTGCGGTGGAGCGCCCAGGATACGACAAACCTTGCACCTGCCAAAGCGGAGGTTCCTTCCATGCTGACGATCTCCACGGCGTCTTTGCGTGCAGACCACTCGCGAATCACCCCAAAGCTTTGCTCCTCACTGTTTGGGATACGAAGCCGATGGTTTGCGAACTCGGCGTAGTCGATCAGGTCTGCAACGTCGATGGGCGGAGGGGCGTGGACGATGCTGAATGAGACTGGGAGTGGGGGGAGGAGGGCAGGGTAGAAGGCGAGGCTGCGGCGGGCGAAGGAGGACCACCAGCCGTCGTGTTGCGCGGTAAGGTGTTGAGGAGAGGTGTCGAAGATTAGGATTTCGGTTGGGAGGTCACGGGTGGACATGATGGGTGTTGGTGCTCGAGGAGCCTGCGAATGATCTGCGAGGGATGGGGGTGTTAGAGGGAGGGCAAGATATACTTTTGCTGCGCACGGGTGGCAGACTAAAGGCCAAGAGGAAGAAGGCTGAGTCAAAACGGATCTCGAAGATCAGTGTTAGCCTTGCACCGGCGAGGAAGCAAAAGCTTTTCAAGTCTGTCAGAGTGTCGTCTGCGTAGCATCGCCAAGCATCACGCGAACACGCGCGTGTGCACTGCTTCGACATGCTGCCCTTTCCCTCTCTTCGCCTCCCGAATGAACAAAGGGCTGAAGTCGAACCTTGAACCGTGTGGGCAGCGCACAAGCTCAAGTCGCCGTGACCCGGAAATGAAGGCAAGAAAGCACACCACACTCTCTGCGCTTGATTTATCTGGAACCGCAAGAGTTGCTGAGCGCACAAGAAGAGCCTCAAAGAAGCGCCTTTTCCTTCCAGCTTCCTCCTTTTCTCTCCGCCACCTCTATTCTTCACCAACTGACTACCTCTTCTTTCCTAATCCAGCAACACCAGCCTTGTCTGATTTGGATGGACTCCTCGCAGGCACCTCAACAATCCGCATTCAGCCTCGCCCGTTATCTGGACGCCGTACGCTCCGGTCGCGCTGTGGGAGGCTACGGTGGGTGGGCGAGAGACGTTTCTTCTCAGCGAGCTACCGCTGTTTCCCAAAAAATGCCCATCGAGGAGATTACGGACGTGCGGCAGAGCACATCCTCTTCGCTCGTTGAGGGAGGCGTGCACGACATGCAGAAGGCTTCGACTTCGTCCGATGAAATTGTTGTGAAGTTGCACAGCGAAGCGCCCACTTTGGGTTTGCAGGTCGAAGAGGAAATGAATGTGCACAAGCCCACCGGCGAGCCAGGCGACGATGCACGTACGATCGCCGCTATCCGCGCAGCCTTGGCACTGGGCCCCCGCGCTTTGGAGGATAGTTCGCCCCTCGTTCGCGGTTCAGGCGCTTCGCAATTGCTCGTTTCTGGTCTTGGATCTCCTTCGCTGAACGGTTCGGCTTGCGAGGAACATTCACCGCCGCCGCTGGGTCTTGCTGCAAAGGATTCGTCCACGGAGGGCTACGCTCTAGAAGATCCATCGCCACTGCAACACCGTCCGGCGAAGCTCCATCACCGTTCGCAGGATCCATCACAGCTCGTCCACGCTCCAGAAGGCTCGTCGCCACTCAACGTCACTTCGTACTATTCTTCATCGTTGCCAAACCCAGCTGCACACGAAGACCTGGCGACTCCTGATCCAAGTGGCACATCGTCCCAATTGTCCGACATCTCGGAGCAGGACGAGCTCGAATCAGGAAGCGAACAAGCCGAGCTCGAAGGTCCACCAACACCAACCTCCTCTGAACGTGACGTGCTAGAGGAACTAGACGAGCAGAGCATGCCTCGGCGCCTGAGGTCAGCCAGTCGAGTCCCAGCAGCCACACCGACACAAGCTGAGCACGCCCTACGCCGCCAAACGCGAGCCTCCTCCATCACACCGTCCAAGGAGTCGACTGCGGCCAAAACACGAACTCACGCCGAAACCGGCTCCGTGAAAGCGGAGAGGGAGAAACGCCCTTCGTTCCTGAAAGGCCGTGAGCTGGTTACGAGTATTTGTACGGGCAACATGCGGTCCAAGATCAAGGTCGAGCAGGATGCCAAGGCACAGAGCAGGGCCGTCACGGCAGCCGCTCAAGTGCCCAAGGTCAAGAGGAAGAGGGGCAGACCTCGCAAGATACCGAGCTCAAGCGAAGCGTCGGCCTCTCAGCCTGCAAGCAAGCCAGATGCGACTCAGCCTTCCGTCAAGCAGCAGCACGCTCGCAAGAGATCCAGAGCCACGAGGAAGGCGCAACGGGTTAGAAAGGATCAAACTGCTAAGGCGAGGACGGCGATGGCAGTGCTTCGGCAACAGGAGGCAGAACGACATCAGCAGGAGGAAGAGGGACAGAAGCAGGACGAGAAAGTTGAAGAGCCAGTTGCAGCAGCACATTCTTCTGTGGAAGAGCAGGAGGCGGTTGCGGGAGATGGCGCAGCGGATGATGAATTCGACTGCTTCAGTGATGGTTTGTTCATGCAAATCGACGAGGAGGGCCAGGGAGATGTCGGTGCAGAAGCGGAGCAGCTGCTTCATTGCGGAGGTGCATCCACGCCATCGCCGACGGAGGATTTGGCAAGACCATCGACACCGCTGACACCGTCGATACTGCCAAAAAGCTCATCACTCCCGACACCCTCGACACTTGCGACAACTTCAACGCTCTCTACATCTGCCTTGCAATCACCGCCCGCAACGACGGCAGAGCCGCTCCAGCAATCCGCACCAGTCACTCTCGACGACGGCCATTCTCAGAGCGAGGATGCAGGGCAACGCTCGTCGCAGCCTGTCGCCTCTGTCATCGTCGACTTCGACAATGTAGTTCAACTCTCGTCGCAATCCGCCGCTGCACTGGAACAAAATGAACCTCAGTTACCCGCTCCAAGCACCGATTCTCGTACCAGCCCCTCACCGTCGAGCTCCCGCACTCAGACGCTATACGCAGGCAGCTCAATGGAACGTTTCAACGAAACGTACTTAGAGATCGACCAGATCACGTCCAAGCAGAAACAGCTCTACATAGTCCTGCCTACGACCGACGACCTGCTCAACAAGCCAGCTAGCACAGGCAAGCGTCAAGCCCTCGCGCCTCCTATTGAGCTCAACAGCGACGAAGAAGAAGAGGAAGATGACAATGCTCCAGTGAAACAGCGGAAACGAGGACCGGGCAGACCCAGGAAGCGCGTGCAGCCCAGGGTCGACCTCACTGCAAGTTCCAGACGAGGGCAAAGCCGTGCTCCAGCCGAAGATAGCGACGAAGCGTACAAGGCGCTGAATGTGGCAACGATGGGTTTGGAAAGGGAAGACAGTCGTAGCGAAGATGAGACATATACGGATGATAGTGATGCTGCTGCCAGGAGTAGTGATGGAGGGGCTCGTGGGAGGAGGAGGAGGGTGAGAAGGAAGAGGAGCTTGCCAGCGGTGGGGGTTGGTCAGAGGATCAAAGGATCGCCTGCGAAGCGGGTGTGGCAGTCGCAAGGTGGTTCGACGACAACGTGCACGGCAGGAAGCAAGGAGGCGCAAGATGATACAGCACCGCCGTCAAGTTGGAAGAGAAGAAAGCACGCCAACTCGTCGAGCGAGGATCTCAATACGGCTTGGCAGAACCGACCTGGGCACGCTCGTCCAGCCGCCGCTTCGAGTCATCCACAATCGGCTGGTGTCGGAGGCGACAGAGAAGCGGACCCGACTTTGTCCTTGTTGGGCGTCGACTCCGTCTCCGAACTTTTCGCAGAGGGTCTGGTAGACGTCAGAACCGGCTTCGACAGGAACAAAGACCTCTTGCTTCGTCTTTCTGGCATCATCCCGGATGAGCCAACTGTCGGTAACACGATACAGAACGACGCTTTCGCTGACGAGGTCGATCAACATGGCACGACGCAGAGCAGCGCACCCTGGTTCGAAGAGGTTGATCATCGTATCACACAACAGTTAAGCTCCTCCTTTCGCCCGCCTTCTCCACCCTCACCATCCAGCTCAGAACCTCTGCGTTTCTCTCGAACCTTCGCGCATGCTCCACCAACACCTTCGCCCAGTCATTCTTCCTCGACACTTTCTGATTCCGATGCGACGAAGTGTCTCAAGCAGCGAATCCTCGACGATGCGCGCATCATGCAATCTGCCGCCGAACAGGCGGTGTCTGCATTCACAAGAGCGCAGAAAGCGTACGATCGGATGTCGCTCGATCTCGCCTTGCTGGGCCACAACACGAGTGGCCAGAGCGGCAACATCAACGACTATGCGCGGCTCGTGTCGTCGTTCTCGCGCTTCGCAGATCTGCAAGCTGCGGGTGTGGAGCGCACATTGATGTATGGTGCGGGTAGCATCCCGGAGCTGCAGTTGGACGAGGTGAGGACTTTGCCTAGGAGATGAGCAGATGGCAGTCGACCGAGATTGGAGCGAGGGGTTCACGTAATGTTGAAGAAGTTAAACTTTGACATGCGCAGTCCGCTTGAAGGTCTGCGCAAGGTACCTGGGTTGACGTTGAGCACGTGTCCAATGCTCTCAAATGAAGTCAAGGGCGGTATTTTGGGAAGTGCATCATGAGTGTGGCCTATCAGGTTGTGAGTGACAGCAGAGCTTGGCTGATGATGAGATCTGCAAGCATTGTCGTGTATAAAAGAAGGGCCGTTTCGCACAATCCTGTTGCTCCTGCTTCGCATACGGAACAGGCTGGCGCTTTCAAAGGTCTTCCGAAGACCTGATCCTTCCAGAAAAACGAGCGAACGCCTCAGCGCAGAGCAGTACTGCGTCAAAGCGATGATGGCTGCAAAGGTAACGAGGGAGCTAGCTGAGGACGCGGACAGCAAGCAAAAGCTCCGGGGCGGGACCTGCCCCCATAAATGTGACAACGATGCACAGGCAAGTACGCCCAAAACCAACAGAGGTATTCGCGTTGACGTGCCGATCAAGGTCGACTCTGAGCAGTCAGACGCGGAGCAAGAGCAAGAGGTTGTTGTTCCGTTGCCGTCGCTTTCTCAGGGGCAAGAGGTGAAGCGCGAGCTTTCACCGCTCATCAGAACACCTTCACCTCCTCCTCTTCGACATGCCTCGCAGCGTATTAGTCCAAAAGGCGCTACTGGTAGCTCTGTGCCAGCTAAGCAGCCAAAACGCCAAAGCTGAAGCACCTGCTACGTCCGAAAAGCCAGGAAGAGATCGACTCGTGGAAGAAGCGCTCTTGGTGTCGAGACAAGCCAACATCGACCTATGTAGAGGCTATTCGGGAATTTCAAAGGGCCGCCCGTAGGGCAACTAAGGAGAGGAAGAAGCTGAGGAAACTAGGGCTCCCTTGTGATCACATTGTTGCGCCCAGTCTAAACGACGTTCTTGCATCGCGGGGTATGGAGAGCATCTCGCAGAACCACGGCGGCTGGTCACGTCATTCGACCTCAACGGAGCATGAAGAGGATGTTGACAACGATCTCGCCTTTGCTCAGGCGTACCGAGACACCGTGGCTGCACAGGTTCGAGCCAGCGAGAAGCGACGAAGACTTCAGAAAGCTGGACTTGCTTTCGACCATGTTGTCGCCCCCAGCTTCGCCGAAGTCCTCGCCTCGCGAGACATCAAGGATCCTCGGAAAGGATCGCGCCAAGGGGACGGTACTTGCGAAAGAAGCTCGGCGCAAAGCGGTAGTAGAAGTTCCTCCAGCCATCACCAAGAGGCGACCTATATCCGAGCCTCTGGAAAAGCCGGCAACGCACCATCGCAAGCTCGAAGCTTCACATCAGGAGGTGTTAGAGACCTTGCCAATCCTCTGCCCGCTCACAACAGCAATCCGGTGTCGCCTTCATCGAGTCAACATAACTCGCCATGTATCGAAACGCCACCACTGGTCGGAAACGAACCAGTCCGTCCCAACCTTCAGGAAGAAGACACCAGCGACGACCCAGTAACCCCTTCTCAAGAAGATGACGAACTTGCAGACGGTTCGGGCTCTGATACCGACTCGATTCTCTCCACGACACTGTCTGTCTCTTCGACTGAAATGCGCAGCTCGGGATTGGCAGATATCCGGGCTGACTTCGATCGGCACAAAGAGTTGCTTCTTCAACTTGCAGGTCTGAGCCACGAAGGTTACACTGCAAGTCAAAGCAACATGTACGAACACAAAAGGAAGAGAACGGAGCATGACACTGCAGATCGCAGCAAGAAGCGGCGCGAGGCATCCTTGAATCCGACCCCACCTAGCAACGACGATGCTGCAACCTCAAAGATGCAGAACGACACACCCCTCGCAACACCTTCTAACCACGCCTTCCATCGCAACGCAGCGCTTCCTCCAACGCCTTCCCCATCCACAACCTCCCTCCCACCGCCCAGGGGCCGCATCGACAGCTGGCCCTCCTCGCACTTCCCCTCGGCCTCCCCTCTCCCAACTCCAACCGCCTCGCTGGCTCCATTCCCAAAGCATGCGATTCTTGACGACACGTTCGCGCTCGCCTCAATCCTCGGCTCGATCCGCACGCGTTTTCGTCAAGCACAGGCTTGCTTGGATCGGCTACACGGCAATCTTGCCAGCGTGGAGAAGGTCGTGCCAACGTACGACTTGGAGAGGTTTGCGGAGTACAAGGTGGCGCTGACGCAGATGGATGAGTGGGCGGAAGGTTTGGCAGCGTTGGTACAAAGACGGCTTGAGGCGGGCGAAGAGTAGCGAAGCTGATCGTCAGAGCTAAGAGAGCGGGTAATAATGCAATGTAGTATTGAGTCTGGGCAAGGGAAAGCGAGAAAAAGGAGCGACTGCGGTAAGGTGCGTGAACAAAGAGGAACAACAGATGTACAGGTATCGGAGAACGAGCCAAGTTAGTATACAGATGGGGATGCGGAGGTGATCCGACAAATGGTATGAACTGGAAAGGAACGTATCACAGCATGTGCGTCGGACGCCGCCTACTCGATCTCGGCAGGTTCCGACATCTTGACCGCCTCAACAAACGCCTTGTAATCGAAATACTTGCCGCTCTTGTCCATAAACGGACCCGACAGCAACCTGTCAATCTCCTTATCCGACATCTTATCCCCGACCTGACTCAGCCAAAACCTCAACTCCTGCGCATCGATCTTGCCCACGTCCTTCTCGTCAAAGCACTCGAACGCCTCCATCAACACGGTCTGGTCGTCCAACTCCGCCAGGTGCTCGCCGAACATGGTCAAGAACTGAGTGAAATTGACGCCGGCGTTGGCGCTCGAGGCGTTGGCCTTGAAGTACGACTGCAGCGCGGCGGGGGAGGAGTCGATGCCGAGGTTGTTGAGCATGGTGGCGATGTCGGTCTGGGTGATGAGGCCGTCCGAGTCGGTATCGATCATGTTGAATGCTTCTTTGAAACCTTGGATCTGTTTGGGCGAGAAGGCGGTGTACAGGGCTGAGGAGGATTGGCGGGGGTGGTTGCCCAGCTTGCGTCCGTTTGCAGAGGCGGCTGCGGAGGCGCCGCCGTTGAGAAACGCGGCTGCCGAAGAGGTGGCTGTGCTTCGTGATGCCATTTTTATACGGGTGTGGTCTGAGGAAGGGGCAAAGCTTTGCAGGAGCGGGTTTCAAATGGATTCCGGCTCGTTCGAGCTGTCAAAGGATGGTGGCGCGAATGCTCAATGGTGATGACGGTGATCGTGAAGAAGGATAGTTTTGAATTGCTGCGTGTTCAAAGGTGTCCGCACTCTGGGCAATTGCTGTCCTTGCTGCAGCTGTAAAGTGTTGGTCTCTCCATGCGTGCGTTTCTCAACTCAGGGGCTCTCTCACACTTTGCTGTCCCGCTTTTTTCCTGCGCGCTGCGCTGTGGAGGCAACAAACACAATCAGGAGGCGACACTGCTCACGTGCCGGTGCCGGCTTTTTTGTTCAAGCTTGTAGACGCGTTCCGATCTCACAGAAGCGATTTTTTTCCGCACACGCCAAGTTTACCGACAAACAACATTTTCTGATGTCAACCCAATACTTCGCGATAGACGAATGTTGATCACCACCACCACCACCACCATCACCATCATCATCACCATCAAGGCGACATTGAAGAGTTCTACGAGGAGCAGCGAACGTGGCAGTTGACGGCTTACTATCGTCTCGCAGACGCCTCGCCCTATCACACACGCAAGCTCTTGGTCAACCGGCCATTGTCCACACTTCATTTGTCGACGCTGGGAGGCTTCATTTGCAACCACGCTAGAAGACCGCACTCACTGCTGCACAGCGCAACATGTTTCAATCCGCACCATCACCTGGCCGAACAGGCCCGAATTCGGCAGCGTACGGCTTTGCTACCCCTGTACGAACCCCGTCCACTTCGTACCACTCTTCACCCTTCTCGCAAGCCTTGACTCTCGCCGATGCGTCAAGCAAAGCTGTGCGATTCCAAAATCAGCCCCTGCCCCCGCAGCAGCAACAATCGCAACAACCTCACACTTCGACTCTCACTTCCACCGCTACACCGAGCAGATCGCCATACTACAACGCAGTGTCGGCACAGACGCAGTCCCCGCAGCAGCAGCAGCGCAACGCCGTCACTAGCACAGGTGCATCCTCCGCGCCCTCGAGCGCAACTAAGATGGCGGCTACTCGAGCAGTTGTGCCGTCTCCACTGGCTAGCGACTCGGAGTCAAAGATTGCACTGACGAGGAGGATCAAGTGGAACCTAGCGGCGCTTGGAGTGCTCTGGATCGTACCCACGCTGACCACCAAGCCGAGAGACGCATACTGGTGGGTGTTGGATCAGATCTACTTGCATGTGGGGGGCGAGACGGACGAGCTGGTCGACGGCGTGGTTGGGTGGATTCTATGGGCTGTTAGTGTTATTTTGCTGTTCAATGCTGTTGAAGCTGCCGTTCTCATGCGTCGAGCTTCCGAGGTATCTCAACCGGTCGCAGCGACGTTGTCTTCGACTGCGGCGCCGACGGTGGGAAAGGTGATTGGCATGCATTCTCCGCAAGTGGCCAAGTCGATCAACTTTGTCGCTGCGAGCCGGTTGAAGGGGTCACCAAAGACAAGGACGTCTAGCATCGGTGCTGGCTCCCCTATCTCCCGGGTTTCCCCCAATCACCAGCAACAACAGAAGCGCGCTTCGCCGACTCAAGCCTCGTCCGGCTCAGCGACGGTGGACTACTCGCAATTCTCGCCTTCGCTGCGTCGAAGCTCCAACACCGTCCCCTCGCCCGGCAACCACGACTACACGGGTGGGTTCGGAAGCAGTACATCGCGGACGGGCACTCCCACGTCGGGGGTAGACTTCAGCACAGGAGGAGTGGCCGGCTCATCGTCGTCGTCTTCGCCACTGGCAGCCTTTCGAGCACGACACGCTCCCCGCGCCTCGTCGGGTTCTCCGTCGTCGTCGCTTCGCGCTCGGTCGGCTACTCCGTCGGCGAGCAGTGGGCAGGTAGTGGATCTGAGCTTTGATGACGGTGTGATCGAGGATGCAGATGGTGGGGAGGCGACGTTTTTGGGTGACGAGAGCTTTGAGGTGGATCGGGCGCTCAAGAGTTTGCGACATTCGTTGGGTGGCGTGGCGTCGACTCCGGCGCCTGCTTTTCGGTAGACACGCAAGAACCGATGTTCGAAGCCAATTCGTATCTGTTGTTCCCACAGTCTATGATAATTTAGTGTACACTTTGTGTGCGTGAGCGGTGTGGGTGACTTTCAGGCATCTTCGACTTCGATCTCGACGTTCTGGAGCGCTGGTGACTCCACTGCACCGCCCACAGCGACGGCGGGGTTGCTGGATGCGGTAGGGATGCCAAACCGTCTCTTGACGGCCAGCACCTCTGCGGGATCTCCCGTGTTCTTTGTCAAGTCATCCGAGATTTTCACCACGGGACGGTCTTCGACCGAGTCGAGCTTAATGACGATATTGAGCGGCTTACTCTTCACGCCCTCCTCCGAGCCCAGCTGTCTGAAATCGTTGGTGAAAGAAGTGCCAATACCAAAGCCTGCACCGATGCCGATCTGCTTGGAGTACGCTGCGAGGTCCAGACAGCGTTGCACGTTGAGACCGTCCGAGTAGATGACGACTTTTGTGCTCGGGTCGACGCCGATACTCGTGTACGCGTGCAGCGCTTTTTGGGCAAACGCCTTGCTGTCGCCCGAGTCCTGACGCAGCCCTCGCCAGCGTTTGGCGATCTCAATGCCCGAGGGGTTGTCGAGGAGGTCGTTCCAGAAGACGTTGGTGGAGAAGGTGTCGGTGAGGGCGATGGTGAGGTCGTGCGTGGGGCTGTTGGGGATGAAGTCGGGGGGCGAGTAGACGGCGTCCCAGAGCTGGAGCGCTTTGAGGTTGGAGTGGGGGTATCCTTCGAGGGCTGCAATTGCCATGGTCCATTCGTGTGCGACGGTTCCGGTGGGGGTCAGGTTGAAGAGTTGCGCAAAGTGGACGTTGGACGTGCCGATGAGTTTGCCGTTGCTGGAGGAGGTGTCGCCGGCCATAAGACCTTGGATGACGATGCGGTGCGTCTGGTAGGACCGCCTTCTGCGTGTGCCGAACTCGGAGTAGCGG
The DNA here is from genome assembly GCA_928724755.1 of Sporisorium exsertum. Taxonomy (NCBI): domain Eukaryota; kingdom Fungi; phylum Basidiomycota; class Ustilaginomycetes; order Ustilaginales; family Ustilaginaceae; genus Sporisorium; species Sporisorium exsertum. The sequence continues at coordinate 121,505 of CAKMXK010000030.1, read as the reverse complement.
ATGCCGTTCGACGTCAACTTTTCAGCTTTCGCACGAGCTTGTTCAAACTGCCCGTCCAACGACCACTTGGTATCCACAGTGCTGAAGTAGACCTCGGACACAATCGCCATCAACGGCACCTCGTAGAAAATCACATCCGACCAGACTCCCCGCACCTTCAAGATGAGATCCCCCCACTCCTCATCCGAGCTGGTATCGTCAGCGCTTCGCGAGGGAACGAATTCCACCTGCACCTGCTCCGACGGCTGGAAACGAAACGCCTGCAGAAAGTCGAGGTAGTCACTACGCAGATACGGACATGTCTGCTCGAGCCACGTGCGCTCCGCAGACGTGAGCTGGAGGTGCACGAGGTTGTCGATGTGTGTGCGGATGCGGTCGATGGCAGCGCGTGTGAACTTCATGGTCGCCGCGGAGCGGTTGGTGAACTTGTATGCAACGCGAGTGTTGGGGTAATGGCGCAGCACGGCCTGCTGCATGGTGAGCTTGTACAGGTCCGTGTCGAGGATGCTGCGGATGGGCGGTGCGTCCGGGCCATCCTTGGCAATGGCGGCGGAGGGAGACGCTGCTGTCATGCCGAATGATACGAGCTCTCGCTGAAGAGTGGGACGTCTCTCTGGGGTTGACGGTGGGAAGAAGCACGTTATCGTGATCGAGGTGTGGAGGCGTAGTGTTGCTGGGTTTTTTGCTTGATGGCCTCTGCGTGTTCAGGTCAATCGCACGCACGGAAAAATCAACGTTGTTAGACCAGGCTAGCGCGCCTTGTCCTGACTGTGTCTAAAATTCCAGTCAAGACTGGCGAAATGCCAAGGCCGGCTACTGTATCCGAACAAGGACAAAAGCGCAACAGCTCAGGAACAGCCAGGCAGGACAGAGACTGGAGCGAGGGTGTCGACGGCCACTCTTCTCTCTTTCTCGCGCTCGAGTTGAATTTCAGCTGAGGATTTCTCCCACGGCAAGCAAACAGGCCCGGCTAGGCAACACGACCCGCAGGCACGGCCATTTTGGAAGTGTGAGTCGAATCAAGCTTTCGCCTTCATTATCACCATCATCAGCTCACCGGTCCATCCGATATATACCCTCGCTCCACACAACTGTTCTACAACAGCACAGCGGCTAACCGTCTCAAGCGCGACTTGCACTGCATTCGGCGACCTCGGCCATTCCCGCAGTCATCGGTGGCGAACACTGGAGCATCCGCCTTCCGTCACGACACTGACTCCGTCACTCCAGCTCATTCAGCCACCGCGTCTTCTCGCCGCCATCGTCGTTGGCTACAGGGTGATGAGTTCGTGATATTTCAAGGCTTCCAACTGTATCTCAACGACATCGCGCCTACCATGACCAGCATCTTCAACAAGTACACACGCGTGCCCACCAACGCAACACTTCCGACCACCGCCACAGATACACGCACCTCGTCTTCGTCTGGCGGCTTTGGGCGCGCACGTACGCGCTGGGCGCTCATTGCGGCTGCGTTGTTTGCATTGCTGCTGTTCTTCGGGTTCGCTTCCTCCGATTCAGAGACGTCGGCGACGTGGAAGGCGAAAGCGGGCGAGTATGCGGGCAAGTTGCCGTGGGGGAAAACGCCCAGTCCCGCATTTTCGAGTGTCAAGGATGTCGACGGGAACGAGTTTGGTCGGTGGCTTAAAGGGTCCGGGCGGGCGGATCTGCACTACGACTCGCCGTTCAATCCGGAAGACCTTACGCTCACGGAGGACGAGTGCGATACATTCTTCCCCGGGTTGTGGAAGGAGATCGATCGCAGTGTCGACTACTTCACCGAGCACCCCTTGACCGCCGAGTATCTCGATAAAGTGTGCGACGACGGCATCTGGTCCCATGCGCGCGTGGTCATCCACAACAACCGCGTCTACCTCAAGTACTTCCAGCAGTCGGCGTTCACGCGTGTCAACTCCGCACTCGCGCTGCTCTTCCAGTCAGTAGTCGGTTCGAGGGAGAAGCTACCCGATGCCGAGTTTTGTCTCAGCGCCAACGACTGGGGTAGCATGGGAAAGTTCTCGCTCGACCGCGCGCCGTATCTCGATGACGTTTGGCTCATGCCCGACTACGGCTTCTACTCGTGGCCCGAACCGGGTATCGGCAGCTACACGGAGCATCGCGAAAAGACGCTCCAAGTCGAACACGCGACGCCGTGGGACCAGAAGGTGCCCAAGCTCTTCTGGCGCGGCGCCATGGGCGTCGGCACCGCCGACCGCAAAGCGCTGCTCGCAGCAGCACAGAACCACGACTGGGACGACGTCAAGCCATTGGACTGGGGCAATCGCGAAGGGTTCGTCACGATGGAGGACCACTGCAAGTGGAAGTTCCACGCCTTCCCCGAGGGTATGACGTACTCCGGTCGCCTCCGGTATCTGCAAAACTGCCGATCTGTGATTGTTACCCACGAACCAAGGTGGATACAGCACTGGACGCATCTGTACAACGCAGACCCCACCTCGCCTGATCAGAACATCGTCTTCGTCCCGGAGTACAAAGGCGATGAGCCCGGCGTCGAAGTCGAAGACGACCGTGGCAACGTGTTTAGAGATACAACGTGGATGCGGCTCCCCGAAGTCATGGACGAGCTGCTCTCAGACGACGCAAAGGCGAAACGAATCGCCGACAACCAGTGGTCGTTCTTCAGAGAGCGATACGTCAGTCCCGCCTCCGCGGCGTGCTACTGGAGGAAAGCCATAAAGGCGTATGCGGGCGTACAGAAGTTCCACGTCAACTACACAGGTACAGAAACGAGTTACGAGAGCTTCCTACTGCTCGGAAACAAGTTGAAGGGAATCGCAGAGTGAGCCGCTCGTTTGGAACCCTCTTGCCAATTGTCATTCTTTATTTGCGTCAGAAAAAAAAAAAAAACGCCTGTTTGTGTGCCAGTTGCAAGTGTCGACTGTGGTCGACGCTGTCTTTCACTTCAGTCAAGCTAGATCGTCGCTCGAAACCCAAGCACTCAACCAATGAGACAGAGAGAAAAAAAAAAGATCGATTCTGTTCTTAGTGACAAAAGGGAGAAAAGGCGGAAGCTGTACATGAGGTAAATTGCCTTTACAGGTGCTCGTCGGAAGCCTTCCTGTCCAGGTCGAACGCATCGCGCAGGTAAGCCTCAACCTCGGCCTTATGCGCCACCTTGGATCCGGTAGCGACCGAACTGCTTGGTGGACGCGAAGCCAGGATGACAATGTCCTTCTTGTGGTGCTCCGTGTGCCTGCAAGCAGTCCTCAACCTAGGCTGCAGGTACGACCACGCACCGTTGTTCAACGGCTCCTCCTGGCAGAACAACAGATCAGCGTTGGGGTACTTGTCGAGCGCTTGCACAATGGCCTCGTAGTGCAGGGGCGAGAGCTGCTCAATACGCGAGATGGCCACATCCTTGATGTTGTTCTCCCTCCTGTGCTTGAGCAGTTCAAAGTAGGTCTGGCCGAACGTCAGAATGTGACGCTTGATCTGGTCGGGCGCCACCAGCTCGTCCTTGCCCTCCGTAGCATGAGGCTCGGGGATGAATCGCTGGAAGCCAGTGCCCGGCAGGAAGTCCTCGAGGTTGGATCGTGCCTCCGGGTGACGCAGCAGCGACTTGGAGAAAAAGTTGATCAGCGGCTTGCGGAAGTCACGGTGCACCTGGCGACGCAGCACGTGGAAGTAGTTGGCTGGCGTGGTGCAGTAGACAACGGCCATGTTCGAGTCCTGGTGCTGACGGTTGCTCTTCTCCGGCGTGGGGAACTTGAAGGGGTGGTCGTCGCAGAGCTGCAGGAATCGCTCGATACGCGCCGACGAGTGCTCGGGACCCTGACCGTCGTAGCCGTGGGGCAGGTTGAGCACCAGACCGGTTCGCTGCAGCCACTTGCGCTCGCCCGAGGCGATGAACTGGTCGATGATGCACTGGGCGTTGTTGGCAAAGTCACCGAACTGCGCCTCCCAGATGGTCAAGTTCTGCGGCGACACGAGCGAGAAGCCAAGCTCGAAGCCCATGCAGCCGAACTCCGAAAGCGAAGAGTTGCAGACGACGAAGGGAGCTTGACCCTCGCCAACGTGCTGGAGGGGCGTGTAGGTGGCCTCGTTCTCCTGGTCGTGCAGCACCGAGTGACGCTGCGAGAAGGTACCACGCTCGACATCCTGACCGGACAGACGAACGTAGTTGCCCTCGAGAGCGAGCGAACCAAACGCGAGCGCCTCACCGGTGCTCATGTCAATGTTCTTGCCCTCCTCGACGGTCTTCAAGCGCGTATTGAGGATTCGGCCCAGGTTGCGGTGGACGGTGAAGTCCTCGGGGTAAGTAGAGACTGTCTTGCCAATGTGCTTGAGTGTCTCCTCCTTGACTCCGGTGTCCTTGTGGTCGAGGATCTGCTCGGCGAGCTCCTTTGGCGAAGGGAAGCCGTCCCAGGCGCTCGAGAGCCACTCGCGCTCCTCGGGACGGTAGTTCTTGCTCTTGTCAAAGGCCTCCTCGAGCATGCCCCACACCCACTTTTGGTGCTCTTCGATGTCGGACTTGGTGAAGCTGCCTTCCTCTACCAGACGCGCGGCGTACTTAGTGAGGGTGGGGTCCTGCTTGGCGATGGCGGCGTACATGCGGGGCTGGGTGAACGAGGGCTGATCGGTCTCGTTGTGTCCATGCCTTCGGTAGCAGACGAGGTCGATGACGACGTCCTTCTTGAACGTGGCGCGCCAATCGGCAGCGAGCTGCGAGACAAAAGTGACGGCCTCGACGTCGTCGCCGTTGACGTGGAAGATGGGCGCGTCGATCGACTTGGCAATGTCCGAGGGGTAAGGAGTGGAACGGGCGAAGCGAGGGTCGGTGGTGAAACCAATCTGGTTGTTGACGACAATGTGGACGGTACCGCCCGTGGCGTAGTTGGGCAAGTTGTACATGCCCATGGTCTCGTAGACGACACCCTGACCAGCGAAAGCGGCATCACCATGCATGAGGAGCGCCATGGAGGTGGAGTGCTCCTTGTCCTTGGCAAAGTCCTGGAGGGCACGCGTCTTGCCGAGAACGACGGGGTCCTCGGCCTCGAGATGCGAAGGGTTGGCAACAAGCGAGAGGGCCACCTTCTTGCCGGAAGGCGTGGGTCGGACGTAGTTGGCGCCGAGGTGGTACTTGACGTCACCTCCGCCCTCACCATCGTCCTCCTTGGCGGCAAACTGGTGGAGGATACCCTCGATGGGCCTGCGGATGACGTTGGCGAGCACGTTGAGACGACCACGGTGGGGCATGCCGATGGTGACGCTGTCGACGCCGTGCTCGACGGATCGGTCGATGAGCGTCTTGAGACCGGGGATGAGCGACTCGCCGCCCTCGAGACCGAAACGCTTCTCGTTGGGGTATTTGGAGGCGATGAAGCGCTCAAACGAGTCGGACCAGATCAAGCGGTCGAGGATGGTGCGCTTCTCCTCGACGGTGTACTTGAAGGGTTCCGGGGTCTCGATGCGTTGACGGAGCCAGTCACACTTTTCGCGGTCGGGGATGTGGACGTACTGGATGCCGATGGAGCCGCAGTACATGCGCTTGCAGGCGTCAATGATCTCGCGGATGGTGAGCTCCTGAATGCCGTTGCTGACAAAGTTGGGGAGGAGACCGGGGCCGAGGCGCATCTTGCGGTCGAGGTCGCTCTCGGACCAGCCGTAGTGTTCGATCTTGAGCTCCTCGGGGACGTTGGGGTCGAGGTCAGGGTCGAGGATGCCAAGAGGGTCGAGACGGGCGATGCGGTGGCCACGCACCTGGTAAGCACGGACGAGGAGCTGAAGCTTGAGGTGGTCGTCGACGGCATCGGTGGAGCCGCTAAAGCTGGACACATCGACGGGAGGCGCCTCCATGGGAAGAGGCATGAGAGTGGGGGGAGCGCGGAAGGCTTGCTCGCTGGGGAGACCCTTTGCGAGGCCGCTAAAGTAGACATCCCAGGAGGCGTGTACGGAGGAAGGGTCCTGCTTCCAGAGCTTGTGCATCTCCTCGGCATAGTAGGCGTTGGTGGTGTTGATGAAGGTGTCGGTACCAGAGGGGGCGTTGGGTTTCGCGGGAGCGGGGCTAGCCTGTTCGGATTTGGAGGAGGACTGGTAGTATCTGGACGAGGCGCTCAGGGAGCTGGGTTTTGGGATGCGAGCCGAGGCGGAAGGGAGGGTGGAGGCCCTCCAAGCCGCACGGGGCATGGATCGCGAAGTGATGCTTCGCAGCATGTTTGAGGAAGTTGCAGAGTAAATCAGACCGAAGAGTCTTGATTTACTGGCAAGGTGAAGTTGACGTTGTGTGAAGGAGGTGTAGGGAACCGTGTCGACGAAAGGGTGCTTGTGGTATGAGGCAAAGCACCAAATGTCAATGAAGGAGGGATTACGGGATGATGCGCTATCACGCCGGACGCAGTAGACGCAGTGGAAAAAAGACGAGATGGTGGCGAGTGGAAGAGGAGATGGCGATGAAGAGGAGCCCAAGACGGGCCAGCTGAGTTGTGGAGGATTTCCTTTCTTGACCAGGCGCGCGCCGCATTGTGCAACGGCAGAAGCGCACACCCAACCAATCAGCCAAGCAGCCAGGTCAGAATTTTAGAAAATCCTGAACGCTACTGTGGATCGGGTGACTAAATTTTCTTAGTTTTCTAAAGTCCCGACAGGTTTGAGGAAGAATGAAATCCGCCACAGCAGAGCCAGAGAAAGGCAAAAAACATACACGCGAGGAAGAAGGGTTTTCGTCTCGTTTTCTGAAACTCAAAGCGAGACTGCCCCTCGTCACTTGACTCGACATTCGGACGCCTTCCGATGGTGAGCCGGGCAGCAAAGCAGGCCATTGCATGGGACCGAGGTCACTGTCTCGTATATGATGCTTCTCTACTGACATAGCCGCTACACAACAACAGGAAATGACCGCTTTGCAAGGAATGGACGGGCCGGCGTTTTCAGGGAAAAAGATTTCTAGACAGTTGACGCGGGGTCGAGCCGGAAAGAAGCGACACCAAGCCTTCCCAAGCACAGTCACAGGTTGTGAGAGACTGAGACGGCGACGACGGGATGGCAGTATGACCGGTCATCCCGTCGTGTCATGGGGATCGCGACTGTATATGCTAGCAGCCGATTCTCTGTCGTTGGAGCTATTCGCGTTTTCGCCGACGAGCTGCCTGCATCGGAGTGTTCCGAGTTCCGAGTGTGGAAAGACAGAAAGCGAGGGCTTCGGACATTGAGCCCGATGAGCTCCTCGCTCTCCCTCTTATTTTTGGTACAGCATTGCCGTTCAACGACACTGTCCTGCTTTACAATTCTGTATCAGAGCGGCAAGACCGAGCCGCATAGCACAGAAGCTTTCAATCCAGCGACGATCAAGAGCTCACGATGAGCGCAAACGAAAGAGCTTCGGACAAGGTTTGGCCGGAGGAGCGCGCTTCAGATGCGCCAGAGAACGCTTTTCTTCGGTCGATCACCGGCCAGACAGCAAATCAGAGCGTTCGGAATTGACAATTTCAAGGCCTGAAAAGTGCGCGGAGAGATCCGCCAGCCTCTTCAATTCAGATGTCGCTGCATACCAAGGTGAACCGCGTGTTATGGTATTGCTGTCGATGTTGGGTTCTGAAGTGGCAAGTGACAGAGGTCGGTGGCGCTCAGATCTCGTCCGTACGTTGTGTGCATATGCTCAGCAAGTGAAGTGTAGACGAGAGACTTGACTGCACGACGCAGATCATCTGGAATCCGCTCAAACCATGAGAGCTCGACGGTCTAACACTGGCGAGTACTTTCTTCGAACACCAGCACGAGCTGCGCATGTTTCTGCAGGGTTTGCTGGCAACTTACGTCATTCTTCCCACCAGTCTCAAGCTCACGGCGGTGCAGAGGTCGCGCATCTGTGCTTCACCTTGACACGAGCCATCGAAGATTTAACCAAGCTCTGTCAATCATCATGGTTGGAGTGCGCGAACATCAATGACAGTGTGCGGACGATGTCGGATGGTCTTTCTTGCAGTGAGGCTTACGGTCGAGCGAATCAGGACGAGGTGAACAGAGCGAAGAACGGGCAAAGAGGGCTCAGGATCACAATGAAAGCTCCAAGCGCTGCACAAGAGTCCGGGTCGTCATTAACGGACCGGAACATTGGCAGGCTTGGCGTTGGCATCAAAGGCACCTCAAGGCAAGGCGGCTTCAAGGACCTGCCGACATCCACAACAAAGATGTTCGCATCTGTATCTCAGAGAGGACGGAACGGAGAGGAGACAGTGCAGCAAGCAGCGTTGAAGATGATCGACGCTCGCTGGCAACTCTATGCCAAAATGTTCGAAGCCCGAGATGCGCGACAGCTAACAATTTCAGTTGTCAGAGAACCAAATCGCGTGTTGGCTGGCCCCTTGATCGACTTGCTTGTTCGACGTCATGAAAAGCAGGTGACTCAGGAAGGCTCACTGCCGAAACTTGCCACTGGAGTTGAGCCATTTGTGCTGGAGACAACTTTAAACATGACTTGCATTTCAGACGTCGCAGCACCGTACAGCGCCGACTCGTGTTACTAATTGCTGTCTGCGGCTGGCTTCGTCGACGGATTTGCATGAGACTGCGGCGCGGCTGCAACATGCCCACCGACTCGCCGACTCTGCCGCTCTGGGCTCGCGGTCTGTTGTTAGTCTCAGCAGCCGCCAGCGGTTTCCCTTTGCTGTGCTACCAGAAAGAGCGCGCGTCAAACGGGGCTGCAGCTCAGCAGTTCTCGCCTCCAAAGTGCGGTTTTGCAAGTCGTCATCATCATTTCAGAAAAATCGCAATTTCCACTTCAACTCAAAACCGTTGTGCCGCCGCACTCGCACTGTTGCATCACCTCGCTTTTCTTATTATGCTTTTTCTTTTTTTGGGTGTCGAGAGTGCCCGCCGCTTCGGGCTGTGGCTCTGGACTCTGGCTGTGATTCAACTCTTCTCGGTCTCTCGGTCTCTAAGCGACAGTTTCGGCTCTCTTTCTCTGTCTCTCTCTCTCTCTCTCGTATCGCTTCCTCCGCTCGACTCTCACAGCTCTTGGTGAACTCGACCGTTTGCTGCGACAGAGGAACTCTCTTTCCACGACAAGAAAGCGAAGTCGGGTTACGTATCTGTCTGCTTTCACTCACTCATACTTCTTCGACGCGGCCGCTGATCAGCTGTTTAGGCTTGGCAAGAGGTCTCTCCACCTTTTGCAACTCGGATCACCTTCTCGCCCGCCGTTCGTCCACCTGCAGCGCAATTCGTCTCCACTCTCCCACGCTACTTGACCAACTACACCTCACATCGATCCTCGTTCTTTCCGACCACGTCCCGCACTCTTACAAGCTTTGATCATTCGCAACGCATTCCGCACCCGCATCAGATTCATCTCGCCACCGAGCAGTCGCTTCAGCTATCAGCCTGTCAGCACGAAGCTGCATTTTCTTAGTCTCCGTACCCTCAACTCGTCTGGACTCGGCCTGCACTTCCGACTAGAACCACCAGCCCCTCTCATCGCTACCACTTTCACTCATCGGCTCGGTCCGCACCTTCCGCTCGTCCTTTTCTCGATCACGCGCGACCATTGCTTCCGCCTCCTTGCCATGCTTTGATTCTTTCTGCGCTCTCGCCGTGCAGCTTCATTCTTTGCGACTATTTGTAACAAAGCATCGTCGTCATGGTGCCGCTTTAACTTCCCACCTTCGACTTTACCAGCACACTTTACACTAGAGTCCTTGGAACTGCCTTCCAAAACTTTCTCGTTACTTGTCTCTTTTGCCTTTCAGTCTCCGCCATGATGTCGACTCAACCGCCAGAAACAGCGACAAAGACCAAGTCGCGGCGCTCGTTGCTTCCTTCCCTCAACTTTGGCTCTTCTTCGTCAAACACAGCGGCCAGCCCCTCCTCTCGCGGCCCGCTGTCGTCCTCTGCTACCACCTCCTTGGATACACAGCCAGATTACTTTGCCACCGTCCATATCCCCGACGCTAACGCTCCCAACCTGGGTGCAACGCGCATCGCCAGTCCCTTTGCGCTCGCAACGCCCCTCGTCTCCACCTCCGGTGCACGTGTGCAATCGCGCCCCAACACCACCTATGCAGACTCCAACGACGCAGAGCCGCATCCTTGGGCCAAGCTCTTCCCGGACGGAGGCATGCCCACCGCCTTGCCCGAGGGCTTTCGCATGGGACATCTCGGTGTACCACCTACACCCGCCGCGAATTCCAGCTCGGGCCTTGACAAGCTGAAGCTGCCAGGCTCCACCTCAGCCGTTCCACCAGATTTTAGCCGCAACCTCAACTTGCCGTCCAAGCTCAAGGATGGTCCGTCGAGCTTGTCGCTACCTCTGCCCGCATCGTCCGGGGCCTCGAACAGCAAAAGCCGTGCTTCCACCCCGGATCTTTCCAAGTTCAAGGCATTGGACGTGGACGGCCTCGCCGAGGCGCTCACGCCACCGGCATGGAAACAGCAATCCCACCAAGCGTCGTCTTCGAGCACTCGGCCCACCACCCCCGAAGATGTCCTTATCCTCGACATTCGCCCTTCCACCTCATACTCCATGGCCCGAATCGCATCCAGTATCAACATTTGTGCTCCGAGCACCCTCCTCAAACGTCCCGCCCTCACGGTCGAACGCATCGAGGACGAGATGCTCGGCAGCACCAGCGATCGACGCCGCTTCATGCGATGGCGCAAAGGCCCTCTCAAGCCTAAACCCGACGAGGCCTCGCTTGACGCCGTCCGCAAGCGCGGTGCCACTATCAGTTTGCCCGAGGAACCGGGCATCAACAAGATCATCGTCCTTGACACCGACACGTCTCGCATCGATGGCACAGGCAACGCCACTGCTGGTGGCGGCGGTCCATGTCTTATTGGCGTGCTCAAGAAATTCGAAGCAGCCGGATTTGCAGGCGAGCTTTGCTGGCTCGTTGGCGGCTTCAACAAGCTCGCCCGCTCCAAAAAGGCTCAGGACTTTATCGACACGGGCGCACCTGTCAAGGCTGATGAAGACCAACACAGCCCGCATAATGCCAACGCCACATCCACCCAGAGTGCTGTGGACGTGCGCAACCGAAAGCCGCCCACGCTCAAGCTCAACGGTGTTGCTGCAACCCCGTCGTTCGGTAGCCCGGTCGAGGCAAGTGATGAGCGAAAGTCGCTCGTACAGCCTCGAGGCCTTCCTATGGAGGCGTTCCAGACCCAAAGCACCGTCGCCGGCTGGCCTGGTCAGTCGACATCGCCAGTTAAAGATGCAAACCAGCGCGGTGCTGGTGACTTGTTCCGATTGAATCTGGCTAGTCGGCAACAAGATCAGAAGGCGGGCAACGGCGACAGCAACACGAAAACGCAAGCCGTCGGTGGCAATCGTTCGGCCGCTGCCTGTGCCAACCCCTTTTTCGACAACATTCGCCAGAACCGCGAACTGCAGCATGGCATCACCGAAAAGATCCCCATGGGGCTGCCCAACATGAGCGAGTCGCAAATGCAGCGACTGCCACCCTTCCTGCAGAAGCTGGTGCACATGTCCGACGCCGATCGCGCGCTTGCCCTGGCTCAGGCCTTTTTCGATATAGAAAAGGCCGAGCAGAACCGACTCATCGCCACCATGCAGCAGCATTCGGCTGAATCGGATCAGGATCCTCGCTCCAAGGACTTTGCCAGTGCCCAGGCGGCGGCTCTGCTCAAGCAATCCAATTTGGGACAAAACCTTGATCCCTCCTCCTGTCACGCCTTCCCTTTCAGCATTGCTGCTGCGCTGGAACGTGGCGCCGACAACCGCTACAACAACATCTGGACGTACGAGCACAGTCGTGTCCGTCTCTCCAAGCCGCAGTCTGTGCATGACGCGGGCTCGGACTACCTCAACGGCTCGTTCGTAGACCCGCCTCGCCGATTTGGCAGCAAGCGTCGCTACATTGCCACGCAGGCGCCACTGCCGAGCACCTTTGATGCCTTCTGGACCGCCGTGTGGGAGCAGAACAGCCGTGTCATTGTGATGCTCACGCGGGAGTACGAGAGTGGGCGTTTGCAGAGCCACCCTTACTGGCTCAACACGGCTTACGGCGACGCGATCCGGCTCACCAAGCTCGAAGAGGTGGTTCTCGACGAAGCTGGGCAGATCATGCGTGCGGAAGAGTGCAACGGAGTGCTCGGCAAGCAACAGGATGGAGGTGCCCTCTTCCCGTCAATGTCATCGCAGTCATCGTCGCAGCAGCAGACCAGTAGCGCAGCGGGTCAAGACGGTTTGGCACACAAGCGCGAGCCAACTACGGTGCGCCGCACGTTCCTGCTCAAGAATCTCTCCGAGCCACATGCGGCGCCTCGCCGGATTGTGCAGCTGCAGTACATTGCTTGGCCGGACTACCACATTCCCGAGACTCCTCAATCGCTACTGAATCTCATGGACCTCGCCGATTCTATGCAGAATGCTGCCGACGCTGATTTGCGCAGCTCGGGCACGCAGGGCGGTGCCTCTGCTGCCGGTCCTATGGTGGTGCACTGCTCGGCTGGTGTGGGTCGTACTGGAGCCTTTATCGTCATCGATTCCGCGCTTGACGTGCTCCGCCGAGTTCGACGCCGTCAGAAGCTCCTCGCAGGCAGAGCAAAAGACTCAAGTCTGATCTCGGAGCCGGCGACATGGGACAACAATCTCGTTGTAGCTGAAGGCTCCTCGACGGCGAACGATACTCCCGAGGTGGACATGGCACCTTCCTCTCCGCAGCTCGCTGATCGCTTCGCACGCACGCCCAGACGCAGCCTCAAGCGCGAATTGTCGCCGACGGGCATGGACATTGATTCGGGCAGCAACCATGGCGGAAGCAGCAGCTCGGCGCGCGACATGAGCTCGCCCCCTCCCATGTTCCGATCGCGGTCCAACGAGAGTGGCAATGGCGCTGACGCTGCGGGCACTCGAAGCAGTAGCTTTGGCAGTACGGGTAGCAGCAGCAGCGGCAGCGGCGGTAAGAATGCACCAGGAGTTACACCGATGCGTCCGACTCGGTCGATGCAGCCTTCTAGCGGCGACACCAGCGGCACGGGCGCCAGGGGCGGCTGCTTCACGAACCCATTCACCTCGCCTACTTTCCGCCTCAATCCTCTTGCCAGTGCGAGAATTCGCAATGCAGGAAGTTCGATGCAGAACGCCTCGAGTCATGATTCGGCTCTCACTTCGCCTCGGCAAGCGAACGAGAATGCTTTGAGTGCAAATGCGTTCGCATCGGACCTTGCGCTGTCACCAACGCGTCCCGCGGGTTTGCAGCTGTCGTCGCAAGATGCCTGGCGCCAAGCGTCGTCGCCGTTCTCGGAAGTATCGACGCCATCGTTCCATGGCGGTGGCGGATCGGCGAGGTCGTCATTCTCGTCGGGTGCAGGTGTGCATTCACGCCTCTCGAGCGGGAATGGACTTTCGCCGAGCGGGTCGGACGAAGGTGGACGTTCGATTGACGAGACGTTGATGTCGGCTATGAATCCGTTTGATTTGTCTATTTCTCAGCAGGCGCAGGGTCAGCAGAGTGGCGATGATTGGGTTTCGAAGGGTGGGGATGGCGGCGGTTCTGCAGCTGCGGCTGCCAGTGCAAATGTGGGTGATACCTCGAGCTCGACGGTCACGGGGAGTAACGAGCCTACGCCATTTGATGCTTCTTCATGCACCACTTCGAATGTCTTTGGATTTGGAAGCCATGCAGCGCGACCGTCGCAGGGTGCGCGAGGCGAGAGTGTCTCGGCGTCCAACTCGGCCGGCTCGACGTCATCGTTCAACGATATGCTGCACAACAACGCGACGGGGACGCCTAATACATCGGCACATTCGACTCCGGCCAATCAGGGCAGCCGGGATCAGCGTCAGCAGCGTATGGGTAGTGCGGGCTCGTACGAGTCGCAGGTGCTGGTGGCGCGGGATCACACGAGGTTGAGGGAGGCGCGGGTGGGGCATGAGGCGGACGAGGCGTATGCGCGCGGCGAGGATGTGATTCGAGCGATTGTGGAGGGGGTGAGGGAGCAGAGGATGTCGCTGATCCAGACGGGCCGTCAGTTTGTGTTTGTCTACTCGGCGGTGTTGGCGGGTCTGTTGCGGGATATGCAGCGCGAGCGGGGTTAATTGCGCGGTCTCAACAAGTCAGGCTCTTTCAACGTTTGCAGAATGGATTTTGTTTCAGTCGCAGAGTGTATACATGGTCGGCTGGCTACTTGATATATCGGTTGATGAACTTTTTGTGGAACTCGGACCTTGTCAGGTCGTTTACGAAGCCGGCTTTGGTGTGTGTGCCGGTGTGGCCTGCGGCTTGGGCTTGGTTTTTGAAGATGATGTCGTGGTCCCATCGTTTTTGGACGCCAAAGGCGGGTGGGGTTTGGGGTTTGGTACTGGTGGACAAGGCGGCTTGGAGGTTGAGCAGGGGGTTTCCGCGGGCGATTTCCTCTTGTGCGGTGAGAGATGCGTTTGTAGAGAGACGTTGTTTTTCGGCTGCTCGTTCGGCTTTGATTTTTTCGAGTTCGCGTAGGAGCAGGGTTTGTTCGTCTTCGGAGTCTGTGTCGCTGTCGCTGTCGTCGTCGTCGTCGTCGTCGTCGTCGTCGTCGCTGTTGCTAGTAGTGGGGTTTGGTTTTTCCTCCTCAGAGTTGTCAGAGGTGGAAGTGGTGGAGGAGGAGGAAGCGTCGGAATCACGATCCAGCTCAATGGCCTGCGCGATGGCCTCGCGTCTCCTCCTCGCCTCTTCCTCCTCTTCACCGTCCCCTACAACGCTGCCCGGCCGAGGTAGCGCCTCCAAGCCAGCCTTGATCCTTTTGCGATTCTTGGCCTCCCACTCCGCCAGCTCCAGCTCCCTCTTCAAGTCTCGACGTCTCGCGTCTTCATGTGCGGACCTGTGGATCGCAGCTGCAGAGCTGGATGCGGAGGATGAAGAGGAGGCGGCGGCAGTGGCAGGTTGACGAAATTTGAGCTTTGTGTGTTGTGGGATGTTGGCGATGGATGTTTGCTGCGACTGGCGCGGTCCCGGTGCGCGTGCTTTGGCGGCAGAGAAGTTTGGTCTGTGTGCAGTCGACATGGTGAGTGGGGTGGTTGGCAATTGCTGTGGAGTTGAGGAGAAGAGCGTGTTGTTTGGTTCGAGAGCAGTGGAGGTTGTTTGCGCGGGGACTGAAGGTTTTGATGCGGTGACCGTGAGTGGATGAGCGGAGCTGTGTTCGATAGCATCGGCGATGATGGTGGTGACGATGATGATGTTGAGGAAGGTGTGCAGCAAATGTCAAAACCTTTGCGCTCCACATTTCGCGTATCGGCCGATAAGAAGACCGCGCCATTCTCCACGTATCAGCTTTGGCGCGCACAGACACCTCGACAGCAAAGGACCCTTATGCACCCTTCGCCTTCCCTCCCCTCACCATCTCGATTCCCTCACCCCAGTGTTTTATACAGAGTTCGCACAAGATGAAGTTCACAAGCGGTATCGTGGCAACAGTGGCGCTGTTGGCTGCTCTGTCGTCAGTGGCAGTGTCGGAGAGCAAGTTGCCGGACAAGTTGCAGGTGGGCGTCAAGTATCGCCCTGAGATCTGCGACGACAAGTCCCAGGCTGGAGATCTGCTGACTATGTGAGTCTGCACCACTTGGGTTGACTGAATGGTGATACCGTGTATCTGATGGGCGATGGCTGACACCGAGACTTGTTTGGGAATGCTTGGACAGGCACTATACCGGTACACTCGTATGTGACATCCTCTCTCGCTCTCCCCAGATTTGTTCAACTGACGCTTTGTGCCCATCCCTCGAAACAACACAGGCTGACGGCAAGAAGTTCGACTCGTCGCTCGACCGAGGACAACCTTTCGAGTTCACCCGTAAGTCGACCAACCACCCCGTTTCCCCTTGACTCACCTCCATACTAACCAAAACACCCTCCCCTTCTGCGTTCTGCAATCCGGCTTCGGCAACAGTGGGAGTGGGCCAAGTGATCAAAGGCTGGGACAAAGGTCTGCGCGACATGTGCGTTGGGGAGAAGCGCAAACTCAAAATCCCCCCCAGCGACGGATACGGCGAACGCGGCGCTGGCGGCACCATCCCTCCTAACGCCCATCTCATCTTCGAAGGTACAGTACAGTTCTCGCTGCAACCATCAACCCCCCTTCGCCCTCACGCAAAAGACTGACGGAAAAAAAAAAAAAACACCACTCATCTGATGCTGGCTGCAGTGGAACTGCTCGAGATCAAAGGCCCTCGCGCCGCTGCTCGCAAATCCGCCTCTTCTGCACACGGCGAGCTGTAGCCATGTTCCATCGTAAAAGTCGTTCCAAGCTGGGTAAAAGGATACACTCTCCTAAGAACACTAAAAGTCCGGGAACAAATGACCCAAGTTATCCGGCAGATCCGTCCTACTGTACTCGCTAACGTCGTTCTCCGGGTATCTCTCGAACTGGCTCGAATCGCCATCCGCCGTCACCGTGGGCAAGTAGGGCGCCGGAATCTCCCTCCTGTACAACCGATCCCAGTCTACCTCGGCAAACCACATGTGGCCAAAGATATCCTTGCTCCCCCTGTGCAGGTTTCCGTAGCGCTTACTCAAATCGGTAGTAAGCAGGTTCTTGAGTAAATCCTTGACGCCGGTCTCAAAGTAGGGCGGATACCGCACCTTGCACGCAATGATCTTTTCGTACAGCTTGATCGGGTTGCCATCCTCGGTGAAAAACGGAGGGTGACCGGCCAGCATCTCGTACAGCAACACCCCCAGCGCCCACCAGTCGACACTCTTGTTGTAGCCTTTACTGCTCACGATCTCGGGCGCGAGGTAGTCCGGTGTACCACACAGCGTCCAGGTGACATCGGGGACGTACTTGGCGAAGCCAAAGTCGGTGATCTTGAGATGGCCGTCGGCGCTGAGCAGGATATTCTCAGGTTTGAGATCGCGGTAGATGATGTTGTTCTGGTGCAGATAGTCGATGGCGAGCGCCACTTCGGCTGCGTAGAACTTGGCAACGGGGTGCGGGAAGCGTTGCGATTTGCGCAGCAGCGTAAAGAGCTCTCCGCCGGGAACGTAGTCCATGACCATGTACAAGAAGGTCGAGTCCTTGAAGGTGCCCCACAGATTGACGAGGAAGGGATGCCGGACGATGGAAAGAATGGCTCTTTCCGAGTTGGTGTGTTCGACCTGCTTCATCTTGACCACCTGTTCCTTGCGCAGCACCTTGATGGCGTAGAAGCGGTGGTTGTGGCGCGAACGCACGAGATGGACACGCCCAAAACTGCCCGTGCCGAGGGTGCGCTCGACGGCAAAGTCGGAAAGCGCATACCGGCCGCTCAGCTTGCGCTGCTGTGCGGCGATGGCGAGGGGCAACGAGGAAGAGCTGTACGTGCCCGCCGAGTTGGCGCTGGCGACGTGGGCGGGTAGCGGCGTAGCACCGCCGGCCTCCTGCTGCTGCTGCTGCTTGGCATCGATGGGCGAAGCTTGGAGATGTGATGACGAGGTAGATGCCGATGCCGATGCTGCTGCTGCGGCTGCGGCTGCGGCTGCGGCTGCTGCAACGGCGGCCTCGTGTGTGGCCGAGTAGTCGGTGTTGCCAGCGGGGACGGCCGACATGTCTATGGAGATGACGGAGCTGGAGCTCGGGACTCGCAGTTGACGGGAATCCTTTTCGAGTTCCGTGGGGGAAGGCGTGGGAGGATGGACCGAATTGGCGTGGTGAGACGGAGCAAGAGGCGAGTGCAGCTTGCAAGGATGTGGTTGGGTCGATGCAAGATCGCCGGAAGCCTTGCGCTTGATTGCGGTCACTTTGGGATGCGACTGCCGTCCAGCGAGGAGCAATGAGCAATGGGGGATGCGTTGCTGGTCGGCGGGTGTCGATGGGCGAGCTGGTGTAGGTGGTAGAGAAGAGAGCAGAGCGCAAAGGCCGACTAAGTTAATGAAAGAGCAACTCCGTGCGGTTGTGTGGCTCACTGAGCTGGCCAGCTGGCTAAAATAGAAAACGATTTGCAACGCCGTTCTTGGCCAACAGAGCTTGATCTCAATCCAGCAGGAACAACGCAGACAGAGGCGCCACTTTGCTCTCCGCATTCGCTAACCAATTCATCACTTTGCTATCAACAATTTCGCGAAGACTTTTTGCCTTTGAGAGCGCCCAAAGCGGTCGGCAGCGCACGCGCCACCTTTCGCCACCTTTCGAGCGTGATAAAAATGTTAGACCGCATTTTGTACTCTTGCTCCTTCATCGAAAAACCCCGTGTCGGCTCCGCAGCGTTCGCTCCACAAAGGTTGCTTGTTGCGGTGCGCTTCTCATCCTCGTTCCATCATCTCGATTTCCATCCTCCTGGTCAAGCATTGCAGACACATCCAGTTTGCACCCACATACTCCCGTCACAGTCGACTTGCAAGACCATGTCGCTCCCACGACGATCCTATGATCCAAGACGGGTCTGTCTCCTCCCTCTCCCGCAGGTGCCCGCTTTCCTTCAGACCAGCAAACGCCAGCTGGGCATTTACCTTTCAGGCGCCCTCTTTGCGCTCGGATGGTGGTTCTTCCTCGACGCCACCATCATCTCTTCCATGCGACGACACCCTCCCAAAGACCCCACCGTGCCCTACGAACCACCGGCGACATACATCACCTTCGCCGACTGGGTGCCCGGCCTCTGCGGCACACTCGGCATGATCGTGGTCAACCTGATCGACAAGCAGCACTTGACCGATGTGGGCGCTGCTTTCTCGTTTGGCGGCGCAGCAGGCGCGTTTGCCGGCGACAGCGTGCAGTGGAGGGCTAGGCTGTTTCTGTTCATTGGCTTTGCGCTCATGGCAGGTGGTCTGGCGGGTAGCATCACCGTGCTGACGGTCAAGTATTTAGTGCCCTATTTGCCCGAGGGGTACGAGTACTATGGTGTCGCCAACGTGATCCAGAACGCTTGCATCATGTCCTCTACCGTTCTGCTCTGGTTGAGTCAGAATACCGAGAGCGAGTACGAGTACAACCTTACGCTCTGAAGCACCGATCAGATCTTGACTGGGCAAGCTAGGCTGTCCTTTCCTCCTCTAGTTTGTACATACCTATATCTCTCGCTCTGTCATGGTATCACACGATTCTTCTCTGGGCCAGACACAGTGAGGCTGCAAGTAGCACGTCCAACGACACGACTCCTTTGTGCTCTAGTGAAATGAACAGTCGAGTCGGCTACACAACGCCGGTTTTTTGAATTGCCGGCTTTGCACGAACCCGGGATTTCATTCCATCTTTCGCGATACCATCATCATCATCATCCTCAACGCCTTCCCTCGTCTCCCGTTCCTCACCTATGGGCGAAGCGGTGCACGTTCTCATAGTGGGCGCAGGAGCCGTCGGCTGCTTCTACGCCTCCAAGCTACAACAGACTTTCCAAGGCTGCGAGCTCAATGTCTCGCTCGTGTGTCGATCCAACTACTCCGCCATTGCAGCCAACGGGGTTGCGCTGGAAACCCACTCGTTCGGCAACTACCATTTCACGCCTCATCGAGTGTTCCCCTCGATCGACGCGGCGGGCAAAGCGGGCGTTCGGTGGGATTACGTCGTGGTGACCACCAAGGCGTTACCGGATGTGACGAATGATGCGCACGATATCCGGCACTTGGTTACGCGCGGGGTTGCGGGCAGCTGTATCGTGCTCATTCAGAACGGCGTGGGGATTGAAGAGGTGCATCGGGCCGAGTTTGCGCAAAACCCCATCGTGAGTGCGGTGACGGTGATCAGTGCCGAGCAGGTGCGACCCGGTGTCATCCGTCAGAACCGCTGGACACGCATCACCATGGGCACATACACCAACGGCCAAGCCAAGCCCAACTCCCTTCTCAACGATGCAGCGCTGCTGGAAAAGCTAACGACGACTACGGATGCGCATATCCGCAACCTCGTAGCCTGGTTCAGCGCGACGGGCATCAAGGACGCCGAGCACGCCTCCGAACTGGCACTCCAGCAGACGCGATGGCACAAGCTCTGCATCAACGCCTCCATGAACCCCTCCTCGGTTCTCTCCGGCGGCACGACCAACTCGCGTATGTCGCTCGATCCGGAACTGCGCACACACCTACACGCGTGTATGGACGAGATCTTCTCCACCGCCCCGCAGATCTTGGGCATCCCGTTTGACGACAAGAAGCACGCAAGTCCCGAACGCATCCTCAAGTCCACCGAACGCAACACGGCGGGAAAACCAAGCATGCTGCTCGACTGGCAAGCCGGCAGACCGATGGAGCTCGAGGTCATACTGGGCAATCCGATTCGAATTGCCAGAAGGGACGGTATCGAGATGCCCCGTCTGCAGACGCTCTATGCTTTGCTCAAAATGGCGCAGACTAGGAAGAAGGAGGATGCTCAGCAAGCCGGAAAGGCGAAGCTCTGAACCTCGCACGCACGCGGATCGCAATGCTCCTTTACTGCGAGAACGCTGATTTGACCATGTTTTTGATTGCAGAGTTTAATGCGTCAGGCCGACTTCCAACTCGCCTTGAGCGCTTCCAAGATCGCCTTCAACCGTGGGTTGCGTATCCCGATCAAAGCCTCCAGCCGTTGGATCTCGCTATTCGCCTGAGCATCCAGCCGTTCGAGTACGTCGATGGTGTACTCGAACGAGTGGGTCACGTTGCGCATGTACGACACGGCGTACTGCTTGGTAGCCAGATCCGTGGGTCTCTGCTTGAGCACGTTGAGGATCTGTCGATTTGCGCCCTTGCCCGCAGCTGCGTTGCTTGGAATCACGGTCGGGTTGGGAACGTTGACTCCCTCCCCCACCGCCGCTGCTTTTTGGCCGCTCGATCCCGCCGCTGCTGCTGTGGCGCTGGTGGTCTCCCGCCCAACGCTCGCCCTGATCGAGTGGATGATAGGAAAACTGAATTTGCCCTCAGTCAAGTCTTCGGCAAACCCCTTGTTTTGGGCATACTTGCTGCTCTGCAGATTCATAAAGTCGTCCAGGATCTGAAACAGCAGACCGATCAGATTTACCACCGGGATCAAGTCCGGAAATCCAACCGTACGCGCAGACGGCGACTGAGAAAGCATGAGCTTCACCGCGATCCTAAACAGACCTCCTGTCTTATTGTTGACCATCTCGACGTACTCTTCTTCCGTGGGACAGATGAGACTGTCACGCCAGAGCAGATCCATCCCCTGCCCACGATGGAGGTTGATCAGCTCGTCCACCACCAGCCGCTCCACCGTTGCTCTCGGCATCCCGCTCGCCGCTGTTGCCGTGCTGGGAGAGAGTGCGGGTGAATCGGAGGACGAGTCTTCGTTCATGCGGAAGATCTCGCTGAACACGAGAAAGTAGACATAGTTGGCGGTGTTGATGGTCTGTGGAACGCCGTAGATCTTGTGCGCGACGGGAATACCCCTGCGCAAGTCGGAGTTGTCTTCGACGTCGTCCATGAGCAGCGAGGCGGTGTGCAGCATCCGTACCACGTTGCAGATCGCATCGAGTTTGCGCGCCGGCACCTGCAGCCACACGTTGAACGCTTCGATGAGCTTCGTGCGCACTTCTTTGCCCGGGTTCGAGTCGAGATAGGTGTACGGCTCGAGGATGGCGTTTTCCTTATCCGCTGGCCAGCTGGGTTGCGTCGAGAGGTGGGTGAGCATCGAGTCGTACCACGATGCATTGCCGCCGGGCGTGGAAGAAGGGGTGTGGGAGAGGTTGGCTACGGATGGCCCTGGATCTGTCATGCTGGATGGATTGGCGGGATCTGGCAGAGTGTGGTTATGGTTGTGTGGATGATGTTGAGGATGATGATGAGGATGATGACGAGCATGGGTGACATGTGCGAGTCAAGCGCAAGTGGAGGAGATTGAACGAATGCGACTGCCGATCCAGAGAAGAGCCAACGCTAAATTTCAGGGTCCAATGCGGGAATAAGGCGTTTCAATCTCAGCCCGATTGCGCACCCTTTTCCCGATCGCAGAGGCGAGTCCCGAGAAAAGAAGACGAAAATCTCGAGAAGAATCAGAAACGAATTGGTCAATCATCTCCTCCTCCTCTTCCTCCTCATCAATATCATCCTCGCTGTGCCTCGCTGTCGGTCATCCTTCGTATTGCATCTGAATCAGCCGTACCTGGGCTTTCCTGCAACACCCTACCCAGCGAAGGACGCAACCGGCTGATCGCGGCCTATACTACGCCAAGATGGACCCGACCAACCTTTTTGACACGCAATTCGTCGTCAGCCAGATCGACCCAGATGGCAAGAAGTTCGATCGAGGTGAGTGCCAATGCTGATGCTAGAATGCAGCTGCGTGCATATCCTCCAGTGGATGAGGCGACGGCAACGCTGCATTTGCTGTTGCTACACTCTTCACTAATCCTCTTGCTTCGTATCCTTCTCACAGTCTCGCGAATCATCGCCTCGTCTCCATCACTCGAAATGTCGCTCTCGATCGACATCGCCACCGACGTATGGCCCGTCACAGAAGGACAGCAACTCACATTCCAGCTCGCCTCAACATTGAAAAAGGAGACGGCAGCCATCAAACCCCAAGGCGCAGATGGAGAGACGCAAGACGCAGCAGCACAGGCGGCAGAACGCGATGCATGGAGGCTCGACCAGCCGGGCAATGGTGGCATTGCTGATGACTTTGACTATGTGATGTACGGCAAGATCTACCGGTACGACGAAAAGGTGAATGACGAGGTGACGGTGTACGGTTCGTTTGGCGGATTGATGATGGCGCTCACGGGCAACTTTCGGCATATGAGCAACATTACCATTGGTTCCAATGTGTACTTGCTCATGCGTTGATCGTACGGGGATGCACGGGAACCGGATCTATGCTGCAATTGCTTCAGCTCGTAGGATGCATACTCGGTGGCAGCGCATTTTCGCCCATCTCGTCCGGTCTACTGTAGCACTAGTCGAGATTGGGAGTGTCTGTCCAGCTCCACTGCCATCTTGCAATGTCGCCGGAATCAATCGAGGCTATTCATATCGTTGTCCCTCTCCCATTCTTCCGCTCATGATGCTCTTCGTAACCTCTTTCTTCTGTCGTCATTCTGCGAATTCTTTCTCCAAAATCTCTCTTGTACTTTTAGCCATCTGCTGTCTCTCGACACACAATCAACCCTTTGACATTGCTTATGCGCTGCCAATGGCGTGAGCGGTGAGGCCGTGGACGTGGTGCAGACATCTG
Source organism: Sporisorium exsertum (assembly GCA_928724755.1). Classification (NCBI taxonomy): domain Eukaryota; kingdom Fungi; phylum Basidiomycota; class Ustilaginomycetes; order Ustilaginales; family Ustilaginaceae; genus Sporisorium; species Sporisorium exsertum. Next base: position 98,474 of record CAKMXK010000030.1, on the reverse strand, counting down.
CTGTGCATCAAGCAAGCCACAGCAAGATGGTGGTGAGCGAGCAACATGCCAAGGAAAAGTGGATTTTATTCGGCGAATTTTGGAGAGCGCGTGTTCACTCGGAATGTCGCACTCGAATCTTTCGACAGCGACCTCCTCGATTCTTACCATTCCACTCTCACATCTCCCCAGCTTCTCCATTGTAAAACCACAACGAGATCGACTAAGACTATGCAGCATAGCACCATCCTCGACATCAGCGCATCCACATAGCAAAAGCAGCGCCATCTATCCAGCGACAGCCATCATGGCGGCCGCCAACCGCTACCGCAGCGTCCCCACCTCGGAATACGATCTGCCAATAGGACCATCAATACCGTCGTCTTCTTCGTCTCACCAGCTGCCTCCTCCGGATCAGTTCGCCTTCAGTACTACGCTTCGCAAAACCAACCCTGACGATCCGTATGCACGCGCGTCAGCAAACAACGGAACATCATACCCGCCCTTCTCATCTCCCCCTCGTGGTGGTGCGGGAGCAGCACACAAGCGAGACTCCTCGGACGCTTCCTTGCGTCCAGCAACTTCGATCGATTTCCAGAATGCTCTGTCTACATCCTCGATACCTTCGTCCTTCCTACGCTCCGCCAACGTCTCAGCATCGGCGCTGTACACGCACCTCTCGGTGCAGCAGTGTCTCGAGAGCCTGCACTGTCCTTCGCTCCACACGGGTCTCTCGCCGCTCCTCGTTCGTGAAGCCAGAAGGGAAGCTGGCGGCTACAACGAGTTCGCAGTCCGCGCAGGCGACGATCCGTGGAAAAAGTTCCTCGCCCAATTCCAGGAGCCTCTCATCCTACTCCTCCTCGGCAGTGCAGCCGTCAGCCTGCTCATCGGCCAGATCGACGACGCGGTCAGCATCACCATCGCCATCATCATCGTCATCAGCGTTGCCTTTTACCAGGAGCAGAAGTCCGAAAAATCGCTCGAGGCGCTCAACAAGCTCGTGCCGCACTACTGCCACCTGTTGCGCGATGGTGTCAATTCGAGCGTGCTCGCCAACGAGCTTGTTCCGGGCGACGTGGTCACGTTTAGCACAGGCGATAGAATCCCGGCTGATGTGAGGATCTGCGAGTGCGTTTCGCTCGAGATCGACGAGAGTACGCTGACGGGAGAGATCAAACCGAGGAGGAAGCATGCGGATGTTGTACCGCGTGCGGGGGCAGCGAGCCGCGTCGCTAATGGTACGGCAAACGGCGGCTCCAACGGACATACCACCAACGGTTCGGACAGTGACGTCTCCGATACAACCTCGATCAACGAGCGCGAGAACATAGCCTTCATGGGAACCCTGGTCAAATCTGGCCACGGTAAAGGCATCGTCGTCGGCACTGGCGCCACCACCGAGTTCGGCATGATCTTCAGCATGGTCGACGAAGTGGTGGACAAGCGCACCCCGCTCCAACTCAGCATGGACGAGCTCGCCAAGAAACTCAGCGTGATCAGCTTCGCCGTCATCGCTGTCATCTGCCTCGTGGGTGTCTGTCAGCGTCGACCGTGGCTCGAGATGTTTACCATCGGCGTCTCCTTAGCCGTGGCTGCCATTCCGGAGGGTCTGCCCATCGTCGTGACCGTCACGCTTGCGCTCGGTGTGTTGCGCATGTCGCACCGCAAGGCGATCGTCAAGAAGCTGCCCTCGGTCGAAACGCTCGGCTCGGTCTCGGTTGTGTGCTCGGATAAGACGGGCACGCTGACCACCAACGAGATGGCCGTCACCAAGTGCTGGACCGCGGAGGATGATGTTGTGGATGTTGCGCAGCATATGTCACATAGGCACACGCAGGCGTTATCCAGGGTGCTGCTCACCGGCAATGTGTGCAACAATTCGCACAGGAACGAGTTGGGCGCCAATGTGGGACAGGCGACCGATGTTGCGCTGGTCAACATATTGAGGGTGTTTGGGCTGGAGGATCAGAGGCCCTATTTCAAGAAGGGTGCTGAGGTGGCGTTTGATTCGGAGAGCAAGTTCATGGCGGTGACTGGCGTGCTTAGTACAGCGGGGGCGGGGGCGGGAGAGACGGTGTATGTCAAAGGCGCGTTCGAGGTGGTACTAGCTAAGTGCAGCAGCGTGCTGGGTGCGGAAGGGTCGCCTATAAGGCTGGATGAGGGCTGGAGGAAGAAAATCACGCAAGCAGCGGAGAGGCTGTCGAGTCAAGGCTTGCGCGTCGTCGGCTTTGCGTCTGGTGCCAGCGGCAGTCTGGACCAGCGCACGCTGACCTTCTCGGGACTGCAGGCGATGCAGGATCCACCACGGCCGGGCGTCAAGGAAGCCATTGCGTCGCTCGCGCGTGGTGGGGTACAGGTCATCATGATCACAGGCGATAGCGAGGTCACGGCGGTGGCTATGGCGAGGCAGCTCGGTATTCTTTCAGGGTCAGCCTCGGCTTCGACGACGACATCGAGCGTGCTCACGGGACGACAGATGGACGCGCTCACCGAACGACAGTTGCAGGAACGCATTCCTTCGATCTCGGTATTTGCTCGTACTACGCCTCGGCATAAGATGTCGATCATCTCGGCGTTTCAGGCGGCGGGTGCCGTGGTGGCCATGACGGGCGACGGCGTGAATGATGCACCTGCACTCAAGATGGCGGATATTGGCATCAGTATGGGCAAAGGCGGGACGGATGTGGCCAAGGAGGCGGCGGATGTGATCTTGGTGGATGACAACTTTGCGACCATCCTCGCGGCGGTGGAAGAGGGCAAGGGCATCTTTTACAACATCCAGAACTTTCTCAGCTTTCAACTGTCGACCGCGGTTGCTGCTCTGACACTCATCACGCTGAGCACGGCGTTCCAACTGAAGCTACCGCTCAACGCGATGCAGATCCTGTTCATCAACATCCTCATGGACGGCCCGCCGAGTCAGAGTCTCGGCGTCGACCCGGTGGATCGGAAGAGCGTCATGTCCCGCCCGCCGCGCGCCAAGAACGCACCGGTGCTCAACAAGCGCTTGTTCTACCGCATCGCGTTCAGTGCGTCCATGGTGGTGCTCGGCACGCTGTACGTGTATGTGCACGAGCTCGTACCCGCCGACATCGAAGCCGGCGATGGCGCGAAAGTGGCAGACCAGAGGGACTCGACAATGACGTTTACGTGCTTTGTGTTTCTGGACCTCGTCTCGGCTGTTCAGAACCGCGGGCTGTATACGCCCATCACGGGCAACAGGATGTTGGGGCTGACGGTGGGCATTTCGTTGCTGGCGCAGATGGGCATGGTGTATTTGACGCCGTTGCAGGGGGTGTTTCAGACGACCGCGCTGGCGGTGGGGGATTTGGGGTTGTTGGCGGCGATTGCGGGCGTGAGTTTTGGGTTGCATGAGGTGAGGAGGAGGTGGGAGAGGAGGGTGGCGGATGAAGAGGTGAGGGAGTTGGTTGCTGGTGTGGGTGGGGAGTGGGCGTAGGGCGGGGTCTAGGGAAGAGTATGGGATTCGGTGTGAACTAGAGTGGGTGGATGAGCAGCGTGGGACTGAGATGGTGTCAGTTTTGGCTCTCGTTGATGGTGAGCAGCAGTTATTTAAACAATAATTTAATTTTTAAATTTATTTTCGCACGGACGGTTGAGAAGAAACGTCGAGCGGTGACACTCCTCACGCCTTTCTTCTCACCACCATCATCTCTGATCTTCTCGAGCACCTCTTTCGCAGTAACAACCCACATACCCTCCGAACAGGAGCTCTCCAACCAAGCTCCTCGACCGCATATGCAGCCGGATCCCACGACAATGCGACGTTCATAACCTCCAACCAAATCCATCAACTCTCTTCTGCTCATCGCTTGCTCTCCTCAACACCGCTGCTAACACCATGTCTCGCACATCCGAAGCAGGACCCTCCACCCTGCCTGCACCACCACCCAAGGAGGTAGAGCTCTCCGTAGAACCAGTGCACATTTACACCGATCCTGATCCGTCTCCGTCCAACACGACCTCTGCATCACACAGCATCCTCGACGCATTCGAACGCGAACGCAAGCTGCAAGACATCACCGCCGATGGAACTAATGTCTTTGTCACTCGCAAGCCCGCATCGGTGCAGCTGGGGGAGGACGTTCGAAGGCTGTGGGCTGAACGAGGGGATTTTTCGCGGTTTCGTACTTCGCAGTTGATGCGGAACAAGAGGGAGCGTGAGCAGGAGTCTGTCGCGAGCAGCAGCAGCAGCAGTAGCGATGATGAAGAGAAGGAAGGGGAGGGAAAGGGGAAAGCGAAGGGTGAGAGTACGGAGGATGCGGTCGGGGCGGGGCTGTTGAGGCGGACGGAGGAGAAAGTGGGCGGTACGATCCCAGAGAGCGAGTTCGTCGAGATGCGCAATGCCGTACTGGGTAACTTGGATGTGGCGCATTTCAACTCGATCCATGCACACCAGTTGCTCGGGATGTTGATCAAGCAGCACCGCTCCGCAAACCAGGCATCTAGCGCAAACAGCAACCCAACGGCAGCCGGAAGAATGGGTTCGCCCGCGCCCAGCGTCGGCGGCCAATCCGCACGCTCCGGCTCCACCACCACCGCTGCCCCACCCCAAACCAGAGCCCCGCTCGGAATCTTCTCCCACCTCAACACATCCCGCGAAGAGGAATTCGTCCTCGACCCCCTCGCCATCTCCCTCTCCCGAACCACGCTCAACTCCAGCACCGCCGTCCGACGCACTCTCTCCACCTCCGCCGACGACGACCCAGAAGACGACGACGACGAGTACGCAGCGGACCCAACGAGTGCAGCGTACGGCCTGAAGCAGGCGAAACGCGAGATCGAGTCCGCGCCCGGCTTCCAGGAGGCGAAGCTGCGCGAGTTCAAGGTGGTGCTCGAGACGAAGCGGAAGGCGATTGCGAATGCTGCCGAGCTGTTAAGGAGTGCGGCGGGGGAGTTGCGGGCGAGTCAGGCGCCGAATAGGGAGAGGTGGCGGGCGTTGATCGGGTTGCATGGACGCGGATGGGGGCTGACGCCGGGGAGGCCGTTGTTGGATGTTGAGCGGTTTGGGGTTTCTGTGGCTGAGGAGGATGAGGAGGTGGAAGATGGCGATGCTGACGCAGCTGTTGCTGGTGGAGAGGATGCAGGAGAAACGAAGGCGAAGAGTGGTAAGAAGGACAGGACACCCAAAAAACAAGCGGCGGTGGCAGCGGGGTTGCAAGGCTTCGGCACACCCATCGTCACCTCGGACGGCAAAATCAAAGAGGAAGGTGCCAGAGACGCATGGATCGGCTTCGGCCTACCTGAAGCGCCGATCGAGCTGCGGCGACGCAGTCTAGCATACTGGGCCGACGCGCCGCCGTCTTCCTCCAGCACCACAGCGGAAGAAATCAAACGGAAACTCGTCTTCCCGGATCGAATGCATCGTCGACTCCGCGTACGGTTCGTCCTCTGGCCACCCATCGCCGGATCCCACCAACAGCAGCAGCAGACAGACGCAGAGAGGCTGGAATGGTCTAGTGATCCGTCCCGCTTGTCGACTGCCGCGGGGGAGACGGATGGCGGCGGTGCGGTGGTAGTAGGTGCAGTGTTGGATGAGGAGCTGCAACAGGCATCGAGGGAAGCGACGGACGAGCTTGTTTTCGGCGATGTGGTGGCACAAGCTAGAAAGTTGCCGCCGAGTTTCGGCGTGCGGTTGACGGCGACGTCGGTGCGCATCGTGCTTACCAAACGGCTCGATCTCGTGGTGGAACTCGTCCCCACCTCCTCATCGCCTACCACACCTGACACTTCTGTAGCAGAAGACGCAGTGCAGGATGGTAAGGAAGCGAGGTACGCACCGCACGCATCGCTGCTGCTGGCGTTTCTGCGCATGGGCCCGCTGCGCAAGTACCAAGCGTTTGTGGCTGCGACCGAGACAGCCAGGCGAAGCGATGCGGGTGCGCGGGCGGCGGCGATCAAGGCTGTCGCTCTGGCGGTACCGAAAAAGTCGCACGCTGGCGCGACGGGTAAGACCGAGTCCTCGAGCACTGGAGCGGCCAGCAAGGGTGGGATTGCAGCAGGCGGCAAGTGGACCAGTGCAGCGTTGGCGAAACTCGAAAGCGTGGGACCCATCCTCGTGGGCCTGCACTACTGGTCGTTTGTCTATCGTCTAGGAACGCTCCTCGGCGATCTGCAGCAGCGTGCACGAGAAAAGGACGTCGCAGTAACGGTGCAGCTCGTCCCCCTCACCGTAAGCACCGCGGAGAGCGCCGTCGGCAGGCTGAACAGCTTCACAGAGGTGTTGAGCCGCATGGTTGACGCTACGCCGTCCATGTCCAGCTTGCGCGACACACAGGGGGCGCTGGACACACTGCAGGGTCACGCTAGAGTGTACGTCCAGCTCAGCGGATCGCGGAAACTGGTGTGCACACTGACGTTTGCTCAGCCGAGTTTGCTCAGCGTACAGTTCGTCGAGGGTGCACAGGAGGCGCGGGCGCAGCGGAGGGTTAGGTTGACGACGAAACCGCTCGCTGTCGACCTGGATACGTTGAACAGGTTGCTCGTTCAGCAGTTGGAGCTGTAGACTCAACGTCTCGTTGGAGGATGATGGTTGTAGTTTGGATGTTTTTGTGCCAATTGCAGACGAGATGAGGGATACAAATGCAGATGGCGATGTGAAAAGATGGTGTGTGACCGACGAGGCTCTCAAAAGCGCTTCATGTTCTGACGCTTCTGATACTGCAGACCCAACATAACACACGCTCCAACCGCAGCCAAGATCAACCCCCACTTGATCAACCAGAACACCACCCCAAACACGCCGAGCACAAAGCCAACAAAGCCACCTCTCCCAGTCCCGCTTCCGCGCCCCTTGGACTCGGACACGTCGCTCGAGTAGCCCTTGGTGTTGCCGCCAAACGACCAGCCCTTGTTCTTGGGTTTGGCGCCGTACTTTTCGGGGAAGTGCTGTTTCTTCATCTCGCGCAGCTGCTGCGGCGTTCGGTTGCGGTAGACAATGTTGGACGTGGTGACGGAGACGATGTCGTGGTTGTCCGAGACGTCACCGGTGAGTGCGGAGAAGCCGAGGTAGGGGTTGAGGGGTAGCGTGAGGTTGTCGATCTTGAAGCAGGACTCCCAATGGTCCCATTCGGAGTGGTGGATCTGGAGCTCGGTATACACGTCCTTGACGTGGATGAGTTTGCCCTTGGTGGCGACCTTGGCGTTGCGGTAGTCAATGCTGCAACCGGCCACCTCCTGGCGCGCGCCGTCCTTGTCGTTTTCGTACGCCTCGACGCCGTTTCCGCTCATGAGCGAGATGCGCGGGAACGAGTACGCATGACGACTGTTCGGGTAGGTATCTAAAAACAGACCCATGCCGGTAAAGTAGTTGATCGACCCGAACACGGGCCCCGGTTTCGCGCGGTCTTGGGTGAGCCATACCGCCATGCCGTCGCCCGCAACGTGCGCGGCGTGCCCGTCGATCTTGAACTCAAACACGATCTCAAAGTTGTCCGCGGTCAACGGGAGGCGCGACCACAGCCACCCCATCTGCGACGGTCGGTCCTGCGTCAGGCGGATGTGCCGGTTCGTATCGACGATCGCATCAGCGCCAAAGTCCCAGAACTTGTTCTGCAGGTTCGAGTCGACATAGGGCGCGTAGATGCTGTGCGATCGGAGGGGCACAATGGCGTCCGAGTCCATTTCGCGCATCTGGATGTTTTTGGCTGACGCAGCGGCCGAGGAAGCGAGGAGTAGCAGAGAGAGAAGGGTGGAGAGGCAGATGGTTAGAAGGCGGGTTCGAGTGTTGCTGAGGGAGGAGGAGGTGGTGGCATTGCGGATGTGGTGTGATGTTGCTGCTGCTGCTGCTGGTGATGGTGGTGATCGTGATGTCGCTTGTGCTGATGTGTCCGCCGCCGAGGCCATCATGATGGGCGTGTGCTGTTCGCTGCTCGTCGTCGTTGCCGCGGTGTGTGAGGTGTGAGTGGGACGCAAAGGATGGCCAGCTGATCAAGACGCGCTTCGAGGCTGAGAAGAGTAGAGCCAAGAGACCAGCTTGTGCTTCGCTCGCTGTGCAGAGGCAAGGATGCGCTTTGACGATGGATTGGAACAAGGAGTCGGTGCGTCGTCTGGCTGGGCGAGAAGATTCAAGATTTTCGCTGGCGCACTGACTGGCTGAGACATGCACTCACCAGCAACGCTTCCACGTCTCTCTTTCTCTCTTTCTCGACCGAAGAAGCAGCACAGCCAGACGAAGCTGTTTTTGCACCATCTTCAACGTGTTAGATCCAGTTCAAATTAGAGGTGTGTTAGGCCGCTACTCGACCAATCTTCTTTTTGACGGCAAAGTTCACCCGCGCTTGGGCATGTGCAGCGGCCAAGCCTGTGCGATTACGAAGCTTGGCATACGAAATGAACGACAGAAGCAGCGCACCGGCCCGATCGTCAAGTTGTCTTCCGGTTTGCGCCTGGTCCCGGCTTAGAGAGAGAGAGAGAGAGAGAGAGAGAGAGAGAGAGAGAGAGAGAGAGAGAGAGAGAGAGAGAGAGAAAGCATCCTTCGCAAAAAGGCATCGTGAGTGTGTGATCCCAAGTGCGAGTTGTAAGCGCGAGTCTAAACGCAATAGTGGCAAGCGAGGTGGCTTCGAGTTGCTTCTTTCTGCATCTCAACCATCCTCCTCATACTTCTACCTTACATTGCTTTGCTTTGCCTTCGAGCTTCAGCTTGCGACGACACATACAGAGTACGCATAACCGCATTTCTCTCGGCCAATCCTCCACGCCGCTCCTGCTCTTCGGCGACCCTTCCGACCTCATCTTGTGCTGAAAGAGGAGCAACCAGCCCACTTTTTCGGCTTCCCTCCGACCAACAGCATCGCCCTTCCAACGGCTCCTCCGACGCGCTTTTCTACTCAGCACAGCGAGGGTGGCCTCGATCAACGCTCTTATCGTCAGCCACACTGCCTGCCATCACGCCGGCCCCTGCACATCCGCCCTCAACACCACCAACAGCCTTCTTGGGCTTGATCGTGACCATATCACGGCCCACAGGCCCTCCATCCCCGTCCAACGCTCGTCCTGCTGCACCATTCTGCACACGCAGGACTTATTGGCTCCGATCTCTCCCGACCATCGCTTAAGCCATCATCTCCTTCTCCGTTCGACATCATGGCCACTCGCATTCCACCCTACGATATCCCTGAGCCCACGCCTTTGACCAAGGACGAAGTCAGGCAGAAGTATGCACGCTTCGAGTCGCTTCGAGCCGAGCTTGCTCCCAATTTCCGTGGCCAGCTCGCCATACGGGGCGAACCCACTTTTGCAAAGAGCATCACCATCTTCAACGATGCCGCTCCCCTCGGCGGCTGGATGGTCGCGTTGCCTATCGATGTGCATGACGTCTCCACTCTTGTCAAATTCTGCGCTTCCAACAAGCTGTCGCCTTCCATCAAGTCGGGTGGCTTTGCCACGGCCGGTTGGGCCATCCAAGGCGAGGTGGTCATCGACACATCGCTGATGGATCATGTCAAGTTGGTCGTGCCCAAGCAAACGCCTTCTAGCAACGCTGCTGCCGCTGCCATGCACGGCCCAGACTCTTCTCCCTTGACCGTGCCTGCTGTTGGTCCGGTCACCTCGTACAACCTCACCGGCGTGTGCGCTACTGCATCCGATGGTTCGGTAGCATCGTCATCTCAGCCAGTCCCCACGCCGGCACTTTCTTCATCAGCATCCGCCGCCGTCGCTCCCATCACGACTCAGACAAGCGCAGACTCGGTCACTTTTCAAAGCGAGTCTGTCAGTGCAGCCAGTCAGCTCCTCGTACAGCAGATCCACAACCCAGCAGCAACGCCCATCCAGAACCAGGCCACCGAGAACCACATGTCCAAGAGCGAATCCTCCGAGGACATTGATCCGCAAGATGCCGTCAAGAATGCCCTTAAGCGCAAGGCGCGCGAGTCGGATCAAGCCTTTGCTGATCAATCTTTGGGTGCAGCCGACGGTATCACTTCTTCAGCGTCAAGGCGCAGGATCGACTCGCTTCAGGCTCCCGAGAATGCCGACAACAAATCGCCATCCATGCCGCAGGGTCGGAGCCACGAGAGCGGTGCGGATGCCGACAGCGAAAGCTCCTATGCAAGCTCTACCAACGGCCACCAGCAGGATCGAGGCGCCTCCAACGACAACAGCAGAGCAGACCGTCTTCAGTCATCCAGCGGCGACCTCAATGACTCCACTCACAGCGTCGCCGCTTCCAGAAGCGACTTCCTGGATGCTTCCGAGCCTCGTGATGCCGCGCTCTTGTACCCGAGCTCTGCTTCAGCTTCATCTTCCATCAAAGGCGCCACACCCAACCCTGCCAAGGCCTGGGTCGACCGCCAGCTCGATCTTTCCGGCAATGCATCCGATTCGCCCGCCGGCGGCAGCAGCAACTCTGGATCCAATGGCGGCGGCAGTTCCTCTCAACTTGCCTCGAGTTTCACCTCAGCGTCCAAACAGTCTTCGGGCAAATCATCCACTGCTGGCGGCGAGCATGCAGATGTCAAGGAGACCGACGGCGATGCGGTCGGAGGCGTCACCACCGACGATGTAGGCGATGAAAACGTTTCTTTCAAACGTCCTTCCAACATCTCGCTGCCCAGGCGTGACAATTCTTCCACGCAACGAGGCTATGTCTCGCAGTCTGGCTCTCGCTCCGGGTCGGGATCAGACTCAGCGCGTGCTCGTCGCGACATTGCCGACAGTCGAACGCCTGATGACTGGGATGGAAATGCAAACGCAGAACACTTGCGATGGCATAAACATCATCGTCCGCCATCCGGCACTCCAGGTGAAAGGATCAAGCTCCCCGAAGGCGGATTTGTCTGGCGTAGCGATGGCGCCGATGCCGGCATCTCGAGCGTCTCTGCCGCTCCTGGCTCGCTACCGTGGGACGCCAAAGCCTTTGCAGCCAGCCCGGAAGCTACTGCTGCACGATCTGGCTCCCGCACTGTGCGTTCGTCGTCGAGCGAAGGCTCTTCTAACGAGCTCGATACCGGTCGCGCAGGCGGCTCAGGCTACTTTGGTGCGTCGACGCTCAACGACCTGCAGGATGCGTGGCCAGCAGGTACATGGGCGGTCAACCAGGATAGCAGCAACAATCCAAGCTCGACTCTGCCGCGCTTCATTCCTTCGCCTCTGCAAAAGTATGGTTCGCCTTCTCCCACTCCTCAGGTCCCCGAACCTGCCAACCCGTACAGCTTTGACTCGCGCCCCGAAGGCAGTCATCGTACCGCTGCGGCCATCTTACCCCCTGGCTTGTACGAAGATCGGTACGCGCTGGCGTCATTCGGCCCAGGCGTAGGCATTCGCGGCTTGGATGCCTTCACCGACCGAGTCGGACGCGAGGGCAACTTCATCGCTGCTATGGACGACAAGAGTAAAGGCAAGGAGAGGCAGGTCGAGGGTTCAAATGCTTTCCCGCCGCTCATTGTCAATGGTGTGCCTTACCACGTGCCGGTGTCGGCATATCCCGTTGGTTCTACAGCCATGACCACGGGTGGGTTTGGCTATCTGACACGAGCATACGGTCTTTCGCTCGACAACATTGTCGAGGTGGAGATGGTGTTGGCTGACGGCACGATTGTGACGCTCAACGAGGAGTCCAAGTCCAAGACGCAGCAGGAGCAGGATCTGTGGTGGGCGGTGAGGGGAGCAGCGCCGTGCTTTGGCATTGTGACGCGGCTCACCGCCAAAGCGTACCCCGTGCCATCGGTGTACTCGGGCAACCTAATCTATCCACTCAATCCTGCAACAGCCAGCTCGCTCATCCGACACTGGCGCGACTGCCTCAAAGACGGGCTCCCACGCAACTTCTACACCAACCTCATCCTTACCGCCGGCCCGAGCAAGACGTCGCACGTGATCGTAATTCAGGTGTGCTATCTGGGGCCAAAGTCGGATGGCGAGGCGCTGGTACAGGCCATCAGTAGCTGGACGGGCGAGCGGCTGTTGCTCAAGGACGTCGAAGAGCGAAGTTTCCTCTCGCAGCAGGATGGAGTCGCCAAAGTGTTGAAGGGAGGCGCGGGACGACGGTGGATGGTGCGCGGCGATCTGATTTCGACCTTGACGGACGACGTGATTGCCAAGAGCGTGCGCAACTTCCAGGGGCTTGGCAGTCGCGCCGTGTGGCTGTTTGAGCTCATGGGTGGTGCTGTCGAAGATAGCCCAGCGGACGAGACGTGCATCTGCCCCGAAGCAAGAGCAGCCAAGTTTACCGTGGGATCGCTGCAGCAGTGGAGCGGTCAGGCGGAAGACCGGAGGTGCATCGAGAGTGTGGAGCGCTGGCTCAACGAGGTTGTGGACAAAGTGAGTGTCGGTGGGCCCTATCCGTGCTTCTTGGGCAGATCGGAACGCATGGATCGCGTCGTTGGTGCTTACGGGTTGTCCAACTTCAAGCGGCTGCTGGAGATCAAACAGAGGGTGGATCCGGAGAATATGTTTAGGCATACGTTTGGACATGGGTTCGTGGTGGATGATGCGGAGAAGCTGTTGAGCGAGTTGGAGGAGAAGCAGGCGACGAGGAGAAGGGTGCAGCAGGAGCAGGCGCAGCAGGCGGCTCAATTGAACGGGATGAGCGGTTCGCCGCAAGAGCCGTAAGCTGGGGTTTGGGAGGGTTGTACTCGAACTTGACACAAGCACGCATGGAAGTACTTTTCACTAGCCTGTTCTCGGGTGATGGTGCGCATCGTTGGGAGCAGCAAGTCTATCAATTGGCAGTGTGTGAGTGAGTTCGAGAGAATAGGCGTAAGCTCAACAGAGTTGTCATGTATCCGCATTCGAGTAGCCGTGGCGAGCCGCGTGATATGGCCGAGATCGCGGAAATCAGAATTTGGAAGACCGACGCCGAATCGGTTCGGGCTTCCAACCCCCGCGTCGTTTTTCCCGGGTTTTGGCTTTCTTTCTCTCCACCACCACCACTATCGTCACCATCCAACGACAACTCCCAACAACATTATCATCGACGTCATATCCGGGAGGTCTTGATTTTGGACGTCGACATCCGAACAGTCGCTATCAGAAATCGCGAGACCGGGAGCGAGCCGAGCCGGGAAGAAGAATCCTGCTTGCAACCTGCAATATATACCCACCGGCCCAAGGCCTCAGAGTCAGCGTGGACGAGAGTTTGGACGCGTCATTGGGTGCAAGCGAAGCGATTGCACAAGCGTACAAGGGTTTTGCTTGGGCTGGTTGGCAAGCATCCATCTCGGATATTGGAGCGAGTGATACTTTCGGTTGCCCGCATATCGCTAAAGCAGCTGCCGAGTCGGTCACGGAGCAATTGCACCTGCCATCTTCTTCGCTGTTTCTGACACGCTTGCGTCGATCTCAACTAACGGATTGCACGCGCAAGGCCCACGGAAGGACGCTCGAGGCGTTACTGCTGCAGCTTCGCCCCCGGGTGCCCAGCATCCTCTTCTTAACCACGGATTTTCCCAGCAAAACCCGTCATAAACACATGGACATATCCACAATACGGAGCTACACGACAGCTCATCTCTATAGACCGTTGCAATGAAGGTGAGTCGCACCGCACTCACGCAATTCACGATACTTCGTGCCCATACTGACTTGTTCGTCCAATTGTTCTGCACACAGTATCTATTACAAGCGATCGAAGCCAAGCGCGCCTCGGTCAAGCTGGGCGATGCCGAACTGCGTCAGCTCCTCACAGAAGTGTGCAAAGGTCGAGACGAACGTGAAGAATTCCTCGAATCCATCGATCGCATCATCACGGAGCTCAAAAACTACACCGAACACTCGACCGCCTTTCTGTCGAAAGTGAGCAAGCGCGATGCTCCCGACTACTACGACGTGATCAAGCACCCTATGGACCTGGGCACGATGCAGAAGAAAGTCAAGTCCGGGCAGTACAAGAACAAGAAGCAGTTTGCACACGACCTCAACCTCATCTGGGACAACTGTCTCGTGTACAACTCAGACCCGACACATCCACTCCGGCGCAATGTGCAGTTCATGCGCAAGAAGGCCGATCATCTGCTGGAATTCATCAGCGATAAGAGCGATGTCAAGGATGCGCTGGTGCAATGGGGGACGAATGCTCCTGTTACTGCGACGGTGGAGGTGGATGCGACGGCGGGGAGGGATGGTGTTGCGACCCCGACGGCGGTTGTGGTGGGAACGGCGGGGAACGACGACGCGCGCATACGAAGCAGGGGATGGGGTCAGGTGAAGTTTGAAGATCAGGAAGCGTTTCTCAGGACACCGCAGAGTATGATGGAATTCGGCCGGATCGATGCGGGGCTGCATTTGCTGGAGACGAGTGCGGCGGCGGCGGGGCCGAGTTCGAGGCCGATGCTGATGGCGCCTGTAGAGGCGATGGAGCGAATTAGGAATGATGCCGAGGAGAAGGAAGATCCGCTCAGCGCTGCGCTGGAGTCGATGTTTGCACCGCTTCTGGGAGAGAAGGGAAAGGAAAAGGAGACGCCAGAACCGCAATCTCAGCCGCAATTGCAATCACAACCGCCGTCGCGAACGCAGTCTCAGTCCGGGTCGACCCCCGCGCCAACAGGAACCACTGCCGACTCGAGCACCAGCATCTCAGCGCTCGATGCATCCGCGGAATGGTTCACCGTAACTGCGTCGCAGAAGCTCATGTCCAGCGCTCTCCCTGCTCTGCCGTCGTCTGCGCTGCTCCCATCCACCTCACCAACACTGCAGAGCAGAGGCACAAAAAGGAAAAAGCCGTTCAACTTGGTGCCCGCAACGCGGCGGAAGGGGTTGCAGGGCAGGATCGCACGCAACATTCGCACGCTGCACAAAGTGCAGGCGACGCACAACAAGTTTCTGTCGCTGGCGCACTTTGTCGAGAACGAAGCGCCCATTCCGGCGTATCTCACGTCCGTGTCGTCTGACGAAGAGTCGGACTACCCCTCCGACCCCGAGGATTACCACTCCCAACAAGCTAACGGCATCGGAACAGCAGCAGTGGCGGCGATGCGCAACCCCCTGGCGCGCATTTCGGCGGAATCGGCGCGCGAACACGCCGAGTACAACGTACGGATGTTGCTCGCCCACCAGGGGTTCGAGGGTGGACATCGCGGAGCAGTCGACGTGCTCACGGACGCGCTCGGCGAGTTCATGGGCAACATGGGCCGAATGCTGCGCATCTACGCGGACCGCTACGCCTCGTCTCTGTCGGCGGAGGAGATGATCCTGCACACGCTGCAGGAGTGTGGCGGGTCGGACGTGCGGTCACTGGAGAACTACATCCGCAACGACGTCGAGCGGTACGGCAGCAAGATGTCCGATCTGCTGCGCAAGTTGCGGAGCAGCTATCGGGAGCAGTTCAGCCTCTCGACGGAGCGCGGGGTAATCGAGGACGAGGCGCTGTTTGCGGATAACGGCGAGGCGCTGGTCGCCGGTGGCTTTGCGGAAGACTTGGGGGACGATTACTTTGGATTCCGCGAGTTGGGGTTGGACAGGGAGCTGGGGGTGAGCGGGCTGACGGTTCCGACACGGCTGTTCTACGGGCGGGCGAGGAACGCGGGTAGTGCGCTCCTGGCGGCAAGAGGCGGAGGGGTGGCCAAGGAGAGCGTGCTGCCGTATCCGCCGCCGCCCGAGCCGGTGGCGTTGGTGACAGCGGCGATAGGCGAGCAGATCGGGTTGATGCAAGGGTTTTACAGTGACAAGATGCGCGAGCATCGGCTGCGGCTCAAGCACGCACAGGAGTCTGCGAAGGAGGAGGAGGAGGAGGAGGAGGAGGGGGAGGAGGAGGAGGAAGAGCGGGAGAAGCCGGATCCGGTGGTGGCGGCAAACACGCTGCCGGATCAGGAGCAGGAGAAGCCGCGCTACAAGGTGCCGCCGACGGGCAAGATGCCGAGGAGGGTGATGTGGAGTGTGGGTTTGGAGAGGAGGGTGGTTGGGGAGCGGGAGGGGAGTGGTGCGGGTGAGGGGATAGGGTTGGGGAAGGGGACGCAGCGGCAAGGGGGGAAGGAGCCGGTCAAATTGGGTAAGAAGGGTACGGCTGCGATTGCTGCGTGATGCAGATGGTTGGTGGATTGGCGGGCTACAGTAACCTATACAGTGTTCGAGAGCAAGTGGCATTTGCAATGAGAACCAGTGTCCGCCAATGGACCAGCTTCACGTTGAGACACTTTTAACGTCCCCATCAATCCGAAGCAGGAAGCTTCTGCAACGCTCCGCCGTCTACGCGCATCGTTGTGCCGTTGGCAAAGACACTGCTTCTGCTAGCCAGGTACACAATAGCCGCCGCATGCTCCTCTGGCCTGCCGCAGCGTCCTACGGGGATATCCGCGCCGTTTGTGTGACTCAACCTCGTGTGGCCCGTCGTTTCGTCTCTGCCCTCGCTGCTGGTGAGGTGGCTGGGATACAGACCGGGTTCGACGACGTTGGTGCGCAGTGCGTGGTCGCAGAAGAGCGTGGAGAGCATCTGGCCGAGCTGGGAGACGGCGGTTTTGGAGAGGTTGTAGACCGGGTTGAGGATGGGCAGCTTGCTCCATGCTGCATTGGAGGAAATGAGGATGGTTTGGGACGGGTAGGTCGGGGTGGAGCCGGATTTGAGGAGAGGGAGGAAGGCGAGCGCGGTCAGGTAGGTGCCGGTGACGTTTGTGTTGAGGATGGAGGTGATCTCGGGTTCGGTGAAGGACCAGAGTTCGTCGAGGATTTGGTTGAATTCGCGATCTTTGTCCTTCTGCTCGTGGGAGGGAGGCTGGCCGTAGGAGCGCAAGAAGCGCCCTCCAATGCCTGCGTTGCACACGAGCAGCTGTATGCCCTCCTTGGAGCGAGAGGCGAGATCGGTGGAAATAAACTCCCGAGCAGAGGTGAGCGACGTTTTGGACGTAATGTCTGCCGGCACTGCGACGATGTCTCCGTTGCCTCGCGAGGAAGGCTCCGGCAGGAGGGCGTGGAATTGGGATACGACAGTGTCGAGCGCCGAGGAGCGTCGTCCGAGGATGTACACGAGTGCGCCGTTGGACGCGAGTGCGTGCGCGGCGTACAGACCCAGTCCCGATGAGCCGCCGGTGACAACGCAGGTGAGGTTGGAGACGTCAAATAGCTGGGGTACTTGGAAGTGCGAGAGTGGGTTGCTAGCGGCGCTGCCAGGGTTGGTTTGGGGTGCGGGCGCGGTCATTGTGAAGATGGGTGCGAGGGAGGAGGAGGAGATGATGGTCGTGAGAGGGAAGGAAGAAGTGGTCGAGATTGCTTGCGGTGAGAAGAACACGTGCGTGAATGCGAATCTTGGCATTGACATTTGCAATCGTCGGAGCGAAACATTGACCCACTTTGTATACATACACTTGATGTACCGGCTGCAGCGATGGGCGTACTCGATATCATCCTTGGTCACTCCACGTTGTGGTAGTACCACGCTCAGTAAGAACGCAGCGACAAATGAGTGCAAGAGACGAGGGCATACTGTGCCTGCGGAGAACAAAGGTGGTGGTGAAAGATGCTCAGAGAGCTAGAGTCTCAAGGAAGAATTCCTCAGGGCGGGATGGTCGATGAAGAGCGTCATTGTGGATTGGCTTGGACTCTCCAAATCAACTTGCCAACTCTCTGCTCAGGTCGCGACATCATATCGTCAACATCACAGGCGAAGTTCACCTTTCCTGCAATAGGTTCAAGACGGGGGATATCATATTGCGTTCAAGGGCCGCTTCCGAAGCTACAAGGCAGTTCGGAATCTTCGAGGCTCAGTGCACCGGCTTGTACGCGCTGGAGGCGAGCTGAATCTCCTGACTCGTGATGATGAGCAACTGACCCGGGCTGGCAGCCTTACCACTCACGGCAGCCTTTGCGGTCTGAGCCAGCGCGCTCAACTTGCCGTCTGCCTTAAACACACGGATCTCGTCCGGGTGCACGTCCAACAGCACCACGCGCGGGTCGTTGTGGTCGCCCGTGTGCTTGCCGTCCTTCTTGTCGTCAAACCAGGCCGAGAGCGAGCTGGACCAGTGCTTCTTGATCTTGCCCGAATCCTTGTTGAGCACGGCCTTGCCTGAGATCGAGACCCAGTTGGTGGTCTTGGGGTCAAAGTACGCCACGTTCACCTGCGGGTCGGTCTCGATGTCGTCCGTCTTGCCCGAGTCGGTGTTCATGTAGAACGAGAAGACGAGGCCCTCGGTGGTGGCGGGTGCCATGGCGCGCGAGGCGAGCTTGCCATCGGGTGAGCGCGAGGTGAGCATGCCTGTGCCAACGTGCTTGGTGATGTCGAGGAGGATGTCGATCTTTTGCTGCGGGGTGAGATCGGAGCCCTTGTGGTGGGCGCCCTGGGCAGTGGGGTCGTGAGCCTGGATGTTGGTCGACATTGTGGTTTAGCGGGTGGGGAGGACGAAACGGTGATAGAAAGGTGTGTTTGTTTGTGGAGCAAGGGTGACGATCTTGATGCAACGAGAACCGTCTATAAGTATCTCAGACCCGTTGTCGAGAGAGGCGGCTGCTGGCTATCCAATGCTTCTGAAGGTCGAGTGACATCTAATCTTGGCAGAATCACATCATCCGGGTGTTGCGGAGTTTCGCCTTTTTGGGAAGCGAGGGACGAAGGAGGAACAGAACAGGCGTGGACGCGGTGTGATCTCATACCATCACTGCCTCTCCCTCGTCAAACAAAGTCACATGTTACAGCGCCAGGAAGGGCAGCAAACGATGAATCAGAGGCCGAGCCACACGGCCAGAAGCCATATACGACTTTGTCATACAAAAACGTCACACCGAACAGAACGAGGACCGAGCGCGATGTGGAGGCGCAAATCGCCAATCGAGATGCCATCTGAGCACTTAGCCCGATCAAACGCGCTACTTTAACATTTTCGAACGATAATCCGCTCGAAGCGATCTCTCGTCCTTGGCACTCACTCACTGCCTTTCGAGGTGGCCGGCTCTCGACGGTGCGGAAACGCGACAGTCGAGTCAAAGCCGATGTGTTGAAGCCGAACGGCTCGCTCGCCAAGAAACCGCGCGCGCCTTTCCGAACGGGGACGAAATGTCTCGGTCCAGCGCCGAGTGCGGAACAGCAGCAATGATGATTAATTAGCAGCAGCAATGGCGGCGGCGGGGGCGGCGGAATCAAAAGTCTTGAGTTTCAGGGGGATTCGCGTCGCGTCGACAGTCGACGGCTAAATTTCGACAGCGAGAAAGTCGCTTGGTGCACCGGCGAAAAATTATTGCAGGAAAATGCAACCCAGCGGGAGGGCAGGCAGGAAAGCACGGCAGTTCTGGTCTCTTGCCTTTTGCTCAAATTCCAAAGCATGTCACCCCCGCCAGCATGCCGAGCACATGTCGATCTCACTACGACGGCACTTTTCCAGTGATTTGAGGGCAGCGTTGCTTCTCAAAAAGAGGGGGATGGCCGCGTTTGCGCTACCGTGAGTCGCTTCTTGTCCGGATGCACACCAACACCAAAACTTCCGCTTGACAGCATTCGTTCGACCTCGCCTTGCCAGTTGACCGATCCAGGAAAGAGAGGTAAGAGAGAGTGCGTGTGCATGTGCATGTGAGCGTGCTTCGAGAAGATCAAAACGAACAGCACAGGAGGATCATGTTCGAGGGTGTGCGTGTGTGTGTCCCTTTTTTTTGGACTTTTAGTCTCCTGTTTGTGTCTGGCAGTGTGCAGCGAGTCAAAGGAGCCAGTCCCGCCACGCTCCGTAACCCGCCTCCTCTCTCGCCAAACTTGACTGGCTCCCTCCATCCTATCATTTCATTTTCGACTTTGACTCGAACCTCCTTTTCACGTCTCCTTAACGACTCACGCAGCGTGCCGGTCACAGCGTCATCTCGAATCTGCTCCTCCCGGGATCCGTTCCTCTCGACAACGACGACCGTGTCCATTCGCACTCCCACGCCGCCAAAGTGGTTCCCGCCGGAGACGCCTTCCGTTCAGCAACGGAGTGCTCATATCTTGCTTCGAGAGACTATCCTCACAGGACGAAATTCGCCTGCCAGCACAACAAGTGCGATTAACACGACCACTCAGCCCGAGCCAGTGCACTCGGAGAATCACCGCGCTGCGACGGCACAGCCGAGACAAACGTAAAAGCATCGTTCCAAAGCAACAGCACAGTGGCTTGTCTTTGTTCGGTGGCCGGACACACACCCTCCCATCGGCGTGTCCGTCATGATGCCCATGCAAGCACCGCCTCAACCTCCGCATCAGCATTTCAACTCGAATCCAATGTCGGGTCCACCAAGCATCAACGGCAGACAAGCGCCCGGCGCCAGCAGATATCCCGCTCCCAACGGTGCACCCGCCGTGGGCTTCTATCCTCCCAACGGCGTCGGCGTCAGCGCTGGCGCTCGCCACGACTCGTACTCGACCTCACCAAAACCTGCATTCTCAACGCCGCATGATGCACCAGCCATCCAGTTGCAGGACGCTCCACTCGCCAGTCCCAGCTCGGCATCCAACAACAACAGCATCCAAGATGCCTCGTTTGCCTCTTCCTCCAGTTCCTCTCAGCCGTCAGGCTCTAGATTTCGCCGCGCAAGGCCCGATACCGAAGAGATCAAACGCGTCGGTCGCTCCCACTATGTCGAGCTGCTTGGCTTCCTGCGAAGCCACCTCGCCAAGGTCGAACAAACCGCGCCGCGCTCCAACGCTCGCGAGAAGCTCACCCGCCTGAGTAAGCAGCAGTTCACCGAGCTCTCCACCGATGTCTACGATGAACTCATGAGACGCCAGAACAACGCCAAGAACGGCAGCAGTCAACCTTTCCTTGCTGTCCGCGACGAGTTCCACCCAAAACGCAATCAGGCCAGGCAGAAACTGGCGACCTTGCCCAAGAACCGTTTCAAGGACCTCGCCTCGGATGTGTTTTTCGAGCTCGAACGCAGATTCCCAGAACTTAAGCAAGAATTCCGTCCAGAAGCCATTGCACGAGAAAAGGAGCGCGAGGAACAGATGCGTCGCGAGGCAGAAGCAGCACTCCAACGCAAGGATTCCATGGGCCAACCGCAGCCATCTACGTCCGACCGCATCGTACCCGCCAAGAGCACGCTCGTCGAAGAAGACATCGCTGTGCCCTACTCGGCCAACGGCTCCAAACTCAGTGGTAACCGCAGCAACGACAACGACGGCTTTTCAGAACGCGTCTCTTCTCCCTTGCGCGATTCTACGGGATCCAACGGCGTCAACGGCATTGCGGATAACCGCAGCACCATGTACAGCCAAGCGAGCAGCATAGGCACCGGCTTCTTCAATGGCTACACGGGCAGCATCGCAAGCCCCAATTTGGGTCGCGGCAGCGCCTTTGAGCTGTCCGATGCCTCTTCCACGGCCATGGAAAAGATGCGCTCCGACTACGAGCTTCGCATCGCCAAGCTTCAGCAGCAGGTCAGCTCGCTCGAAGCCCAGATCGCAGATGCAGGCCCTCGCGCCCGCAAGGCCGACGAGCTTGCCGGTCGCACCGAGGAGCTGGACCGACAGCTCACACAATTACGAACTGAGCTTGACGAAGCAAAGCAAAAGCATCAGGACGACCGCGAGCTCCATCGAACCTTAACAGCCAAGCACGAGTCGGAGCTCGAAGCGATGAAAAGGGAGTTGCTCGAAAAGGAACAAGTGGGTGGCCACGCCGACTTCGAGGCGTTGCAAAAGGAGCATGCGCAACAAGCGGAAGTGGTCAGCGAGCTCAAGCAAGAAGTCAGCAACCTGTTGGAAGAGCTGCGCGAGCTGTCGGCTCGCAACGACGAGATGCAGGCCGACAGGGACAACGACGTCGTGGTCATCAAGGACCTCAACGCGCAGATGGCCAACTACAAGCGTCTCTACGAGGCGGCCAAGACGGAACTGCGCAACCTCAAAGCCACCTCGCAGCTCTACGTTCAGCCACCCAAGGCAGACGACTTTTTGCCCGCCTCGGACAAGGGTGCCATAGCAGACGTCAACCTCACCGCCTTCCAGAGCTCGATCGACGAGCTCCTAGCTGCAGCGCGATCCAAGACGCCCGGCAATGTTTTGCTCTCGATGAAGACGGTGGTGCTGTCGACGACGCTCGTGACGGATGACGTGGCCAAGTACGAGCAGATCCCCGCCAACCTTGCTGAGCTCTCGCAGGAAGACCAGGAGCAGCTCATGGCGCTCAAATCCAAGTGCTCGGCAACGCTCAACAACCTCATGACGGCGTGCCGCAACCACGCGTCGTCGCACGGTCTGTCGCCGGTGAGCTTGCTGGATGCGGCTGCAAGCCACGTGTCAGCGACGATCGTGGATCTGGTTAAGCTGCTCAAGGTGCGCAAGGCGAGCAAGACCGAGACGGACGAGTTCCAGGCCAAGTTCGGAGAAGATACGGTGGCAGCGCGTCTGAAGCCACTGCATATCAACGCACAGGCGGCGAATCGGGAGGCGAGCGCCACCCTGTCGCCGAACACGGCCAATTCGTACAGCTTTGCCAGTCTCAACCCGAGCTCAGCGGCTGGCGACGATCGATTTTCGCCTCGCGTCCGAAACAGCCCGACGATGGGTCGGTACTCGCCGATAGGGTACAAGGCCGAGACAATCCGCAAGGATTCGGGTGGAGACCAACAGTGGCGCAGCCGTGCGACATCGATCTCGTCGGTAGGCAGTGCCAACGCGAGCACGCCCAGCATGGCCAACGTGCCCGAGATGCCCAACTTGTACGGAGCCAAGCGGTTTGTAAGCGACTCGTCTTCGTCGCCACTGGCAGGCGCAAGGACCACAACAACCGACGCCAACGGTGCTCTGCAGCGCAGTGGAGCGGTATTGCCATCTCCCTTGTCGAGCGACAGCCAAGTGCAGAGGTCCGAGACGTACGATAGCCTGCAAACGGTGACGTCGGCAAGCGGCAGCGGGTTTGGCAGTCAGAATGGCGAAGAAAACTGGTCGGAGCTGCGCAACTACATCGAAGTGCAGACAGAAGCAATTGTGCACTCGATCCAGGCGCTGCTCTCTGCGATCCGCGAAGGTGCGCAGGGTGTACAGCTGAGCGAGAACCTGACGCAGATTACGACGATTGTGTCGTCGATCGTGGCCATCTCGAAGGGCAACTTGCCTGCCAAGAGCAAGGCTGAGGGAGAGAGCATCCTGGACGAGTTGACGGAAAACTGCGAGAAGCTGAGCGAGATGCAGGGCCACGAGACGTTTGACAAGAGCACCAAGTCGACCATGGCGAGCGCATCGTATGGGGTGGCGAAAGGACTGAAGGCGCTCAATGCGTTGTTCAACGATGCGGATCTGTCGCAGTAGCGCGCGGCGTGCTGCAGGAAAACTGTTTGAGATAGAGATGCACAACATGTATTCGCGCACACGCTGGCTTGCACCGTCAAATGATACCCCCTCAGTAATCTCTTCTCAATTTGGACCCTGCTTGCGGATGAAACACGGGTTGAGGTGAGCCAGCTGTTCTGCTTTTCTGTTTGCTGTTGCCTGGATCGACTCCGAGATGAAAGGGAAGAACGGCTATGCAGCCCGCATCAACGTTTTTAACGGGTTTCGGTGGGAGCAGAAGATCTACCGTGCGGGACCGGGATGCGCAGACCAGGTTTTTGAAAGTCAGCGCTGCTCGTCGACCGACAATGTAGGGAAGCGTTGCTGTTGCAGGACAAGCTTTCAAGGGCACACAGCATGTCGCCAAGAAGGGAGTGCCTCTTGACAGAGACTAACCTCTTTTTTTATAGTAAAAATAAAAATGGTTTTCTTGCGATGGGGCACCAGCATCGGAGGCGATCCTAGCGTGGATGGTGATGCGCCACAAGGCATTGTTCTTTCATTTTATTTTTAAAAACCAAGAGGTGAGAGTCAGCGCGCTGCGGGCTGCAAAAAAGAGCTCGATTACGTTGTGTTGCCTGCGAACAACGTCAAACCCACAGAAAAAGAAAGAAAATTGGAGCTGCAGACAGCGATCTGCAGGGCCAATTGATGCAGACGTGTGCTCTTTTTCCCAAGCTTGGAATTTAAAGACCGACCACACGGCGACGACGGCGAGCGAGGCCAGCAGAGAAGCAGGATCTGCACTTGAGGGAAAGAAGCCTAGTCGGATCGGGAGGAGTTTCGAGTTGATCGTCTCGACTCGTCTCTGTAGGTTGGTGGTGGTGACCATGACAAAATGTGTGCGGCTCGGAAAGGAAGCCACACGCACAGCAGCTGAGCCAGAAATCGGCTGCTTGAGTAACTTGACTGGAGGGGAGAACGCGAGTGTGACTGCAGCATGCAGCTCGAGAACTCGCCAGAAATCCCTCCACCTTTTTCTTTTCGGGTCTCTTGCTCTGCTGCCATGCACAGCCGCTTTGCTCTCCCCTGTGACAGCTTCCTTCGATAGCCAGGCGTTGTTAGAACAGGCGCCCTTGACCTTCCGTTCTGCTCGTCTCTCTTAGACGTTCGATCTCTCACACAAGAGCTTTTCGTGCTTGCGACCATCATCAGCATCGGCTCAGCCATCACCAGCTTTTGCGGCTCGACAGAAGCTTGCTCTCACGCAGAAGGAAACAGGATCGGATCTCCCTCCGACGTTGGACTATACCTGGATCCAGCTCAACCGCATTCAGCAGCGCCATCGACTGTTTCCACGGCCGCTGTTCCCTGCTATCCTAATAGCACATATTCTGTTGCTTTGCTGCTTTACGCTTTACTTGTCAGCACAGCGCATCGCAGCACCTCCGAAGCAACGCACACTCGGCTGCCAACCTCATCTTGACTACGAATACACGCTCTACGACTATCTTTTGCTCGGCCCTCATCTTCGGACAACAGCGCCGCTGCGCACCTTGCATTCGTGACCCACTCGCCTCGTCCACACGCACAACCCCTCGGAAACACCTCAGCGCATGACCCGCCTGCTCGACTCTTAGGCAGCAGCATTCTACAGAGTCCAACCTGGCTCAACATTTTTCGCTCCCTCGCTGCCCCTCGAGCCGGGGTAGGATCGTTGGCGCGCCTCATAGCCTGTCCAGCTTAGCCCATCTACATGCGCCCACCCGCCAATGGCCTCTATAGCCAAAATGAGTCCTCCACAAAAAGACTTTATCCTCTTTGACGATCCAACACCACCTGTTCCCCGTGAAAAGGCATTGCCACCATCGTCCTCCTCGACCAGCGAGCTGCCCGTCCCTGGTCCGTTCGCCAAGCATCGCTCGCCACGACAATCTCCTTCTGACGATGTCGCTTCCTCCTTACCAGACACGCTCGACGAGGCCGGTGGTCCCAGACGCAAACGTCAAAGGAGCGAGGTCTATGCCTCATCATCTTCCTTTTCGCGTTCCAGTCGGGAGGGCTCGTCCGGCAAGGCCTCCAACGAGCGCATCACTCCTCCCGACCCGTCCAGCGGCAGCTTGGGAGCTCCCATGCACGACCTCAGCCTTGGCGAATCTATGCCATCGCGCAGCTACGACCCAAGCAGCGCCTCTGCTGCTCTAGCTTCTCCCAGTACCGCCGGCATGACCCGCGAGCAGCAGGAACGTGTCAAGGCACAGATCCGTGCAGAGCTTGCTGGCGTCGACACTCGCGCCTTCAAGGGTCCGCTCAGGGATATCCTCCAAAAGCACGACTACGCGCCCAGATCGAACGACATGCAGACTTCGCCGTTGTCCGCCTCCTCCGATCCAATGCAAGCAGGCGTTGCGCCGTCGTTCAGCCTCTTTCCCGACTATGAGTTCGGCGGTCCGTCCCAGCGTCAGTCCACTCAGCCCATCAAGAGAGAGTCCCAGGACCGTGCCAACGGTGACGACGACGTGTCGCCGCTCCCACAGCGCCCAGCCGACTTGCGAACACGCAGCAGCACTTCTGACGGCGGCTTCGGTGCAATGTCGTATCCACCCGCGCGTCACTCGCAGAATTATCTGCCAGACTGGGCTCGACAGTCCCAGTCCAGTCAAGGCTCACGCGACGCCAACTCTCAACAGCAGCAACAGAACCAACAGCCTCAGCAGCAGAGACCCCCCATGCCACCACCTATTATGTCCCAGAGTCAACTTGCTCAGCGCTGCGGGCCCGTTTCCATGGCTTCCACCGAAAACATCGGTGCACCCGTCAATGCTCACAGCCCCGGCGCAAGAAGGCCGCTCAAGCGTGAATCGAGCGGTCTCACCGTCAGTCCGCAGGAGGCCTTCTTGGATTACGACGATGTAGAGAATGCCCTCTCGCACTCGGGGCTTGGCAAGATGCCCAGCCTGTTTGCAACTGTGCCGCCAGGGCTTTCGGATGCAAAGACGGGCGCGACACGCTATCCAGGCGCTCAGAGTGGCACCAGCACACCTCGCATGACGTCGCAGCAGAATGTGCCACGCGTCAGATCGTCCACTGGCGATCCCAGCTACGCCCCGCGGCCGGTCGCTATGAGCCGAGACGATACGGCAAGACCGCATCACTACCAGCACCCGAAACGGCCCGGTCCAACTGCCCAACAACCTCCTAGCGGACGGTCTCCTTATCCTGGGCAGAGCGACGGTCGCGGATCTGCAAGTCAAGAATCAGGTTCGCAGAGCAGCTTGTTCAGTCCTGTCGACAGCGGCGATACCATCTCGACCGACGACGACGAGGATGAGCGCCCTTACTATCCGCCCAACATGCGGCCTAGCATGATCCGAGGTGGACCGAGCAGCTTGTATCTCAACTATCCCAACAAGTCCGACGGGCGCGTCTCGGCGTCTCCCTCCACGCTGGCGGCTCGACCGCTGTTGGGTAAGGAGCGAACGTCGAGCACTGGCAGCGGTGCTTGGTCGCACGTTCGCAACGAGCCGTGGGCATTCCGACAGGCGCACATGAATCAGCCTCGCTTTTCGGACGTGTCGGCGTCGAGCAGCGACTCGGAGGACGACCGCAGCGGTCGTAGGGGAGCGTATCTTCAACGTCAGGAAGCAGAGTATCATTCGCGCCACGCAGCACATGCTCCGTCGTCGTCGCACGCACCTCCTCACTACCACCACCAACAGGGACACGGTCATCTTCACGGGCACAGTGGGCATGCCGGCCATTCGCAGTCTCCGCATTCGCGCTACGCACAGCTCGACCCACGTGCGGGTGTACACAGGCCAAGCCTGGGTCACCATCAGTCATCCTCTGAGGATGTAGACGACACCGATGGTCGATATGGTCGTCCTTCGTATCTTTCCGGCAGAATGGAGGATAGGCTGCCGCGAAGGAACGTGCCGGGTGCGCTGGGTGCATATGGATACATTCCTGGCAGCCAAGAGTCTGGGTTGAGTGTTGATGCTGCGAATGCACCTGCAGCCGGTGGCAGCCAGGACGAGGACAGCAACAGTCCTTCCATCCGATCGTCGGCGCAGACGAGCGACCGGAGGGCAAAGGGGGTTGCTGCTCCAGAAATCGGTGGTCCTCCGCCTCTGTTGACTGCCAGACCGCCGAGCTTGGGCAGTGGCATGATCCGGCCTGAAGCGGCGAGTTCGGCTCACATGCTGCCGAGCAAGGATGATAGGGTGGAGGCGAGTGGGGAGGAGGAGGAGTCTGAGACTGGGACAAACAGTGCTAGTGTGGGCGGCAACGAGTCGGACTACGAAGATTCGCCGGAGAACGCCGTGGCGGATACGAAGAAGGCTAAGCCGAAGACGACCAAGCCGCGCACTTCTGTTCGTGGCGGTAGTGCCGACAGTAGCGGTGCAGCAGCGGCATCGGCAACAGCGGCGGCTGGCAGCGGAAGCAACAACAACAACAGCACCGCCACGACCAAAGCAAGCGCATTCACAGCAGGCGATGGCACAACAAAGTGCGACTACGTCTCGCCCATCACAGGCGTCGCGTGTCAAACGGCCTTCCATCGCCCCTACGACTTGGCACGACATCGCGAGACGATCCACGCGAGGGAGGAAGCCGGCTTTATGCGCGAGGGCAAGCTCAAGCTCGAAGACTGCGTGGTGTTGGGCAAAGAGGTGGATCCCAAGAAGAGCACCGCGGTGGTCGAGTGGAAGTGCAAGACGTGTGGGGCGAATTTCAGTAGGAAGGATGCCATGTTGAGGCATGAGAGGTTGCGCCACAATGCTGCCAAGTGATGGGTGGAGCGTATTTGTAGAAGTTTTGGGTTTGGAAGGATGGATGAAAATCGGTGCTTGCCATTGTGAGGGAGGGTGTGTGTGTGTGATGCGATGATGAACGGGGTATGGTGAGGGTGAAGAGGTGAAGAGAAGGTAGGAAACCATACATTAAGTGTCTTTATGTAAGCAATGCAAGATCCGGCAAAGCGTATTTCGGCCTCCTTAGCTCAGCGGTAGAGCACTTCACTAGTAATGAAGAGGTCAGTCGTTCGAGTCGGCTAGGAGGCAGATTACCAATTTTTTTTTGTTGCCGCTCATTTTCTTGCGGTTATGGAATGCTTCATGGGAGCTCACACGCCAGTGCATCTATCGAAGCAGGGGAGACATGGTGGGAGATGTGTTGGATGTGAACGTTAAGAATGGTGGAGAGCTGGGATTGTGTTTTTGAGTTGCGAAAGTGGGGGATGACGGTCAATGGTCGCCACGGGAGGAAGCGTGCTTGTCGGAGAAGTCGTGCAACCCAGCGACGCCGGCCTCGAACTGCGCTGTGCCTGCTGCCTGCAGATCGTACTTTAGCATTTCCTGATCTGTTGCGCTCACCTCGTCCCCTGTCCCGGGGCATACAGGATTCAGAGCGCCGCGGAGACCCTTTTCCGTGCTCTCGACTACCGCGAGGTTGCGTTCCAGCTGCTGACGCGCGGTGATGTATGCCACACCCGTGCCTGCAAGCAGACCGGACAGATAGGAAGCGTTCTTGGAGAGGTTGAGGGCGCGCCGCGAGATGAAGGCGGAGAGAACACCACCGCCGAGCCCGAGGGCGATTCCGCGCAGTTGGGCCGCGCGATTCGCAGCGCCGACCTCGGAGACCGGCAGCGGAGGGTGTTCAGTTGGATTCAGCTTGCCGGCGTTTCGCCCGAGGGGGATGCCGGGTGCGTTGGAAGACACGCTACCCCCGTGATTCGGCGCAGGCGCTGTGGACATTGCGATGATGAACGTGGGGAGTTGGAGGAGGTGCGCAAGCTTGGGCGGGGTGCTTTCTATCGTTTTCGAGCCGAGATAGACAGGAAGACGCGAGGATAGAGTTGAGGACGTTTGGAGGAGGGCTGAGCTGTTCCGGGGGGATCGTCGATGTCGAAGACAATGGCAAGGAGGAGGAGGAGGAGGACCAACAATCACCTGTTCGCCTCCACACGACCTCGTTCTTTGGCCGATTGCCGGTTAAGATTCCCCAAAATCCTTCTTTATTTTTATACACACAAAAAGCAACCAAAAAAGAGGACGCAAAAATGCGACCCGCACCAACCAAACACCCTTGCACACTCTGCACAAGCAATCAATCGTAAACATCGTTTGGCAACGATAGTAGCATTGCTGTGGATGCTGGGGTATAACGCACGCAGCGTGGTAAACAGGTCGACTGATCGAGCTTCAGGCTCCCACGCGAGCAGCCCTTGCAAAAATTGCCTCCTGCTCGGCCTTCTTCTGTTTGGCGATCGCTGCTTTGCGGATCATGAGACGCCGGTTGAGGTATTCAAAGACGTAGAGGCCTTGTGAGTTGGTTCCAATTTGCGTGGCTTTTTCTTTCTCCTCTGCAGCAGCTGCAGCCTCGACAGCCGCTCTTTCATCGCTGCTTGGCGGTGTGACTGCAACTTTAACGGAAGAGCTGCTCTTGCTCTTCTTCTTCTCTTTCTTGTCCTTCTTTTCCTTTTTGTCTTTCTTTTCCTTCTTCTTGCTCTTCTTGTCGTCTTCTGACGAGTTCGCTTTACCGACCTGTTCCACTTGCAAGCGTCGGTCTACATCCATCAGTGGAATCTCACTGCCTCCGGGTCCTGGGTACGTCTTCGGTGCAATTGTCGTCGGAGTCGACGTACCGGATGTCGCCCTAGGCGTACCAGCTGCTGAAGAAGACGGCGTGGAAGCAATACCGAGGATCTCGTTGACGCTCGCAAGATCGTTGGCAGAGACCATGCGTTTGGCTCGCAGAAACTTGGCTCGATGTGCCAGTCGTACGGGTCGCCCCTGTGCGACGTCCCTTTTGATCTCGTTAATGGCTGCTGGGTCTATTGCGAGTGTTGGATCTGCGCTTGCTACGGCTGCTACGACGTCGGCTTTCCGCTTTTCTTGAGTTCTGGACTCGGACTTGTCCTTTTGGTCCTTCTTGCTCTTCTTGCTGCTCTTGCCGTCGAATGCGTCGTCCGAGTCGTTGTGCTTGCGTTTCTTGGACGACTTTTCCTCGCTCGACTTGTCCTTTTTGGATTTCTTGTCTTTCTTGTCCTTCTTGCTCTTCTTGCTCTTCTTGTCCCCGTCATCATCGCCGGTAGCAGAAGAAGACGACGAAGCTACAGCCGAAGATGACGACGAAGCAGTAGCATTAGCAGCATTCAGACGCTCAAACAAGCTTCCCAAGTCGCCACCCCCACCGACCCAGATATCCTTGCCATTGGCTCTCGCCTCTCGCTCGTGTCGCTGGGCCCCAATACCCTTGTTGTCCATCTTGTAGGCCACTTTGAGGTTCTCCGTTAGACCAGGCATGGTGAGACCGAGACTCTGACCGGCGGACCAGCCCATCTGTGCGAGCATGCGTTGTCCCGGAGCAGATGCATCGTTGAGCCATGCCGTATTGCGCGTGCTTGCCGAGCCGACGAGGCGCTGCTTCTGTTTGGGTCCTGACAGTCCCATCCTTGTCGTCTCGAGAAGCGGTGTAGGGTGGGAGGTGATGGTGCTAGGTAGGTGAGCAAGAACTGTTTGTCCGCTTCTTACAACTGATTTCTCTGCGACCTTTTTTTTAAGGATTTGGCAAAAATTCTGAAATAGAAATTCGGCAGTCGGAATTTGTTGGATACCCGATCCGATCGGGCTGACTGCTACTGGAAAGCGTTGCATTGCTCTTTTGCGGGGGTGTTGGATATCACCACCATCTCGACCCAAACGCACACAGCTCGGTGTTCTAAGCTACAGTCGACATTGGACAACGCGGTTCCTCCATCCGTGCAGCTCAGTCAGTAAACACACCCAGTCTGGCAAGCTGAAGCGCAAAAGCACACAAACCAAGATGATGCCTTATCTCTAGCTCAGCTCAGAGGTCGGCGCACGTCCACGACCATCCGCTCGAAACAGATCCTTGATAGCAAAACGTATTCAGTATGCTGTCAGAGACCGACAGCCCGGCGCTGCCATCCACCGAGATCTCGGCCGCGGTCTCTTCGCCTCCCCTGGCACTCCCACCCGCCGGTCAAGATGGCCGAGATGCACAGCGCGCTGTTGCTGGCGAGGTGGATCCAGATACCACAGCGCGTGGCACTGCTGCTCCTATACCCATCCCTACTACAGAGAAGCGACAACAGGCTGTGTCGCAGCGCCACCCATCCAACACCTTCTACCGCTCGTGCGAAATCAGCTTCATGGAGCCCGTCGGTTCCATGTCCATCAGCCCTGCCAATCGCGATGTTGTCCTGGCTGCACGCAAAGGTCTCTTCATCATCGATCTCGAAGATCCATTCGCTCCGCCTCGCTTCTTGGCCCACATGACCACATGGGAGGCCGTCGACATCCAATGGTCGCCGCATCCAGCACGAAGTAACTGGGTGGCCAGCACCTCGAATCAGAAATTGCTCATCTGGAACCTCGACAGGCCGGGAGATCCACGTGCGGCACCGCCGCTCACACGCATGCTGCATCGCGGCTCC
The DNA here is from genome assembly GCA_928724755.1 of Sporisorium exsertum. Classification (NCBI taxonomy): domain Eukaryota; kingdom Fungi; phylum Basidiomycota; class Ustilaginomycetes; order Ustilaginales; family Ustilaginaceae; genus Sporisorium; species Sporisorium exsertum. The sequence continues at coordinate 66,921 of CAKMXK010000030.1, read as the reverse complement.
GTCCATAGCAGCTCCAGCCCCGTCATGCCCACCAACCCGCATTTCGCGACACAACGCAGCAGCGCCTACCAGCGCATCTTCAACTGCCAAAGCCTGCATTCTGGCCTCACCGCAGGCACACGCAGTGGACTCGGCGCTGTCTCTGCCACCTCGACTTTCGCCGAGACGCCACTGTCGACTGCATCGCAGCTGGCCCTCTCTGCTCCGAGATCGTCTGCGATCGAGCATGTGTTGCACGCGCATACGAGGGCGATTACGGATATCAACTGGTCGCCGTTTCATCCCGAGATCGTCGCCTCGAGCTCGATTGATACGTGGACGTGGGTGTGGGATCTGCGCATGAGCGGGGGATCGGACGGAAGCGGTAGGCAGAAGCCGGCGCAGGGGTATTCGGCATGGAATGCGGCCGTGACGCAGGTCAAGTTCAACAGGGCTAGCGAGCATCGTCTTGCGTCCACATGTGACAACAAGGTGCTTATATGGGATGACCGGAAAGGGTCTCTTCCACTTGCTACCATAGAGGCACACGAGAACAAAATCTACGGTATCGATTGGAGTCGAGACACGAGCCTCGGCCTGGACAGGCTCGTCACTTGCTCGCTGGATCGCACCGTCAAGTTTTGGAATCTTGCTTCTGACACTTCGCAGGCGGCCATCGGTGCGAGGGAGCTTGTTACCGAGGCAGAGTCTATGATCGAGACGCGCACTCCCGTTTGGCGAGCACGTCACCTGCCTTTCGGCAATGGCGTTATGACTTTGCCTCAGCGCGGCGACACGACGCTAAGCATGTGGGCTAAAGACGAGCCAGAGGAGCCGAAAGCGACGTTTGCCGGGCACTCGGACATTGTCAAGGAGTATCTCTTTCGTACCAAGGGTGGGCAGGATAGAAGCAGCGACGATCGTCAGTTCCAGCTCATCACCTGGTCCAAGGATCAGACGCTGCGGCTGTGGCCGGTCAGTGACGAGCAGATGCGCAAAGTGGGGCACAAGCCAGGTGAGGCGATCCGTGTGTTGCTCACTCGAGCCAATGCGCCCGATATATCATATCGCGATCCGCCTCTGGCGCTGCCTCCAGGCGGCGAAGTTGCGGCGATGCTCGCGAGCCAAGCGTCGGGTAGCAATATCACCAACTCGTCCATCCTTCCACCGGAGCATGCAACGCGGTCGCTCCTGAGCGGAAAAGGCAGTGGCAGCAAGATTCATACCACTTCTCCATACAGTTCGTCCATGTCCGGCTTCCAGAGCGTCATTCGCGACGGCAGGACAAGCCCGCTCACACCGTTCGGCACTAGCACGGGTCGGAGGAGCCTCAACCACAGTTCGAGCCACGGCGATCTTGGGGCTGATCTCAATCAGCTCTCGCGTAGCCCTCTACAGACGCTCGCGCGTTCGTGGGGGCGTGTCGAGGCGCAGCAGGCGGCAGAGAGCGGGATGGCGCGCTTGCACGCTGGACAGCTGGCGCGCTCGTTGCCAAAGCAAGCGGGGGAAGAGTATATGGGTCGACTAGGGACGTCGCATCACAGCTCCAAGTATGGTGGTGGCAGTGCGTCTCAGCACAGTGGTGGTGGGCAGTCGTCGTTCAAGGTGCCTGCGAGTTTGCGCGGGAAGCATGTTCCGGGGACGGCTACGGCGACCAAGCAGAGGGCGTCGCATCAGAATCGAGCGTCGGGGCGTCCGCTGCCGATCCAGGAAGAGCGGAGTGGAGGTGATAAGCAGTCGAAGAAGCATAAGGAGCGCAAGGATCCGGATAGGGCGAGCAAGAAGGAGGAGCGGCGCAGGGTGGCCAAAGCGGCCAATCCGAAGAAAGCGGTGGGCGCGGCGATGCGGGTCGACCGAGGTCGTGCTGCTGCACCTGCTATTGATCCGATCGAGTGGATCGCCAATGTGCGATTGGAAAAGGAACTTGACCACGACAGGAGCTTGTCCGAGGATCAGACGGGCGGCGAGACGAGTCAGACGCGCGACTCGGATGGTCATATGCCCTCGCGCTTGGCTGCCAGCAAGAGCGCTCGTATGGGCAGCGTCGCCTTCGGGCGAGATGGGCTGACCACGGAAGACGAGACAGACGCCGAGCCTGGCTTCACTCCTCAAAAGCTCGGAGACGAGATCGTCGGTATCAACCGCAAGCTACCGCGCATCGTATTCGAGAAAGTCGAGCTGACGCGTCGCATGTGTGTGCTCACCATGTACGGGCCCTGGGCCGACCACGAACCTGCCTTCCTGCGCATTTCGATCAAGTTCCCTTCAGCCTACCCACGCCGCCCGCCGCATTTCGATCTAGAAAAGAGCGCCAACATCAGTCTCAAGACGCGCGCCTACCTGCTGCGCGGGCTGTCGCGTCTCTCGACAAAGTCAGCCAAAGCGGGACGGCCGTGTCTGGAGGTGTGTGCGCGGTTTCTGATCGGTGAACCGATCAAGTTGTTGGATGGTGAGGGAGGATACAGCGAGCGTGATGATGATGGGGAAGGGGTGGAGGCGGATGTAACGACGAGCAGGGATGGTGCGACGGCGTCGTCCGAGTCCGAGTCGGATCAGGAGGTTGGATTGATGTCGTTCCGGCCGGCGCGTAAGTCGGGGATGTCGGGAGGCGGAGCGCTGAGACTCAAGATGCCGGCGAGAAGGATGGGAGCGAGCTTTGGGCCGAACAACGAGCTCGTGGTGTTTGGGGGGTCGCTCAACCACTATGCGCAGTCGCGTGATTCGTCCCGGCAGGTGTCGGGGCAGGCTTCGCGGTCAGCTTCTCAGGCTCCAGCAAAAGGCGCGCCGGCGGCGAGGAGTAAGTCTGTCTCTGCTCTCTCACGTGCGCAGCCCAGAACTCGTCGCGGGTCTGACAGCGAGAGTGCGAGTGAGCAGCAGAGCCCGGGACGACGCGGCAGAGAGGTGGAAGACGTGGATGACCAATCGCGGTTCTTGCGGTCTTACACTGCGCTGGCAAACGCCATGTCGTCGCTCACCCGCTATTCGAGGACTGCCAGCGAAGGTGTGGCGACAGGCTACTCAGTCCGCGATTCAGACGTGGTCCAGCTGATGAGCACCGACTTTTTCGCACGCCGCTTGCTGCGGAAGAAGGACTTTTTCGATATTTTCGGGAACAACAGCTCAGCGGCGGGCAAAGATGGCGCAGATACCCCGCTGGGCAAAGATATCGTCGCGCGGCACAAGGCGTCGTCATCCAGGTTTTACAGCGGCAGTGGCGCGAGCACTCCCGGTGCGGGGCGGGCGGGGGCAGATGGGAGGGATGGGGGCGATGGTTCAGGCGATGAAGGCAGGGGAGGGGCTTCGCATCATGCGGATCTGTTGGGGTCTCTGCCGGCGCCTGCTGCGTTGCTGGCGTTGGATAGGTTGAAGGAGTCGCAGAGGCGGAGGCAGGTGGGTCTAGTGACGATCTATCAGCTTGTTGAGGAGAGGTTGGGCGATCAAGAAGAAGAAGCGGTTGAGGAGGCGCAGCAGTAGCAGATCTAGTGACTCACAGCCGGCCGCGATCAATTTCGCCACACTTTTGGTGCTGTCGTCGCCATCGTCAATCGCATGCGACCAGGAATGCTACCACCGGTGAACACGGTTTTTGCAGTATGTCTGGATCGACGTTTGTGTGTGTGTGTGTGTGTGGAGAGAGGTGGCCGATCGAATGAGTGAGCAGTGGGTCTACATTGCTTGCAAAGATCCCGAGTCGGACGCCGTAAATGCGTACAAGGAGCGGTCTGATTACATGCGAAACAAGCGCTGACTCAAGACGATCAAGCATGAGTCGGGGACTGAAGGCAGCAGCAGCTGAGATGGAGATCTCGATGCGGAACATTTCTTGTTACTGGATCTGGACGGCGAAGCGGAGTTTTCCGAGTTTGTGATGTCCAACATCCAGCGCAGTCCTCTCAATGTCGACGAGGACGGAGGGGCAGCGATTGAGTGTGATCGTCGAGAGACATTGTGAGTTCTGCCTTGTTTGTCGGAGGGCCAGCTGTTGCACGCACAAAATTGTTCTGTGTCGAACCAAATCACCCCCAAAGCATGCGGGAAGAAGCGGCGGTCCAGATGCCGTTGCATCAACCTTGCATCATGAAGTATGAGCTCCGCTCTCTGTGCCTCGGAGCAGAGCCCGAGCTCGGCTGTCTGTCAAAGAAGAAAGGGAAGGGGGTGCGATTTTCCTCACGAGCAAGGAACCAGGAACGGAATGGAGCCAGCCGCTTGCTGTTGCCGACCTTTGACCCTGGCGTTGACCCTGAATCTGGCCCTGAGAACTGTCGACAGCCTTTCCATTGCTTCTTCGGCTTGGGCGTCTCGCTGACCTTTAGACTTTTGGTCGTCTTAGCTCTTTTGTTCGCGTTGATTCGAGAGACGGGCTCAAAGCCGATGAACGCAAGTGAATCGGGATTAGGACTTGTGCCCATTCACTCTAGACAAGGGAGGCGTCCATCCCCGGAACCGCTGTTCGGTTTGTGTTGAAAACGCAACCAATGAATGTTGGGCGGTAACCCTCGCTCGCTACCCATGAAAGTGTGAAGCCTCGCTCGCAGTCCTAAAGCACATGTAGAGCGTTTTCAATGGCATACCGAGCCGCAACCAACAAGCGAAGTGCCAACACGAGCCCTGGGACGCGGATTTGCCGATGTCGCAGCCGGTTGCGGCGCGCCTCGCCTCGTCCTGGTTTGGCCTTGTGTTTCGCTCACTTAGTTTTGCTGGTGTCCGAAGCGATGGGGCATAACCTCGAATCGAGCAAAACCCGTTTCCCCTGGCGATGCGTGATCGGTCGGATGATCTGTTCGATAAGACGAATCCATCTTCAAAGTAGCTCACCCTCCAATCTCGTTGTTCATTGATCAAGATAGCGACTGGGGTGGGGATTGGCTCTATGCCACACACGTGCGCGTGATAAGCGCGATATGATGCTAGGCGTCAAGAGCAGGATGTTGTGCTCGCAAAAGTGCCATTGTCAGCTAAGCTGCTCTGGTTCGTCCAGATGCAGCGTGTGCTCGGCAACGCAATACTTGCTGTGCAGCAGAGACATATCGAGACGCACCGCACCGCACCGAGCCAGAACCGAAATCCATCACTCTGCAGATGGGGTGCTGTTGTTATCGTGTTGGTATGAAGTTGAAAGCTCCTTCCTCATCAACCCACCCGACCTACAGCACGCCACGAGCATGAACATGCTCGCCAGCACCTCCATGGCAGCTGGGACCTGCTGATCATGTTGGAGCAAAGAGGAGCTCTCAAGGTCAAGAACACGAGGTGGGTTTCATGCCATTGCAAAGGCAGAGATGATTGTAGGCGGCTACTGAATTGAGGCTCCGCAAAAGCCATGTCGGTCTCCATTCGGTTCCAGAAGCACAAAGCCTGCGCGGCTGCTGCCACTAAAAGTGTTTCAGACATTTTTTTTTTCTTTCTGGAGCTCGACTGCGGGCGGCTACGCGAACAAACATCAGAGCAGCCATCCAGTCGAAAACTTTAACCAAAAAATACAAAAGGAAATCGGAGGCTCAACAGCAGCACGCACATGCATATCCCACTTTCTCATAAAGTGGGAGTCGAGAGAGAGCTGGCAGACGGACGCACACGAACACGCACACGCACACACCCGCACTCCGACACGCACACACGCACTGCTTTTCATTGTCTTTTTGGCGCTTCACAACCCTTAGCTGCCGCATCCAACCAGCCAAAACCTGCTCCAACTCTCTCTCTGTCTGCCGCTGCCGCCCTTGACCTGTCACCCTCGCTGCTGCTTCTGCTTCTTGCCTCGACCAAACGGTTTCGCTCGGTGTGCCATTGCCTTGCCGTCAGCTGTCGGTCACCCCTCAAATCGGGCTAGCAGACGCCGGACGAAGATCAAAGCTTGTTTCTCCTCCTGTCCTTTGCCGTTGACCTAGCAGGCAAGCAAGCCCTTTTCCAGCTTTTGACAGCCCCCAAACAGTGCTCCTCACTAATACAAACACGCTTTTACTCCATCCGCCGCGGTGCGATTTGCGTCCTCCTCCCTACCTCTCTCTATCTTTACTCCATCCTCCTTTTTCCACTCGTCTCCTTTGGCTTCTGGCTTGCTCGATCGAGGCTACATTTACGGCTCTCTAGCCGGCACCACCACCACGCCCAACACCCTCACCACCGCCTCCACCGTCTCGTCCTCATCGATCGCTAGCTGCACGCTCGGACCTCGATCTCGGCGCCTTTGCTTTTGCTTTATCGCGTCCCAATTAGGTCTAACCGCAGCTGCTCGGTCCTTCTCTTTCACTTCCTCTTGCTCGCTGGGCGATCTAGGACGCTCTTTGACCTCGCGCTCGTCTCGGTAATCTCGGCCCATTCACAGCAACCAAGTCGAGACCGACGAACTTCGATCTTGGACCATCGTTATAGCGGAGAACCGGGGCTCTTTCTCACTGCGACCGTTTCTCTACCAATTGCAGTACTTCTCTCTTCAACGCAAGACGCTCTTCGGTGTGTCCGAACTTCTTAATCTGCTTGTCGGAGTACTGCAACTGCGCGTATCAGCCTTTCGGCGTTCCTTCCGATCACATAGCTTCTTTGCCATCCTTGCAAGCCGCTCAGCTCAGCTCAGCGCTCTCGTCCCGACGCCAATTTGCGTGCAGTCTCGGCACACTTCGCGCTGTGCCGCCGCATTCTGGGCTCGTCTGCCTCCGTAGCAGCCTAGACGCACTCTTTGAATCGAGCGGCGTCGGGATTCGAACCGCCTTGATTCAACTTCGCCAAGCAACGACGACGACCAGCCACCGAAGCACCGCTCTGCACACGGATCATCCAGCAGTCCGCCGAGCAGGGTACCGCAGCAGCAGCAGTAGCGGCAACTGGCATCGTCTTTCGTCCGGCAGCCACAGCCTGAGGTCGAACCAGTCGCAGTCTCGCAGCGAAAGCCCCGGCTACACCGTTTCATGCACCGCTTCGGCCGGTTCTAGCACTCGTTTGCAACCACGTCCGCTCGAACGTGCCTACGTTGATTGCTTCTGATCCCCTCGATCGGCCAGGATCTACGAGCTTGCGCTAGCTCATCCAAGCATAACACATCCAACCGCACGGCTCACTTCGGTGGAGCCTCTCACACATAGTCAAGATGGGAAACTGTCTTTCCTCAACGGATCAGAAGGAGGCCAAGGAGAGGAGCGTGGCCATCGACAAGCAGATCGAAGAGGACAGCCGCAAATTCAAAAAGGAATGCAAGATCCTCCTTCTCGGCTCGGGGGAGTCGGGCAAGTCCACAGTCGTCAAGCAGATGAAGATTATCCATCAAAATGGCTACACAAAGGACGAGCTGCTCCTTTATCGACTCACCGTCATCAAAAACCTAGTCGACTCGGCACAGGCCATCGTGCTGGCGTTGCGCAAGTTCAAGATGGAGCCCGAGATGCCCGAAAATCGCGAAAACGTGGATGCCATCTTGCAATACCGAGTGGATGCGGATCCGGGCGCCACGCTTGATCACGCCATGGCGAGGAAAGTCGACTCTCTGTGGAAGGATCCCATCATCCCTGCGATCATGGAGCGCAGCAGCGAATTCTACCTCATGGACAGTGCCGCCTACTTCTTCGACAACGTCAACCGCATAGGCCAGTCGGACTATGTGCCCAACGAGAACGACGTGCTTCGCGCACGTTCCAAAACCACTGGCATTAGCGAGACGCGCTTCAACATGGGCCATCTGTCAATACACCTGTTTGACGTGGGAGGACAACGCTCCGAACGTAAAAAGTGGATTCACTGTTTCGAGGCGGTAACGTCGATCATCTTTTGCGTAGCGTTGAGCGAGTACGACCAGGTGCTGTTGGAGGAGAGCGGACAAAATCGCATGGCCGAGTCGCTCGTGTTGTTCGAGTCGGTGGTCAACAGTCGGTGGTTCCTGCGCACCTCGGTGATCCTGTTCCTCAACAAGATTGACATTTTTAAGCAAAAAATCCCCAAGCAGCCATTATCCAAGTACTTCCCAGAATACAGCGGCGGACCGGATATCAACAAGGCGGCCAAGTACATTCTCTGGCGGTTCACACAGACGAATCGAGCGCGGCTCAGCATCTACCCACATCTCACACAGGCGACGGATACGAGCAACATCCGACTGGTGTTTGCGGCGGTCAAGGAGACAATTCTCACGAATGCGCTCAAGGACAGCGGCATTTTGTGATCTGCTAGCGCAGAAGCAGTGACCGGACGACGGTCGAGGAATGCTAGATGTACATGCTCGAGTCGGGTCGCTTTGGATAGCTGGCGCACGCAGCAGTGGCGTTCAGCGCGAGTGACTCGTAGATAGGAGACTTGCGATTGCTGCACTGACATCAACCTTTGATCCGCAACGGTTGCCGGCATGGAGCTGAAGGTGTGCTCCCTCTCTTTTTCACTTTCATGCTCTTGTTTTAATGGAAACCCTTTTTTTAACGCTTCTGTCTCTGTATTGTCGGCATGTTCACCAAAGGGCCACCATCAAGAACATGGTCACAGCTCTCTCAGCTTTTATTTGTCGCTCTCTCCATCTCTCTCTCTCTCTCGAGCTCTAGTACAGACAATTGCAGCACTACGTCGCCTCTAGAATGGCGAGCGCTTGGCACGATCTGCAAGCTAATGCCAAGATCAAGAACGGCGTCTTTGACCTTCATCGAGACAGAACGTGTGAGAAGCGCATCGGTGGCGGAAGGGAGCGCATTCTTGGCTCGAGGTTGGCGTCGGGCCTGCCGACCAGACACAAGTGCATTCTCCTCTCAGAGGTCCCTGCGTCGCTGCTCGCCCCCACATGGCGCGTCAATGCAGAGGCTTCTCCGGAGATGGTTGTGCCGCTCTCGCCTTGGCGCACGGCTGTTTCGAAGCAGGGAAAAGAGACCGCGTTGCTCGCTGTTTCCCACGCTCTGAGCCGTTTCGCTGGACGTTCCATCCCACCGGCAAATGCGCCGTCGTGACGAGGTGGAAAGAGAGCGCAAGCACCAAGGATCAGGAACAAGACTCTTGTTTTGACGCAAAGCTCGACCCACAGCTTCCGCCGGACATGGGAGAGGGAGAAGGGAAAGAACACACCGGCTGCAGAAATGATCGACTCTACAGAATAACGAGAGTGCGGATCAGCCGTGTTTTCCTTTGTCCAGAGTGCACACACGTACACAATTCTTGCTTATCCGCAAACGGCCTGGTGAACCCGGAAGACGAGCTTCCGCCTTCTGACCTAGTAGCGTCGGAGCGGTGGCCGGTTCCTTTCATGGCATTGCCCCGTCGTGTGCTGCCGCGATCCAACGCGAGTATCGGTCGTCGTCATCGTCCTCTTGGCCGCCGTGCCTGTCGCCAATCACTAATCTGCACTTCGAACCTTGTATGCGAGCACGTTCTGTGAGCCTGCATCGCATCTACTGTAATGCAAAGTTCTTTTTTGCGTAAATTTTATCTCCTCTCCTCTCCATTGTCCCCTTACCTGCGTTCGCTAACCACTGCTTGATCTGAAACACGAAGGACTTGCCATCGCATCACTAGTATCCGAAGCCTCGAATCCATCTCTATTTCTCGATGCATGCCAACGGAAAGCAAGGCGGATCACCGAACCACACAGAACCCTGCTCCTGCTGCTACAGTAAGTTACGCAAGCAGTTGCAGCTGCAAACTGAGCTGCAAGCCGGGTTTTTGGGCCGAATTTCGCTCTCTATTTTGTTCGGCTGCTTTGAGAAACAGAAAGGGGGTGTTTTCATGCTTGAAGAGCTGTGACTGCCGAACCACTTGCAGCAGCTTGAGGAACCAAAGAATGCAAATTTATTATAGAATGGAGAATCGCTTCTCGAGCATCGCAGGAAAATGGGCTCGGTCGGAGCGCCTCGCCGACTCTGCTTGGCTCGGCTGTCTATTTGTGCTTCGCCTCGTTGCTCGCTTCTGAGTTGTGTTCCTCGGCCACTTTGACTTTTTCTGTGTGCCAGCTGAGAGAAGTGTGCAGTTAGCTAATGCAGCTCGTGCAGCTCGTGCAGCTCAGCTATTGCTTGCTTGCTGCTAGCTTCTCACAGCGGTCAGTGTCTCAGTCTCGAGTCTCACTCAGTCTCTCACTCCCTCGCTGTTCGCCTTCCAGTGGATCCTTTCTGCCTCGCCTTCCCCCTTGCCCTCGCCCTTCCCTGTTCGGTCAAGTGTGTCTTCTGCACCTCTCCGTCTGAGTTTTTCTCGCTCATCCTTTCAAGCCGGTTCTTGCACCACAGTACGCCGCCGCACCTTCTTGACCCCTGATCGTCGGTGATCTTTGGCCTGAGGTCTTTCTGCTCCTCCTTGCCCTCTCCCTCTCATCCACTCCTCATCATCCCTAATATACCGTCTCTACCTTTTCATCTCGACCCCCGGATCCTCACTGTAATCACGTTCTTTCCATCTCCGCCGTGGCTGTAGTCTTGGATCGTCGCAGCCCCAACACCCATTCACCCGGATCTCTACCATCGACACCCTTCTCTCGCTCGTTCTATCTCATCATCACCGATGATCTTTCTCTAGCCGCCATTACCGCTCTCACATTTGCTTCCTCGAAGCATATCTCGACTCACCACATTCCAACGCTTTCTCATCCGACCTCCTCCTTGCCATGCGCGACCAATCGTGTCGTTGTGGCTGTGGCTTGAATGCTGCCAGCTCAAGCCGCGCTTCGTCAACCGCGTCGACTCGCGTCGCAACTCGCCCACAGCAGCCACGCGCTTCCAGGCGGTCGCGTTCAATCGCATCGACGATCTCCAAACCCACTCCTCAGGAGGACGTGTATCATCACGTCTCGGAACCTCTCCTGCCCGCTTGCAGTGACACTCGCGATCAAGCTCGGAGGCAGCCGCCTCTGACCTTGAAGTACAACATGCGTTCATTCTGCGGCAACGTCAGCGTTTCGCTTTTCATGATCGTGCTGCTCTGCTCATGTGTCACCTCAATTGTAGCCTCGACGGTTCCTGCTGCGACCGCCACAAGCGGCATCAACAGCGCCCTGGCTGCCTCGAACGCGAGCGGCCTCGCCTCCCCCACTGCAACCCCATCTCCGTCTTCTGTTGCGCAAGACGCTAACAAGCAACTCGTCGCTGCGGCCACCAACGCCGCTTCCTCCAGCGCACCTGCCAATCACAACGTCAACATCGGAGTTTCACAGCCCACCATGTGTCAGCCCATGAACATCACTTTTGACCCTAGCCGCGGTACGCCACCGTACACCGTCATGATCAGCTTCGAAGACTATTGGCCTGTTGTCATACAACTGCCCGACACTTTCGACGATGCCACCAAGGCTCTGTGGCTCTACCAATTCGACATGCCCCTGTTTACCGGAAACACCACCAACCCCTCGATGATCGTCTCAGTCACCGACTCCACCGGTCTCATGTCCAACTCTTCCAGTTTTGTCCAAGTGCTCAGTCCTACCAACGGTGCCACCTGCACCGCCTTCCAGTACACGAGCACTTTCACCTTCTACACAGAGGGAACCGCCTCCATGTGTCAAGACTACGATATCTTCTGGAACGGCAGCTTCGCTCCTCCCATGACCGCTATCTTCTTGCCCGAGGCCGCTCCGCCCATCTCCGTGACCGGGGCTTCCACGGCGACAGACAGCATGAAGTGGCTCATGGCCATGGCAGGAGGCACGCGCTTCCTCATGACCATGGGCGACAGCCGTGCGAGCTCTTACAGCGGCGGCGTCTCCAAGCTCAACATTGTCGCCCTCAACGAATATATTAGCGACGACTGCATCAACCAGGCCAATGATCCGCACAAGCTGTTTGCTCCCACCACCACCGCAAGCCCTGCAAACATCTTCCCGGACGCCACCACGACGCTCGCCTCCCTCACCACCAGCGGCGGCAATGTGGCCACGGTCACCATCATCGAGACCATAAAGAACGGCCGAAAGGTCAACACCAACAAGGGAGGGCCGTCTACCACAGCGTGGCTCCTCATCATCATCTTTGTCTTCCTCATGGTTGCCGGTGTTGGCGCTGCTGGTGGCTGGTTCTGCTTCAGAAGATTCCAGAGGCGAAAGCAAAACATCCGCGCGTGGGACCTGCCCAAGGATGATCCATCTGTGCCCTTCCGTGCCGATCCCAACTTGCCCATCGCGCCGGGCGTCTTTGGCCGAGCCGTGACCGGCAACGATTCAAGTGACACGAGCGCACGTGGAACGGGGGCGACAGCAGAACATCAGAGCGTCTCGGGCGTCAGCGGTGTTGACCCCGTCTCTCTTTCTTCACGTCCTCTTGCACGCGCGCCCTCGGCTCGTGGTTCGTTGCGTAGCTGGACTTCGAGTGCTTTTGACCATCTGCAGAATGGCGGCCGCCATTTGACTTTGTCCGCAGACGATTACGCCATGATGGAGACTGCTCCGGCTTCTGGAGGTATTGCCCTGTCGGATGCTCGAGGCGGTGCGAATAGCCACTACCCGCGCCCTCCTTCCGACAGCTCTCGAGATGCCTGGTCGCCCACCGATTCGGTCGCTCGGCCGTTTGGCTTCTATTCGGACGACCCGCAGACGCTGGATGATGGCCTCTACCACGAGATGCGCCTTCAGCGTCACCGCACAGGAAGCCCACCTGTGGCATCGCGTACGCCGAGCTCGGATGGTGCCTCGATCAAATCCACGCGCGTCGGCCCGGGCCCCACTTACCGACCCGATGCGGCCTCTCAAGCGGCTTACCAGGATCTGCTGGCCTACAGCACCACCTCGCCTACCAGCGGTGTTGAGCGCCCTTTCCCGTTCAGCGCCGCACGCACGCAGACTTCTGGCTCCGGTGTTTCGCCTACCTCTAGGACACACGGTTGGGCAGAGGTTTTGGAGCGCGGCAATGCATCTACGCAAATTGTGCGTCACGCCGACGCCGGGCTCCTGCTGGACGACAATGACGATGGTGACGAGCTCATCAATCTAGGACAAGGCCGACTGATGGAACTGCCTCCTCAGTATGACACGATTCATCCAAGCGATAGCAGGTTGCAGCAGAGAGCTGCTACCCACGCACGGGAGCAGCCTCGGACCCAAAACCCGTTCGCCTCGCCCCAAATCAGTGCCATACGATCCCACACACATGGCCTTACTTCGATCGATATTTCAGATGCTACTCTCCATCGTCCGACCGAGGTGCACGCCGCCGATTTGGTCGACGAGAACGATGATGAGTCGGCCTTTTGGGCGCATTAATCCTATCGATCAGCAGTCGACTTCTCCGTATACATCCAATCACCGTCTTTTGCAATTCCTTACATTGTTTTGATCTTCGGACCACACCACATACCCAGCCAGTATCAGCACCTTTGTTGTATGCTGTCATGGCACGGATTCTCGATCTTTTTTTCTTTTTTTTTTGGACTGCGAGCCGACCTACGCCGTCGGCCGGCAACATCACCACTTGTACACTAAGGCTCGCGCATCCTTTAGCTTTGCAAATTTAATCAAACGATCTCAAAACACTTGAGTCAAGCCCCAGCGGCGTTTGGAAGCAGTCTTGCTTTCGTTGCTGGAGGCGTTTCAAAGGGTGTGTTTTGTGCTGTCTGTTGCTGGTGTTGAGAGTCGAATTTGGGCTCTTGGTCTTTTGGGCTTTGTTGTACAGGATTGCTGAGGTGATGTACGAAGAGAAGGATACGAATGACTATGACTGCTCCAAGGCATTCTTGACCAGCTCAAATGTGGTAAATGTAGCGGCTGCAGCCGGGATGGCACGGAGCAGGGTTGGACTCAAGCCGACCCAGAACGCTCTCGCGCCCTCGGTGCTGTAGATCCGAGTTGCCTCCTGCGAGATGTATTTGAACAGCAGCGGACCGCCGAATCCTCTGGGCAGTGGGGAGTCTGTGAGCTGGATCCTGCTTTTGAGGACGTCGAGTGGGTAGCAGGCGAGCCAGTTGAGGATGCCGCCGCACGAGCCGCTGAGCATGAGCGCCCAGATTGGCAGGTTGGTCGCACCCTGCGTTGTGCTTGACGGCAAGTAGGTGCGGAACGCGGACTTGGCGAGCTCGAAGCCGGTGTAGAATCCGGCGTAGGCAGGCACCTCGCGGGCGACAGTGACCCAGAATCCGCGCATCACTCCGCGACGGATGCCGTACTGCGTGTAAACCGCGCGTGCGACGCTGCTCAACTTCCGCCCCTCACCCCCACCACTCGCCGTGATCTGCGCCTGCATCCGGATCTTGAACAACTCAACTGGACTGGAGAGGATCGAGTTGACACCCCCCGCAACCGCACCCGCTGCTGCAATCTGCCCTGTCGTCAACCTCTGCGTCTCCGGCGATATGAGTCGTTTCGAGGTCTGAAACGCTGTAAACAGCAGCGCGTTCTGCGCAGCAATCCCAATCAGCGGAGATGCCATGCCCTTGTACAGCGCAAGTAGGCCTTCGGTTGCTACGGTCCGTGTCAGCACTTCCATCGGCCCGCGATACGTTCCTGGCGCTGCGATCTGCGAGCGCACCTTGACCGTGTCCAGTGGTTGCCCCACCATGACCTGGGCGCCGCCTGCGAGCGAGCCCGCGACAAGGTCGACGGTGGGGAGTGTGAATGGCGGCCATGGGTCGTTGATGCGTTCAAACGACATGGTGGCGCGTGTGAGGGGTTGTGAAGGGTGGATAGTGTGTGGAAAGGACAAAGGGATGCTCGCGACCGGTCGTCGGTTATCTATTAAAGCGGCTTCGAGAGCCTGTTTGCGGTTCGTGCACAGCACGTCATTTCACAGTTTGCAAAGAGGAATTCCAATCCACCACCGCCTGCCAACCTCCGCACAAGGTAGACTCACACGAGCTAGCTAGCGCACATTGATCCTCGACACTATGCCTTTACTCACTCTCTCAGCTTAGCCTCACTCCACGATTGCTTACAATCTAGTCTCCAAACCACTCCAGGCCTCTTATGCTACACCAACATTGTTCGGATTTGACCAATAGACAAGAGTGAATGCGGCTCAAGACAAAGGTACAAAGTTTTCCCTTTCGACCCACCCCGTAACACCGTGTTCAGAATGCCCAAACAGATGCGCATCGTCCTGGTCAGCCACCCTGAACAGGTCTCCCACCGCATACTCGACAAACGGATATCCATTCTTGCTTGCAGTGCCCCGCGATGCGGCAGAAGGGCTGTTCGACACAGCTGCCATTGTCCCCATCACCTCTCCTGCTTTACCTGACGAGGTCGACGCTGCTCTCGCCGGTCCATCCTGACCAGCAGATGCGTTTGCGCTGCTAGGCGACACGCCCGTCTCCACACCAAACTCGTGCGCCGATGCAGAATCAAACACGGCATCAGACTGACCAAAGAAGCCCGAGTTGAACATAAGTGCAGGCAGCGTTGGAGGCGCTACAGGCTCGCCAACCGCAGGAGACTCGTCTACTACCGGCGTATCCTTGCTGATGGGCGTGGGCGGGTCCGAGCTGAGACCGTCGACGAAGCTCTCGTGAGCTGTATCTGTAGACTGCGAGTTTTTGCGCGAGCCTACCGCTGAGCTGCTACCCACCGATCGAAGGAGTCCAATCAGACCGCCGCCTGACTTGGCCGTACGAAGCGTCGGCTGCTGCTGGGAAGAACTCGCAAGTGGAGCCGGTCCAATCGGAGCAGGCGATCCGAGCAACGCCGGCTGACGCAGCTGCGGCGACACCGACGTGCCACGATGCGAACCCAGAGGTGGTGTAGCGAGCGGACTTGGACTCGCTCGTGCACTGATGGCATCGAGCATCTCTTCCGATCCCGCTGCAGTGATCGATTCGATCTTCTGGCTCATGCTGCTCGCGTCCGGCACGCTGGATGCAAATTCTGGTTCGGGCAACGCTCGCGTCGACTGCAGCGGCGAAAAGTGGGTCGTGCTCGATGGACTTAGGTGCCCCGCTGCGAGCGAATCGCTGTCCACGCTCAAAGACGCCGAGCGAGACGGGCGCTCTTCAACAATGGGGCCGCTAGCGATGCCGCCAACGATCCCCAGCGACTCGGCAAACTCCGCAATGTTGCTATGCAGAGGCCAGAACATCTTGACCGGGTTGAGGTGTCGCATCGACTTTTCGTCCGTCTCTGCGTTGAGCGCGATGTCTGTATTGCCCTCGGGTCCATGACTCTGCCAGAAGCCGATCAAGGCGCGATGGACGCGAAGGTGGTAGGAAGCTTGTGTGCGAGAGAGCGATTCGATGCACAGGTCCAATAACGTCTGTACGCCGTAGTTGAACTGTGGCAATTCGTTCATCAGCTGCGTGTGGAGCGCGATGAAGGCAGTCGCGCTCTCGGTGAGCTTCTTGTCCACCGCTTTGGAGCCACCGCGGGCGATCTCGGCTCGGTAGCGTGTGTAGTCTGGTTCTCGATCGTCGCGCTTGGCAATGACCGATTGCGGCAGGGCAAATAGCGCTGTGATGCGTTGCACCGCAGGAGTCAGACTCGAGCGTATCTCGACGTCGAGTTGTGCCCAGAACTCGCCGAGCAGCGTTCCCTCGATAAGCTGAACATAGGCGCGCAGGCGATTCTCGGCTTCAGTGCCCGCAGTGATCTCGTCGACGGCATACGCATGGCCCCACTGATCGAGGAGACGGAGCTGAGCTACGTGCCCATCTTTGACGCTCGATGACCAGCCAATGCATCGCCTTGCGAACGAGCCCGTCGCCTTCTCCAGCTGTCGGAACTGAACGACCAAGGCCTTGTACTGACCGTCATCGACGAGCACATCTTCCTCTGGGCCAATGACGAGCCTTTTCACCTTTTCTTGACGTCGCAGAAGCTTTTTTGTGGCACCGTGCTGCATGCGTTGACTGGTGCTACGCTTGGTGGGTTTGCCGCTCACAATCTGCTCGACGAGATCCTTACGTTTCTTGACTTCGTTGATGTTGTCTGCCACCTTCTGGATCTCGGCCGAGGCTGCCGACAGACTCTCCATATCTGGATGCTTGCTGCTCGTGGACGCCAGGATTTGCGACAGGAGCAAGGGGTATTTGAGCACACGCTGCACCGGTTTGATAAGCAGAGACGACAGATCCCATGCATTCGTGTACGCCCGTGCCGCCTGCGTGCATTCGCTGAGAAAGGCGCCGACCTTCGGTTGCGTAGTCAGCAGCTCCTGCAGCCTGGCCATAGAAGCCTCGTGTCGCGAGCAGTAGGCCGAGTAGACCTGCTCAATGCGTGGCATGAGCTTTAGGAAGGCTTGACCAACTCGATCTGTCTCTGATTCTTCGATCACCCTGCCTTGAGCTAGCAGCTGGCAAGCTTCGTCGGTCGTCCCGTTGCAAATCCTGCCGACTGCGCCCTCGAGAACGACGACCATCTCGTCTGCAAAGGCAGCACACGTCTCAAGCTGCGCGAAGATGATGCGTACGTCGCTTGCGCTGAATGGAGCATCGGACGAGCCAGCAAAGCCAGGCGAAACGATCCCTGATGGCGTGGAAATGGACGGCGTCGCGGGCATGGACGAGAACGGCGACACGCCAGCATTGGGCGGCAACGTAGGTGTGCCAGAACTCGGAGTATGTCCCGAGGCAGGGGACAAGGCTTTTCCGTCGATCGAGAAATGAGGTGGCAGGCCTCCGAGTGTGGGATGACCTGAGAGCGCGAACTGGCTCGTGTCCGTGGTCTGCGAGCTCTTTGAAGACACAGTGAACATCGAAGAGCGATTGCTTGGATTGCTCGATGTAAGTGAGGCCGAGGATGCCGTCTGGTTGACCGAGCTCGGACTGGCGAGGGTTGCATTGGCTGTTGCGTCCGCTGATGCATTGCGGAACAGCGCTCTTTGAGGGAGAGGGCTTTTCCCGCGTTGAAAACTTGGTCCAGGGCTGACGACGGATGCGCTTCCACGCTGCTGCAAGTGCGGTTGCGACGATCGGCTGTGGGTGGATGGTTCGGGGGATGTAAGCTGCGAAAAGATGCTTGCAGACCGAACGCTCAAGGGCGACAGCGGCGCCGTGATGCCGGCTCTCATCTTAGCCCTTGCCAGGTAGATGTCTCGAGCCACAGCGAGATCAGACGCATAAGCCCTCTCGGTTTCTAGCAGTTCGCGCAGAACGAACCATCGCTTGACGAGCCGCTTTTGCTCCTGCGAAAGATCATCTTGCGGGATGGACCAAACCGGAACGGCAAAGCTGG
This sequence comes from Sporisorium exsertum, assembly GCA_928724755.1. Taxonomy (NCBI): domain Eukaryota; kingdom Fungi; phylum Basidiomycota; class Ustilaginomycetes; order Ustilaginales; family Ustilaginaceae; genus Sporisorium; species Sporisorium exsertum. Next base: position 48,911 of record CAKMXK010000030.1, on the reverse strand, counting down.
GGCTGCGTGGCAGGAAGCCGCTGCCGTTGTTGCCGAGTTGCGGGGTCAGCAGATGGCCGGAAGCCGGCGACAAGAGGTCTCGGGCAGTGCTGCCTGACGATGATGCGGAGCGGATCAGGTGGCCTGGACCTGTGCGATGGCCACTGGAACCGGGTGTGGTGAAACTGCCAGAAGTACGAGGTCCCGTACTGGACGCGGCTTGAAGGTCAACGACGGAGGTTCCAGGACTGACACCACTGGTGTCCTGCAAAGGCGAATGCAGGCTATTTGTGGCAGCATGGTCCGTGGCAGAAGTAGACGCTTCGCTCTCTAATGGTCCGTCGTAGAGTCTTCGAATGACGGGCCGTGAAGAAGCATCTGGTTTCTTCGACTTGCTGCTCCTTCCCAGTCGGAATGCCCCGGAGCTCGTGAGCGTGCCACTTGCATCATTGCTGCCTTCTCGATGAGTGATATCACGCGCGAAGGATAAGATCTTGCTTCCTGGCCCCTCCTTCTTCTTGGTGCCCGAAGAGGTTTCTGAGTGGAGGGAAGGCGTGGAAGCACCCATGCCGAGAGGATTCCTCAGGTCTGTGAACGAGCTGGTGGCATCGCTTGCAGAGCGCTCGTGCCTGCTCGGCATCCATCCCACAGTAGAGTCGGTGGACGGTGCTCGCGAAAGCTGCTGTGTGGAAGCAAAGGACGCTTGTGCGGGTGAAGAAGAGCTGCTGTGTATTCCATGCGCCAAGCCAGGCGAGCGCGATGGGACCTGTGCGAGAGGTGCGTCGTGCGACGCGGCAGGGTCTCGGGACAGGAAGTAGTCGCCGCTCGCCTGCCTCTCCATCGGTGAAAGCTGAGCCACATCCGATGTCGGAGTGTGAAAGTCGGTGAGAGACGGCATAGACCCTGATGCCGACAGCGGACGCCTGGATGCGGCGTCCTTTGATGCGGGGCGGAGCAGACGATCATCGGCTATTTTAGCCATCGAAGGACCGGGGAATACGCCGGTTGTGTGAGCAGCAGAGGGAGAATGGCCAGAGACCGAAGGTGTGCTGGTGACACTGGCTCCAGACGGTCTTTGCTTGCGCAGTGGGTTCTTGGGCGGAAGTCCCGGCCGCCTTTGGTCGCCAGGAGAAACTGCTGTCGGCAAAGCAGTCGATTGGCTTGCGTTGGATTCGAAACGTGCGATGTGCGCCATTTCCGGTGTGTGATAGATTGCGCCTTCTTCCGAGATGGCATTGGCTACCATCAGAATGTCACGCAAACTAGAGAGGGAGCCTGAATAGGCGTGCCCGCTGTCGGCCGTTTTGGGCCGGCTTCCTCGCTGTGTCGAGCGACTGGTGAACGAAGCGCCTAGAGAGGGTGATGTGGCGGGACTGCCTTGCGCTGTAAGGGGACGGCGAGCCGAGCTCTGGCGGGGCGAGCTTGTCGTACGCGGCTGTATCTGAGGGGAAAACGCATGATCGGACCCCGAGCGTAGTCTTCGACGTGGAGACGCGGGCACGGCTGGGTGCGAAGAAAGCGATGCTGCAGTTTGTTCAGATATGGTCTTCGAGGGGGGTACAATGGATGGACTGCTGCGTTCGGCGTAGCCATGAAGGCTGCTGCTCCTAGGGGTGCGAGATCGAGGGCCCGCATCCGCAGGCGACGCTACCGTCTCTTGCGAAGCAGCACCCGGCTGGATCGGACGCGACTTGATCGTAGGTGAGCTGGAGTCTTGGCCATCCGCCTTGGCAGCGGCTTTATATGATGGCGAGCGCTGCAGCTTGGGCGATCCTTCCAAGTCGCGTTCTGTCACCGCAGGCAAGAGGCTGATGGCGTTCTGCACCTGTTCGCCTTCGGTTGCCAGCGAAGGCGGGCGAAGCTTTAAAGACGCCGCGTCTGCACTAGTCAGCTGGTCCGAGGCCGCTTGACGATATTGAATCCCTCTACGACCGCTTATTTGCTTGTAGATGGGAGCGTTCCTGGCAGCCTCCTCGGCATCAGAGTTGGTGAGAGGATCCAGAGGCGAAGGAGGGACCGAGTTGGAAGTGGATGCGGCGGAATCCGAATGTATAGATGATAAGGACGGCCGCTTGAGGAAGGCGGGCTTTTCTTTGAAGCGCATCGTCTTGCGGAGGAAGCTGGACGCGCTACTAGACTTGCGAGCGGTGGCAGCGTTGGCATTCAGATCGCCGTTTGTGTGCTGGTCTGTGCCATCGTCATCGCCGCGATCATGCGATTGAGAAGATTCTGCGTAATGCGACAAAGGTTTGTTTGGGTCGAGGAGCTGGCTGTTGCTACGATCTCGCGCGATGTGGTCACTGTGCGAGCCTTCCGAGTGAATGGAGGGCGAAAAGTGCGGAGATCTCGGCGATGGCGTCTCGGTGCCTGACCCGAACGAGGATGCAGTTGACGATGCCGAGTTGGTGGACTTGAGGCCGCCAAAGATGCGAGAACGCAGACTGAGCTTGGAAGGGACTGGTGCGAGCGTCTTGGATGACGCCAAGAAATCTCCAGGCTGCGCGGCTACGCTGGAGGATGAGGCCTGCGCATCGACGGAAGGCTGCGATTTGGACGGCTTGGTGGGGCCAGTGCTGCTCTTTGAGCGCGGTCGAGTGAAGGTTGTATCATCGGGCCGCTTCAAGACGTTGGTGGACCTGGAGGCGGAAATGGATCTTGGCTTGGGGTCAAGTGTGTCACTCGTTACGCTCGTTGAACCGGCGTGTGAAGGCTGAGCCCTTGTGTTGGATGCACGGGATGAAGGCGGGTCGCGAGTGGGCGAAGTGGGTTCCTGCCATGAATAGGCCGAGAGGGACCGCATGGAATGAGACGATGACGAGGCGGGCTCACCGGCACTGCTATCATGCTGAGCTGAGATAGATCGTTTGGTGGGAGTTGCATCGTTTCGATGGTTTTGTTCTCTGGTTGCGGCCTTGTGCTTGGGCGGTGGAGCACGATAAGAGCCATTGGAAGACGAGTGGGCTGCTGCAAGGTGAGTGGGTGACGGCGAGCGCGGAATGTGTGAGAGACGGCCGGGGTCGGCGTGTAAGCTTCCCTGGCGCGACTGACGTGGCGATGTCAATGGCGCTTCGAATGAGGAGTAGAAGGAGACGGGCGAAGCATTTCGCTCGCCATCCTCACCGCGCGAAGGTCTTCTTGGTTTCTGCTTCGGTGTTGACGGGCCGATGCGGGAGTTGCTGCCCACCGAGCGGATCGATTCTCTGTCTGAAGCGGTGCCCGCGGCTTCTGAGGCAGAAGCAAGGATAGAGGAACGAGAGCCGCGACGATGACGCGAGCTGGCTCCGGGTGGGCTAGCCAGCGACGGTGGATCGAAGGGAGAGTCACCGACGCCGGGCGCCGCGCCCGGCACCGAGAGCTGATTGCCGTAAGACGGTCTGCGTGCAGGGGAAGCAGCGATGCTGGAGGGAGAGAGGCTGCGCTGAGGGCGCGGAGTGGCTTCGGAGATCGGCGAGCGCGAAGAAGAGGGTATCGAACGAGGCGAAGACAGTGTGACGACGTGCCTAGGCCGCTGAGCGAGCCAAGTATCTGCGCAGTGAGCGTTGTGGTGGCAGCGGTGAGTATGGTGGCAGCACTTTCACCGCTGGAAGTTGCAGCGTCTAAGAGGTGGTGGTAACAAGGTTCGATAATTGGATCAAAAGATGGATTGCATCTTTGCCGAGTACAATAATGCAAGCCAGTCGTAGAGGAGCAGCGCTGATGGCAGTCAAGGCCGGAATGTCTGTCTAAAGTGCCGCAGAGAGGAGAGTCAGGACGAGCGAGGAAAATTCTTGTATCGAGGAATGTGATGAAAGGATGATGGTGACAATGACAAAGTGATGAGAAACTGATGAGAATGACAATGAGATTGGACTGGGAGATGAAGCATCGGGGATGGTCCGATGCACTTTGGCTGCCTTGGTCTGGAAGCAGGCCGATTGTGGTTGCAGCGGAATCGCCGGTGCAGTGCAGCGCAGTCACAGTGAAAGCGAGCAAGTCACACAGTGGCGGGACGAGAAAAATGCACCTTTCCGCTCGTCTGAGCGCGAAAAAAATAGCGTCTGCGGCGGCGGCGGCGGCGGCGACGTCTCGCGGTTGTGTGTGTGAGCTGCGCGTGTCTGACTTTGGAGAACAATCAAAAGGAGCATCTCGACTTCATGCAAGCCATGCAGGTCTGGAGGCTCCGCATTGCATCCTCCGCCTCGTTGAAATGAGACATCGGGCACGGACGATCCTAGCCTTTTGTCTCTCGAGTGTGACTTGAACTAGATTGCTTTGAGGGTAACGACCATTACTTCAGTGAGGATAGCACTTGTACTGACGGGCGAAGCCGACTCTAGCTTATGCATGTTGCAAAGCCAAAGTTCTGGACTTCGCACTGCAGCAGCGCCCTGCGTGCGCTGCTGGATTTCAAAGAGGAAGCCAGCTTTTCCGCCCTTTCCTTTCGATGCTGCGCAATGTCGATCCTTCCCGCTCTCTCCAACAAGTCGTTGCGGTAGCATGGAATCTTGCTGTGCTCCGAATCGAAGCGATCATGAGAACAACAACGGAGCTTAGTAACCTCACCTCCAGCAGCGCCAGCAACACGGCTGCAGAGACGAGACAGCATCGACGTCCGCTTCTCTACCGCTTCTGAACCCGGACCGTCATCGACCATGTCTGCCTTTGCCGCAAAGTCGGTGATTCCGACTCTGAATCGGAGAATCCCTTCGTCCGAGGAGGCGCTTCGCGAGCTCGAGCCCGTAGATGAGCAGCCAAAGACCACACAGCCCGTCGCCGGTCGTTCGCGTTTCTTGAAGTGAAACAACTCGGACTCGGAAACCGACGGTAATTCGGCCGCAGGGTCGCTCGTTTGGGCTGATGCCAACGATGTCGAGCCACGCAGAAACGACAACAACATGGTGCCTACCTCTCGTTTCACGATGGTCGCCGCCCGCAGCGACGACGGCGACTCCGCAGAGGGAGTGACGAAGGTCGTCACATCTGTCAAGGCCCAGCGCTTCGACGACATGCAGACCTTCGTCAACCACATCGAGTCTGCCCCGAACTCTAGCTTCCGGACCTCGATCAACAATTTCTTTGACATCCTCATGCGTTCTATCGAGCGTTAGCGCACTTTGAACGAGCAGAACCCCGCCTTCTTCTACAAGGTCATCTCCCAGCTCGGCCATTTCCTCAACGAGTCCGCCGCCAAGAAGAAGCATGCCAAGAAAAAGATGAAGGCACCCGTCGCCAAGGCCATGAACCGTAAGAAGCAAAAGCTCAAGTAGGTCATCTAGGAAAACGACGAGACCATCGCCAGGCACCGCTCTGACCCCGACGGCTTCGAGGCCGCTACTGAGGCTGCCTCTTCTGGCGCAGTCCACCCCGCCGATGCAGAGACCGCCACCTCGAAAGGAAGAACGAGCGTCTCGCCGCTGATCTCGACCCGGGTCAACGACGACTTCTAGACCGTCGTGCCGCGTCGGTCGTACCGAGACCTTCACCTCTTAGCGTCTCTTCAAGAGCCTCGCCGCCATCCTAAAGGCTCGTGGTAAGAGGGGCACCGACGAAAACGAACAGCTCCGCAAGCTCCACAATCTTCGGGTGTTGCCGACTCCCTTACAAGAAGATTCGCGCCATCCCTGCCCTCGTTGCTGCCCGCTTCGACTACAACGCCTCGGCCAGAGCCTACATGCCTGCCGAGATGTGGGAGCCGGCGCGCAAGAAGATCAAGGAGATCTTCGCGCTGCTCACCATGAACCGCGACTACGTTGGGGGCGAAGAGACCGGAGACTACGACAACGAGATCGAGCGTCTCCCCGGCCAGAACGGCGAGAAGGACATTGCCTCTGTTCGAGGCGGCATCATCAGCAGCTTTGTCGACCATCTCGACGACAAGTTTACCAAGAGCGTTGCAAAACATCAACTCTTGGCGAATTCATCCAGAGCTTGTAAAACATCAACCGGCACACCACCGAATACGTCGACCAACTCTGCGACGAAATGGAGCTCTATCAGACCATCTTGCTCACGCAGGCCTACTTTGAGACCCAGTCCCAGACCGAGGGGCTCTCGCGCTGCACCATGCGCCGCCTCGACCTCGTCTACGCTAAGCAGGACGTCTTATCACGGCGCTCGCGTCGATGCTCGGCGAGGCGGCCAAGTCGTTCCAGTCCAAGCTCTTCCCCCCGCTGCGCGCGGCGCCGAGCAGGACGGCCCCGCCGTGCTCGTGCGTTCTCTATGCTACCTTTACCAGGCTCGCGATATCCAGGCCGTGCGCCCACAAACGCGCGCTGCCCTCCGCCACATCTACTTTCACACGCTTCACGCCGGCTACCACGTAGCGCACGATACATTCCTCATGTCGCACTTGCAGGGCTAGCTGGCTGACACAGCCACGCACCATGTACAACGGTGTCGTGTCGTAATGCAATCGGCATCTGCGCCCTCCGCAACGGCCTCATCAAGGAGTCGCAGGTGGCGCTGCTGGAAACTTTGCCACGGGCCGTGCGAAGGAGCTGCTTGCGCAGGGTGTGCAGAAGCAAAATCAGTTCAGCACCATCACACCGGAACAGGCTACAGTAAGCTTGAACGCCAGCTGCCCTTCCACATGCACATCAACCTCGAGTTGCTCGAGTGCAATTATCTGATCTCATCGATGCTTCTCGAGGTGCCTAACATGGCTCTAGCGAGCAACAACCCGAAACTGCGCAGGCGTGTTATCTCGCCACTTTTCCGTCGTATGCTCGACTACACGGACCGACAGGTGTTCTCTGGCCGGCCCGAGAATACGCACGAACACATCATGCAGGCGGGCAATGCACCCTAATCCTAAGTTCATCTTCAAAAGACGCGACGAGTTTGGCGCGGACTCGTCAAAGGTTACGTGTTTGCATTCGCTTTCGTACGCAGCTGCGATCGGACGTACGGCCAGCTTATCCAATCTTGAGTCGGTTTTTCACATAGTGAGAACAGCACGGAAGCGGACCTTGTTGGTGATCATGTGCTCAATGGCCTCATTGGCTTTGGCCAGAGGGAAGGTCTCGCACATGCACTTGACGTCGAAATGTTCGCTGAAGGCGACAGCGTCTTCCGAGTCGAGCGCGTGACCCGAGGGCCATCCGTGCACCGAGATACCTTTGGTGATCAAGGCAATCGTGTTGATGGGGACGTCTCCAACGGGTGCCAAGATAAGGACCTTGCCCAGCGCCTTGCATCCACCTACGAGGGGAGCGATGTGTTCCGGGTTGGGCGCAGTAGCTACAATCAAAGCAGCACCGCCCATCTTCTGGAGAGCCTCGGCGGCGTTTTGTTGGCTGGTGTCAATGTATTCGGTTGCGCCAAGCTTCATGGCAAAGTCCTTCTTGTCGGTGCCGCGAGAAAGGGCGACGGTTCGATAGCCCATCTTGCGAGCATATTGGACCGCAAGGTGGCCGAGACCACCGAGGCCCTGAACAGCGACAATCTCGCCAGGGGTGATGTTCATCTTGCGGATGCCGTTGTGGACCGTGACACCTGCGCACATGAGAGGAGCCATCTGGGCGGCATCTCCGTCAGCAGGCAGGCGTACAGCTGCTTCGGCCCGGAGAATGCAGTATTCGGCGTAGCCACCGTCTCGGGTGACACCGTTGATCACGGCATTGTCGCACATCTGGAAGAGGCCCTCGTTGCATTGACGGCAACTGCCATCATGACCGCCGTGCCAGCCGCCGCCGACGCGGTCGCCGTTCTTCCACTTGGTGACGTAGGGGCCGACTTCGACGACCTTGCCGACGATCTCGTGACCTGGGATGCGGGGGAGGGCGCCGAAAGCGCCCGCTTTCACGGCCGCATCCGCGTGACAGATACCGCAAGCTTCGACCTTGACGAGAATCTGGCCGTCTTCGGGGTGCTTGAGCTCAACGTCCTTGAAAGTGAGAGGCTGACCAGCTGCTTCGATCACGGCGACCTTGTAGGTCTTTGGAAGCGACGACATTTTCGGTCTTGGCGTGGTGGAGTTGTAGTTAGGCGCAGTTGGTGTGATGGGAATCGCAAGGATAGAGGGGAAGAGGGCTGGGCGATTTCAGATGCGAGAGAGCGAGCGTCGCTTTAAGTACGGCAGTCGTACCCTCCAGAAGAAGCAACGTAGATACGGCTAGCCGAGCACGAAGAGTGCACACGACAGCAACCCGGGGCAAACACACGCTTATCGGCAACGCTTGAGCCACGCTGCCTCTAAGCCTCCAAGCCACTCCACTTGTTCGGGGATACGGAGAGCTGTTCGAAACCGATAATGGCTGGCTGCTTTACGCCGCGGCGCGCGGCGAGACTCGCAGTTGTCGACGGCCCGTGCAATAAGACGGGAACGGGGCAACATCAAAAGCATTTCTTCGTATGGCTCGTACTTTGATGTCGTTCGACACCTCGCCTGCAGCACGGCAGCTGTGCAGATGCACGATTGTCAAGACATAGCCAAGATGTTTTCCGACACGCTTGCACGGCAGCAAGAAGAGCAAACCCATTTTCATCGAAAGAATCTCCACCTCCACCTCGGAACGTGGTTACCGAAACACTCGCCCGACAAGACAGACACACAACTTGTCGCTTGAAGCCGCTCTAACAAAGGTGGCATCACGAGTCGTGCGACAAAACCCTCTTCGCGCTATTCGACGTGCTGCAGCCGCATCAAGGCTGATTTTTGAGGTGACGTGTTTTGCTGATTCACCCTTTTGTTCAGCAGCTTGTTGGTTGATCTCTGAGCAACGAATGAGTCAGCCGCCCTGTACAGCATCAACGCATGCTGACAGCCTTCGTCCAAGTGTTCGGCTCGTGACTGGGCCACGGGTCGGGTACAGCAGCGAAGCAGTGCAGGTTCCTGTCATGGCACGCTGCTGGATCAGCCGGATGTCGTGTGTGTATGTGCGCGAGTGTGTTCCAAAGCTCCTGCAAGGGTTTCTCAGCTTTCTGCTCTTACCGAATCCAGGGTTGCTGAGCAGCTTCGAAGACTTGGCTTGTTTGAGACAGCTCAGCGCTCGAATCTTTCCTTATAAGAGCTCCCAGTGAGCCGACATTCGTCACGACACTTCCCATCAAAGCAAACATACCCTCGTACTTGCTCGCTCTGCCTTCTGCATCACACCACACCATCATCTACAGCCATGTCTAGCGAATCCATCCCGCCGAAGATGCGTGCCGCCACCATCAAGGACTTCAAAAAGGGTTACGAGGTCAAAGACATTGACGTGCCCACTGATCTCGGGCCCAACGACGTCCTCGTCAAGATCGCCGCCGCCGGCTACTGTCACACCGACCTGCAGGTCATGGAAGGTGTCTACGAGTCGCAAGGCGCCAAGCCGGGTCTGGTCGGATCGCACGAGCCTGTGGGCACCGTCGTCAAAGCCGGTTCCGACGCTGGTAAGTCGGGCATCAAGGTGGGCGATCGCGTCGGCTCGATCAACACGTACGGCTTCTGCGGCAAGTGCGACTCGTGCAAGCAGGGCCAGCAGCTCTGCGACAACCTGCCTGGCATGCTCGGACTCACCATCAACGGCGGCTTTGCGCAGTATATGAAGGCGGATGCCCGCGTCGTCTCCAAGGTTCCCGACAGCATTCCGTCTGATCAGGCCGCTCCGCTCTTCTGCGCCGGTGCCACCGTCTATGGGGCCTTGCTTGCTGTCAAGCCAGAAAAGGGTCAGTGGCTCGCCATGGTCGGCATCGGCGGTCTTGGTCACCTCGGCGTGCAGTATGCCAAGGCTATGGGTTGCAAGGTCGTCGCCATCGACAACCGCAAAGAGGGACTCGAGCTCGCCAACAAGTCGCCCGAACATCTCAAGCCTGACAAGACGTTCCTGATCGACTCGGAGGAGGCGCAAAAGAAGGTCATCGAGGAGCTCTCCGGCAGCTTCTACGAGACCAACCCAGGCGTCGACCGTGTAGTGATCAACTGCGAGGACCGAAGTCTCATCAAGTTCAGTCAGCAATTCCTTCGCAAGGGCGGTCAGCTTGTCGACGTGGGTCTGCCAGCTGATGGTCCCTTTGAGCTCGACTCATTCGCCATGAACTTCAAGGAGCAGACCATCCGAGGTCGGCTGATCTGCACACCTGAGCAGTGCCAGGACATGATCAATCTGCACGCCAACAACGGCTGTACCACGTTCATCGAGAAGACGTACTCGGTCGATGAGGCCAACGAAATGGCCGAACACTACAAGTCGAAGAAGCTTCAGGGTCGTCTCTGCATGGTATTTTGAGTAAGCAATCTTTGGGCCATCTTGGTCACGTCACATCTCTTTTGACATTCGAATATCAATTCATCGCAACTTGATGTCTAAATCGTTTCGTGCGAGTGGTTTGTCTGCGAGCGACACTTAATGAACGTCCACGGCCGGCTTTGTCCTTGTGCTTGTGCCTCCCAACTCCATCGCTCGGCTATCTTGACTCGGAATTGACGGGGGCGAGCTCATAAGCATCTCGTTATCGATCAGAGCGACAAAGATGGCCGGCTCCCGTGGGTTCGAAAAGGGTACGGAGAGAGGCACAGTTGGGTGATCGCTGAAAGACACTCATGAAGGAGATCTGATGGAAGCAAGTTCTGGGGATGGATAAGGTGGGAGAGTGCGACAAGCGAGTGGGTGTAAGACAAGGGAAAGCATGTCTTGGTCATGAGCTCCGCCTCGCGTTCATGAACGAAACAGCTTCCAACTGGATCGGAAGCCGTTGTGCAACAGTCCTCGCCACGGCTGCACTTTCGAAGACATGGAAGAAAGAGTGCTTCGACACTTCTGTTGCGCAGGAACAGCACGTCAGAGAAGACCGAAGGCGTGTCGCTCTCCTGCGAAACTGCAGAGTCAAACTGTTTTCCGGAGCTTTTGCGTCGAAGCTTTTTCGTCGGTCCGCGAGATGAGAGCCGATACGACGTTGTCTGGGCTCTTTCTAGATCACCCTCGGCCCCCCAAGCCACGAAGACAGTCCAGAGAAAGCTCCAGCGCCAGAAAATGTGGTGACGACGCTGGTCAAGAATCGGGCGAAGCGTCATTCACAACAGCTTTCCATTGAACGATAAGCGTACGATCTCAGGTGACGCAGCTGCTTTCGACACCGCGCGCCAGGCTCCGACTGAGACGTTGCGGTGTAGCCTCATACTTCAGTGTGGCTCTGACCTCTGTATCTTTCAACACTGCTCTCAATTGTGCCTCCTGTCGTGGACCTTGATCCCACAAATGCAAGTTGTGTGCAGTCAAGCTGAGCCACCGCAGCCGCACTGCTGCTGGATCGAGTGCAACATGCCACTGAGACAAAGTGGCCACGGCTTGCAACCACGCCTTGGATGCGGTCTCGGAAGAAGGAGGCAGGATAAGCCAGAACCTCAACCATAGCCGCAGGCGCGGTAGCAGCGGCAGCATGTGAGCATCGAGGAACAGACACCGGCCATAATGCGAAATGCGAAGCTTGAATGTTAACGCAAATCAAAGCTCTAAGCGGTGGTCGGGGCTGAATATGGGGATCGGGCGAGACATTCTTTTCCTTCGGAGTGTTGTCGCCGTCGACCTTTTCAAACCTCCTGATGGCGGCTGACGAATTGCTTCCTTGACACATTGACCCGCTTTTCAACACATTGGCCAGCCAGCCTCGACAGCAAGCACCCACAAAGTGTGAGCATCGGTCTTTGACATACAAACAAACGCAAGCGGCCACAGCTACGAACAGCGAAGGCCGGAAGCGGCCTCGTCAACGTTCGAACATCTACCGCTCCCTATTCGAGTATCGAGCAAAGAGCGTCCAGAAGCGGTCTCGCAAGGCCTTTCGCGGAGTTTGGATTGTATTGTATTTGTTCAAGCGCCAAATTTGAATTTGCTTGGCGACCAAGTCCAAGTGACGACGAGTACGAATTGCAAGCGCCTCATGGACCAGAACAGCGTGCAAATCCAACGTATTCTGTCGAATAGCGCCCTGCCTCTTGCGGCGACCGGACATGTTTCACCTCTGCAAGCCAGTTCTTCCTCAGCGTCTCCGCCGTCTCGCCATATACTCGCCGTGGTGTCCTGTGGCGGCTTGCTGGTTCTTGACAGGTATGGGACTGCCTTTCAGATCTCTAGATTTCGAATGCGAACAAAGAGTTACAAGCGGAGCTTTACAAAGCTGGGAGAAAGAGCAGCAGTCAAGGCTGCTCATGCTCTGGCTGCGAAGGACGAAGCGGACCAGCATTACTACTTTGTTCGCTTTGACCATGTGAGCTAAAGCTACGGCTGGGCGTCAATTTTTATAGCTGTCGTTCGAACTACAAGTAGGTCATACGGATCTTGCAAGGTCTATTATGAAGAAAGCACGTTGAGCTTCCATGTTCCGAAAGCTGCAGTGATACTCTTCAAGAGGACCAATCGCGTCTCTGCGGGTTCTGACAGGTGAACATGACTGCTTGCGTATACTGTCGGAAGCAGACACCGCGCTTGTTGAAGTGCGGCATGAAATTCGATCGACTTTGCATTCACGGGTGACGATCGAGAAGATTGACAACAGTTCAAAACTAGTGAGCGAGGACTCGAGCTTGGTCGGAGTTCCATGCCGTGTTCTAAAGGCCCTGCGTGCTAAGCGCCCTCGTCTAACTCAACATCCCTTCGTGTGAGTTCTTGCGGCTTCGTGCATGGGTCTGTGCCTTTTTCCATACATCGATGCCGTTAGCAGAGCTCGACGGCGAAGCCCTTCTTTTCCGAGATGCACTCGTTCTCGACTGTAGCCCCCCGCCGCCACCACTTTCGTAATGGTTGCTGCCCAAACAAAAGCTTACAAGCCCTCCTCTTGGCTTTCTGCTGGCCTCCCTCGTGGCATCTTTTCCTCATTTATCATGCCTGTGCCTGCATCTTCCCATCACAAAAGTTGGCGTTCAAAGTCCGCTTGCAGGTTTGTGACCTCGATAGCCGGCATTATGCCTTCTGAAACGTTGGGGTCGCCGTTTGACTTGGGCAAGTTCGAACTGCAAGTCGAATCTGACTTGGCAGAGTTCCTCTCTGGCATAACTACCTCTGACAGGCCCAGTTCGACCCTCTGCCTCCTTGCCGCTAGAAGCCCTCAGCAGATGGGTAAAGGGCTTATAGGGCTTATCAGCCCTGTACCGCAGCCAGCCCTGCAAAAGATATAACTATGCCCACTCGTCTCAATGTATCCTCTGCACCGTTTTCCTTTCCCTAACACCATATCAGATTGTGACCTCACCTCCTCTTTTCTCACTTTGCATCACTTGTGCAATCGAGCCAACCACCGAGAGCTGGCTTCTCTCGTCTTTTACACTACTTACTCCAACTCGACGCCACCTGCTGGACAGGCTCACTTCGACTTCACAACAGTCCACTCCCGTTCTACTCACAACAACATGCTGGCCCCCAAGCACATTGACACCGGCTTCGGCTCCTGCCTCGCTCCCATCGACCTTGAGGCTGCTAACCTGGCAGCTGAGCGCCTTCACCACCTCTCGATCAACCCTCCTACTCCGCAGTACCCGGTCGGCTCTTCACACGGGCCCGGCCTCCACCGTACCAGTTTCACCATGCCCATCGCCTATCCTCGTTCCACCTACTCCTCACCACTCGCTGGCGGCGAGTCACTCTCGGAGCTTCTGCCAGGCACGCACGAGGTGCTTTCGCAGAACGCCCGCGCCGTGGACTCTTGCCACTTTGTCCCCGTCATGGTGGAACCTACTCCTGGTCTCTACACGCCCTTTGCTCGTGGTGGTACTGACCCAGAGCAGCTCCGTAAGCGTCGTGTCCTGGTTGTGGAGCGCCGGATGCCCAAGCGCGCTCCCAAGAACCCCGACGCAAAGATTCTGTTCCTCACCCACGGTCTTGGCATTTCAAAAGAGTGCTGGATCCCCATCGTGGACGAGCTCCTGCGAACCAAGCCCAACGACATCGAGGAGATCTGGATGATCGATACGCTCGGTCACGGTATGTCGGCTGTCGTCAACCGACAGCTCGACGGCCCCTCGCCGCTCGAGTTTAGCGATCGCTGCGTTGACGGCAACGATCTTGCTCGCGATATTATTCAGTTCATCTGCTGCTTCATGCCCTCGACCCCCGCCTCGACCCGGGTTGAGCCCTCACGGACGCTCGACTTCCACCTTGCTCGCTTGCCAAGGAAGAAGCTCGCCGGTATGGGCCACTCTTTCGGTGGTGCGGCGCTGACGCAAGCCTCTTACCACTTCCCGGGCCTTTTCGACTCTGTCATCCTTGTCGAAAGCATCCTTGGCACTTTTGAGCAGGTGCCTCGCATGCACGCCGTGCCGCTGGCGCGGTACACGCTGCTCAAGAAGGACCGCTGGGAGACGCGCGAGGAAGCCCGGGCCGAGGCCGACACGGACAAGCACATGAAGCTGTGGCACCCCTCTGTGAGGGATGCCTTTGCTGCTGGTATGCTTACCGAGTCATTGACAGCTCCAGGCATCGTTGAACGTAGTGCCGACAAGGTCGCCGAAGCACTTGCGATCCGTGGCAACCGACCAGGTGTGCAGGTGTCGCGATACCTGCACTGCCTTCCCGCTCGCATTCCGGTCCTGTTTTTGTTTCGGCACACAAGCCTTTGCTCCTCCCGCTGGAAGAAATCTTCCACACTGCTCAAAGTATCCCCAACCTTCACTTTGAGGTGATGACGGGCACTCACAACCTTCCACACGAGCGTCCCATCGAGATTGCTCACCGCATCCTCCGCTTCTGGCGCGAGACCGACGTCTCTGTGCCCTTTCTCCGCGAATGCAGACTTTAGATCTTCTAACTTTCTAGGGCATCAGCTTTGCACTTTCAGTAGACAGACCACCTCCTCTCGTTTCCCTGGGTTCCTCGTCACCGCATTGTATTACTAGACACCTTTCCTCTTGCATATTCCCCGCGCGCGAGCCCTTGGTGTTGCGCAGTCTGCTTTTTGCACATAGAAGCGAGCGGCGAGCATTTGGTCGTCGTTGCCATCCCAGATATAACCTGCCTTGGTGTGTGCCGAATGATCCAGGAGATGAAGAGGAAGAGAAATGCTGCTGATGCTCAAAGGTCGAGAAAAGGGGTCCCGAAATTGTGCCTCTTCTCCTCGAATTTCGGCAGGTTAATTAGCGTCTCCGCGGGTTTTCGACTATGCCTCCCTCCACTCATGCAGTTGAGCTTGGACCGGCTCTGTTCATGACATGCCACGCTAACGGGGACGGAAGATCAGATCCGGCTATAGTGTAGCTGCGATTCGGGATTGCCGAGACTCATTGCTTCTCGTGTTCATTGGCATCCGACGCACATGCCCGATCGAGGCTACTAAGTCATCGCACAGCTGCAATCGCTCCTACATGCCACCACCATCATCCGCCAGACTACACTCCACGCAACAAGAACGAATAGGACCGGACGAAATTGACAAAGATGGCGGTGTCAACGAGAATTAACAAACGTATAGCGGCGTTGGCTTGGCACACGATTGCACTGGCGTCATGCACGTACGCGTTCATGTCGCTCGATGCATTGACTGACTTAATGGGCGTCAGCATGGAGAACGAATACGGAGGTGAGTACAAAGCTGCGTCGAGACAGAATACTGGCCACGACGTCTAGGAGACATGTATGCTGACCGCCGGTCACTTCGTTCGTCGCATTTTGCTATCACCGTCAGGTTTCATGCAATTCTTGACCATATGCGGCTTGACTGCAACGACAGCAGCAGTGTCACTAGCGTTGTTACTCGATGTGGTACAAGGCCCGGAAGGTAAGCATCCAATGAACCACGGCTGTCAGGCTTAATGCTGCAGGCGAGGATGAGAGAGTGGTGCAACTCAACACTTTATTGATTTCTCTTGTTGTCCATCGGTAGCTCTACTCTGGCTGAAGGACTTTGTTACGGCTGCGGCGCTACCCGCAGAGACGCTGATCACAGTGCTGTACTGGTCGATCGTGGCGATCAACAAGGACTTGCTGATGCAGCCCAAGAAAGTCATGGACCCAGCTAATCCAGGACAGGTGCTGCGAGAAGAGCCGATCGCAATCCCATTTCGAATCGACGCAAGCATGCATGCCTTCCCGGGCGTGTTCTTGCTGGTCGACTTTTTCATCTTCAGCCGGCGCTTTCCAAGAAGCATTTCGATGGTGGCCGTAGCTGCCGGAGTGTCAATAAGCTATCCGTAAGTATAGTGTCGGCCATGCTTGCAGCAGCGAATCTGGGCCACGTGCGCTGACAGCATCATGGGTCCATCCTTCTGTATCTCTTTTGGTCTGCTTCCTCTTGAATAGTCTCTGGGCGGAACGATGCGCCCAGAGGAACGGGCACTATCCATATCCAATGCTGGACATCCTGAGCACTCCTCAACGCATTGCACTCTACAGTGGAGTGGGCACAGCGGCATGCGTGGCCGGCTTTGTGCTCCCACGCCTCCAGGCAAAGGTGAAAGGGAAGTCATCAGCAGCGAGCTCAAAGAAAACAAGATGACCAGCGACGCTCGCTTGCGTTGCGTTTCTCGGAGCTTCTCCGGCCGTCGTCCAGAGCATGTCTCTGTTTGCGTGTATAGAGGATTGTGCTCCCGATCAATATGTCTTTCCACGATGGATTCAAGGCAGCTATCGTTGGCTGGCACACTCGACGACGTTCTTCACACCGTAAGCAACTCGGTTCCAAGGATCGCGCGAAGTTAGCAATCGGGGGTGCTTGCAATGCCAGATCGCCCGATTGGATACATCGCGCTTTCAACATGGCAAATTTTGAGAAATCGCAAATGGCAACCCTTATGCAGGTGCATCACAGCAGAGCTGCAACTTGTGCAGCCAAGAAAGAAGAAGGGTCTCTCGTCACACGCGAGTGTCGGTGGTGGCCGATAAGAAGAACAGTCTTTCTTGTCGTGAGAGCCTGCGACGCAGCTACACGACCGACGGAGCTCGTCCGTCCGAACACAACCGTGGAAGACAGCAACGGAGTGCTGGTCAATACTGTAGGCCCGATTCGGATGCCGTCCTTCGATGGACAGTCGACGCGGCCTGCTGAGCATCTGGTAAGATGGCGAATACGAGCTCCAAAATTGCGTGCTTTTGACGTGCTCTTTTTTTCTTCTCCACACCAACACAAGCTTCGAAGCACGTACAGTACTGTATGCCCGCTGACCGACGGCTCGCACACATCCAGGGACGAGCAGGCGGTCGTCGTCTCGTCTCGGCTTTGCTAAAGTAATGACCGAACACCTGACTGTCGAGCGAGCTAGCAGACGCGCGATCGTCCCCGCATGAATTCTTGCCTGGAAGAACCGTCAACGACGCTATCTTGCCTCCCACTTATATTACGGAGCTGAGCCACACCTCTCTTCCCCCCCACCGCCACCTCGATACGAACGAACTGGTAGATTTGAACGACATTGCAAGAGCACTGTCCGTCTACAGAGTGACTCTGCTTCACTGAGCCTCCCTCTCGCAACACTCACTCACCATGCCTGTTCAATCCGTCAACGGTAATGGCGCCATCAAAACCTCCGACTTTGGTCAGACCGTCTCGGCCAACGGCCACAGCGCCAGCGGACTCGCTACAAACGGACATCAGAACGGTTTTCACGCAAACGGGCAAACCGCTTCTTCCACCAGCGCGGCGGGTCCTTCCACACTAGCGTCTGCCAGCCGTCCCAACATCCTCTTCGTCATGGCCGATCAGCTTGCTGCTCCTCAACTTCGCATGTACAACGAGAACTCGCAAATTCTCACGCCCAACCTCGACCGTTTGGCTCAAGATGCTGTCGTGCTCGAGTCAGCCTACTGCAACTCGCCCCTCTGCGCTCCTTCGCGTATGGCGCTCGTGACCGGTCAGCTTCCCTCCAAGATCGGCTCCTACGACAATGCTTCTTCCATCAGCTCCGACCTGCCTACTTATGCGCACTACCTCCGCTCCGCCGGCTACGAGACTGTTCTCGCCGGCAAGATGCATTTCATCGGCGACCAACTCCATGGCTTTGAGAAGCGGCTCACCGCCGACATCTACCCCGGAGACTACGGCTGGGCTGTCAACTGGGACGAACCCGACCGAAGGCTAGAGTGGTATCACAACGCCTCCAGCATCCTTCAGGCCGGCCCCTGCGTCCGTTCCAACCAGATGGACTACGACGAGGAAGTTCTCTACAAGTCCAAGCAATATCTCTTTGATCACGCTCGTCGCCAAGCAGGCGATAGCAGCTCGGCTCGTCCCTTCGCGCTCACCGTCAGCTTCACTCACCCACACGATCCTTACACCATCGAGGAAGACTTTTGGAATCTCTACGAGGGCGTCGACATCAAAATGCCCGAAGTAGAGATCCACCCTGACGAGCAAGACCCGCACTCGAAGCGTCTCCGCCACGTTTGCGACCTCGATGGGCGCGACTTCACCCCGGAGCAGATCAAGCGCGCCAAACGTGCCTACTATGGCTCCGTCTCCTATGTTGACGCCAAAATTGGCGAGCTCTTATCTACTCTCGACAAGTGTGGGCTGCGCGACAACACCATCATTGTCTTCAGCGGAGACCACGGAGACATGCTCGGCGAGCGAAACCTGTGGTACAAGATGAGCTACTTTGAGAGCTCGGTCCGCGTGCCGCTCCTGTTCAACTTCCCCAAGATGTTTGCGCCTCGCCGTGTCAAGGCCAACGTCTCCACCATGGACTTGCTCCCGACGTTTTGCGATATTGTTGGTATTCCGCTTCATCCTCAGCTGCCCCTTGATGGCATCAGCATGCTCCCGCACCTTTTGGGCAAAACCGGTCACGACACTGTCATAGCCGAATACATGGGCGAGGGAACCATCGCGCCGCTCTTCATGATCCGTCGTGGCCCTTGGAAGTACATCACCTGCCCCGCCGATCCTCCTCAGCTCTTCAACTTGGCTCGGGATCCCAAGGAGCTCGTCAATCTCGCTGCCGCCGACCGAAACAGCCTCGATGCGGAGACACGCAAGGTGCTCCAAGGCTTTGAGTCCGAAGCTCTCCAGCGATGGGACGCGGCCAAGATTACCGAGGACGTGCTCATGGTTCAGCGTCGAAGACGATTCGTCTTTTCCAGTCTCAAGCAGGGCGCCTGGACCTCCTGGGACTATCAGGTGCCCACCAACACGCAAAACATGTACATCCGCTCCCACCTCGATCTGGACGAGCTGGAGCGCATGGCCCGTTTCCCTCCTGTAGATGAATTCGGGAACGCCATCACTGCCTCTTCAAACGGTGCGACCCAGCAGCACGGCAAGCTGCAGCACGTCTAGTGCTTTTTCGACCATGACTGCATTCCATCAGTGTCCTTTGCAATCTCGACGTGGCAGCCTTGCATCTCGTCAAGCACTCTTTTCCATTCCATCACATGCAATGCGCACACTGTAACACTAGCATATCAATCACCCCGCATAATGGACGCACATTACCCGACTGATCCGATCGAGAGCGCATATACAGTACGAGAGGTCTGACATGCTGAGCAAGAGTCATGCCAGATCTGCATCCGAGTCGTCCGATTCGGATTTTTGCGCTCTTCCCGAGTAGAAAGTCTCCCAATTGGCACGTAGCTGCTGAGCGGCCTCTTGCGAACTGAGACCGTGCAGCTGTGCATAATACTCGTTGGCCTGCAGCAGGTAGACTGGTATCCCCTTGATGGTATGATAGTCGCTCTCCATCAAGGCGCGATCCCGATCGACGCTCGCCAGACAGTGGCGTGCCGCCATCTGCTTGCGGTTGATCGTGGAAGAAAAGCCGACGTAGACATTGGCATGCTTTTTGGTGATGGATCTCACCACGTTGTTGTCGAGCGTGCACGAATGGAGGGCTACACGTACAGCGCCAAAGCTGGTCGTGTCCGTATTGCGCAGGGAAGACAAAAGGTCGACGGTGAGACCTGCTGCCTGAACAGAGTGAAGCGAGATGTTGCGACGATAGTGAAGAGCCACGTCGATCTGCGCTTTCAGCACCGCCAGCTGGTGCGATTGCGGTGTTTTGAGCTTGGTGAGCTTCGGCGTGGATGTGTCGGGCTCTGGCCGTTGCGGATCATAGTTCCACGCTCTTCGAGGTATTCTGAAAGCTCGATCGATGCCAACCTCGCCCAGCAACGCGTTCGGGAACCGATCAAACTGGTCTCGAATACTTTGGCATACATCGCTCAGAGAGATTGGATCCGGTAATTGGTCCCATATCACATCGAGCTCTTCCTTGGCGGGATTCTGTTCGCCTGATGCAGTATCGGAGATGCTGAAAAGGCTGTGATAGTGTAATGCCTTACTTGGCGCTGGGTCGGAAAGCGAGATGTGGTGCGCAAACCACGGATGCCACCCAAAGCAAGGTACGACTCGGTCGGGATGGCGTGAGGCCAACTCTGCAACCATGCTCTGATCTCTTGCGTTAGTTGACATGCAGACCAGTCTTCCCACCGCTATACTGCCGATGCGATTGGAGAGCTCGTCGAGATTTGACGAAGCGTAAGCTGCAGGATCGTCGGTGGGGTGGCAATGCGCGTCCACAAAGAGACCTGCAAGCTCTGTTGGAGGTTGCTCGAATGCTGCCGGTCCCCATGCCTCGCAGTGCGACTGTCCTGTGCACATCGTTCCTCGATCCCGGCGTTCGCCGTTTCATGGAAGTTCCTTGTGATGGTGAGCTGGAAAGAACGCTTCTCGCAATTTGCTCGGAAGATGAATCACGACTGGACCCTGAACTCGAGACTTCTTGCATGATACTCTATGTTTCAGTTGGGCGTCAGGGGTCGTGCGCCCAGCTCCCAAGTTGTAGGTAAGAGCACCGCTTCCCATACCAATCAGGCGACGAGGGAGCAGCAAAAGGATATCGACCATGATCTGCCTTTGCTCAGGCTTACAGTACCCAGAGTACAAGAATGCTTGGGCTCGAGCCAGTACGAAGCAAGCAAGTCTCTTAGCTTGATCCAGCTTCGGCAATATTGGTGGGCGAGGGGTCAATGCAGTTGGCATGGCCATTGTAGAATTGGTCGATCTGGGCTGTGTAGCAACAGAAGAGGTCAAAGAGCGCATCGAGACCGCCTTGCTTGCTTGCAGGATGACCGGGTAGACGACAGCAGAGCTCGGCCATTCGTTGAACCACAGGCTCCATGTCTGGCAGATCATGAGCATGACAAAGGTTGCCACCATCCTTGTTCTCATCCTCCAACTCTCCCGACACTGGAGCCCAGACTTCAACACCAGCATGCCCAAAAAGCACATTGGCTACCACTTGTGCTGCAACTTCTCGACCTTTTTGATGAGGATCCACGCAAGCGCGACTTTGTTATAAGCTCGGTATGGTGGGTTCAGTGAGAGGCCAGTGATTTCAGCAACAACAATCGGGACCCTAGCCCTAGAAGCATGCCTTCGACACTGAAGCATTCCTTCGACGCTGAAGCATGCCTTCGACACTGATTGCACCGATGGCGGACGATGCCTCCGCCAAAGCAGTCTCGGGTACTGTCACTCGTCATCTGATTTGTGGCTCCAGCACCACGTTTCTAGGGCTAGGCTTTCCTCACTTTCTAGGAAGATGTGCAAGCGCACGATGAAGGCAGCAGCCGCAGCGGCACGATGGTGGCTTACTTTTGCGCAGTGGCCGTCATAATTTCCTCAATCTCATGCAACATCCATCATCATTGGATTCTACGGGCAGCAACGAAAAGAGTGAATGAAAGGGATGCAACGGATGTACAAGCGATCGTCTGGAGGTGTGACGGTCTGCGCGGAAGTGGAGAAGTAGGTGACGACCTTGTTGTCGCTAGGTGGGAAGCCGTGGGCGGCGGTGCTGCCGTCCGGACGCAAGCAGACAAACAGGAGGTGAGCGTACTTGCCAAGCTCGAGCACCATCCGTGCCTTGCCCGTGCCGCTTGACTGCACGAGGGGCGAGCCTTTGAAGTGGAGTTTTGGGGGGAGTCGTTGAAATGCATGCGGACCTGTTGAACGAACGTGAGAAAGCGGACTTGAGCATTGCCTTTGAACTCTCGATCGAATTGCCGGGAAAAGTGCTCTTCAATCTGGGCGGGCTCGGGTCCACTGAGCGCTTGTTGACCAGAGGGCAGCTGCGGGAGGGAGAGACAAAGCAAGAATCGAGTGAACAGCATAGCGCGTGTTTGCTTATCTTCAAGGTCCGTGGACGATGCAGCCGTGATCATTCCGTCGAGCTTGGTCTTGATGATGCGTGTACATTCGTCCAAATTCAAAGGCTTGTCGCTCTCGGAAAAGTTGGCAAACAGCCTCTTAAAACTAGGATCGCTTTCTTGAATCGTTGCGAGTCGTTTGGTCAAGATTGCAATCTTGTCTGTCAGATGGTTGTGCCGAGTAGCTGAGCTGTTGTGGTCGTCGTCCTTGTAAGCTCGGCAGTAGTCTCTGAACTCCAAGAGGAGCATTATCCAGGATTCTTGCGAGATTACATGATCGTACGCTTCTTGTTCGACCGTCTTCAGAGACTGGCGGGGTGAAATGGTTCGCGAGCCGCTCTGAGCTTGCTGCGAGGGATCAGAGACAGTGCCAGCAGCGGATGGCTGCAGCGGTAGAGAACGACTAGACGACAGGATCATGCTAGGTGAGGGCCGAGATTGTGACGCTGTGTAATTCGCCATCCACTGGGAGACGAGCAGAGGTAGCAGGCCCAGCGGCCAAAGAGTGCCGTCCTCGCAAGAGAACCTCAGTCGTGATCAGGGCCTGTGGAAAGTTGCGGTTGCTCTGCGCGAGAGTCTCAGCATACTGTTCTCGGGGGACGGGAATGTCGTTGTCGTGTAGCAAGCGCTGGATCGCAGCCTCTAAGGCATCGGGGTCGAGGTACTAGACACAGTCCCGCCGCCGGACCACCAGCCAGGAATGCGGCCGGAGAAGGCCGCGCTCGTTTGCTTGGCCTGGTCGGGCCACAACAACATGAGCAGCGAGCCGATCCGCAGCGCCCCCGCTCCAATGTCCTTCGACAGCCCGCCTGACCGCTCCATAAGCCGATCTACAGTATCGATTATACAACACTTGACTTTTCCCGATCTGAAAAAACACGAGAAATTGAGAAATTGAGATGTGCGCTGGCACCTTTTCGCGGCCTGTTACTCCTCCACCACCACCTCCCCCTCCTCCTCCTCCTCCTCTCCTCCTCTTGGCCGTGCGTAATCGATCCATAGGGAGCAAATCTTCTCTCTCGTCCACACCTCTATCGAAATGGATGTGGACATGGACATTGTATCGGTCACCGAAATGGCCGCCGAGACCTGCGTGGATATCAGGGAAACGACCCCTGAAAACCGGGTCGACTCGCTTGCTGATGGTGACCATCTAAATTGCAATCTGACTTCGCCCTCCCGGATCACTGCGTTGCGTCAGGTGCTTGGCAGGTACACAGACTTGTCAGTGGCGGACAATGCAGATTGGTGGTCGAATCTCAACCGGGCCATGGATCGACGTCATGCAGAACGTCACCGTAACATGTTTCTGACTCTTTTCTATGAAGCGCCCAGCCACGATCCCATGCTCGGCCGCTTGACCAACGACCTGATTGCAAACTCCCACCGCCTCCCACGCTCCTTTGTCAGTCAGGTGCTCGAACCTTTGTCCTTAACTTCCCCCACCAACTCGACCTCAACGCCGCCAAGGTTTGTTCCACCTCCTCTTCTGTCGCTCGCAGAGCTCGATCGGCTTAGCGCCTCGCGAGATTCATCCGACCCGATCGACACTCTTTCTTCACTCTTGGTCTGCATCTACAGACCTCGTCATCGTTCCATCTCGACCGTTGCCTTGTCCACTTCCCTCTCCGACTTCACTGCCGATTTCCAGGGTCCTAGCTTGGCCTTGCTTCAAGATCACATCATCGTCCACAACGACCTTTTCCCGACAAACGCCTCCCACTTCAAGGCTGAGCCTGTTCATGCTTCGCTCTTCTCATCCTACGTTTTGACCAGCGGTCTCCCCGACCCCTTCCAGCAGCAGCAGCAGCAGCCGCACGGATTTCAATCACGCCCATACTACAGCAAGGTGCTGCCCATCATTCAGTCGTCCGGCTTCGGCAAGACCAGACTGTGCGTGCAGCTAAGCACCATCAGCCCAGGTATGCTCGTCTGTCTTCGTCAATCCAGCAGCACCCAGCACCAAGAATCCTTCCCGCCCCAGGATGCCAACGTCTACAGCTACTTTAAAGCTTGCGAATTCCATATTGCGGAATTCGATCTTCCAACCACGCCCAAGCAGCACAAGTCTTTCAATCTTGCCCATCTACGCGTCCTTGCATGGCTTGCTATCTACTGTAGCTCATTGGGCTTCTACCTCGATCAGCTCAAGCGACAAGCTGGCTGCTTCGATGACCCGCCTCCTGAGAAGGTGTCCCATTCCAGAAAGCGTCCAGCGTCCAGCGGCTGGAGCAGCAACACGTCCAAGCAAGCCCAAGCCAAGCAGACCAGTCGACACGAAGGAAATCTCTGTTGGTCCACCGTCGTCTATCGTCTTGCGCAGGTGCTTCACTCGCCCGCCTCTGGTTTCGTGCCCCACATGCTCTTTCATCAGCCCGACCTCTGTGCTAAGAGCCATTTAGTCTCGACCGAACTGCCTGTGCAAGACAACCAACAGCAACAGCAAGAGCAACAACGCAGCAGTAGCCCGCCCCAGCCAATAACCTACGATTCACCGCCGCCTCGTCTTTCCAGCGCCCGGCTGCGCGCCAAATTGCTCACTCACATCTGCGAAGCTGCCGAAGATCTGGTCGATCGCATGTCCACTAAATACGCAGAACGTCTCGAGAACCCAGAGCTGCTCACCCAGGCCGTCCAAGAATACATGCTTCCTCGACTCCACCAGCTCGAACAAGCTGTGCCTCCCCGCTTTCATCAGCCCTTTTTCTTCCTCGCCCTGGATGAATGCGGATCTATGCCCACACTTCTTACCGTCATACGCCGCGTCTGGTTCCATACCAGGCCCACAAGTACCTGGATTCTTCTCGTTGATACCAATTCTGACCTCTCGCCGCTGACCGGTACAGCTGCGCGCAAAGGATCGCGGAGATTGGACAAGAGCGGCACGCATGCGCTGACCCAACCCTTCTCCACAATGCCGCTCGACGTCAACTTCACTCTCCAAGATCGTCAGAGCATTCTGCAAATGCCATGTAGCTCAACGCTGGCGCAGCTCAATCAGATGCTACCCAAGCTTGGCCGGCCGTTGTGGAACGATCGTCGCTATCAAGACTCGCAGGGTGTCATCGTGCCGCAACCCATCATCTCGAAGCTTGTTTATCCTGCAGACTGGTGGTGGAACACGGATCGCGAGCTACCCATCGACCATCTGGACGCCATGCACCAAAACCTGCTCGCTCTCGTCTCACGCCGTATTGTGCTCGAGCTCACCAGTCGTTCGAGTCCCAAGCTGTGGTACGAGTTTGTTCAGAAGCAGATTCAACATCATCTGCGCTTTGTTGGCCGCATCTACAACACCTCCGACGCGATCATCTCCAACGCGCCCAGCGAGCCGCCACTCAGTACCGCCGTTGCCTGGCTTTTTCGCTCTGAGCCCGACAAAGTTGTGCAGAAGTGGAGCATGGTCATTCAGGCCATCGTCAATGCCATTGAGTCGGTCGGCTTTGACATCGGCGCCTCGGGTGAGCAAGGAGTCTCTCTGCTTTGCGCCATGGCCACGGACTGTGCGGCAGCCGATCATCTATCACCTCTCTCAATGATCTCCGAGACGACGACGGCCGATCACGGCAGCGCCCTGTTTGGCCTCGTGTCCGTTGACCAGTGGTTGTTCTACATGATTGGAGGCAAGGAGATCGAGATCGATTTCCAATTCTTTGTTCCGCCGCTTCAGGGTGCAGACGCTGGATCCAACAGCGATGGCGGCGGCGCCAAGAGACCCGCGAACAGCCAGAGACCCGGTAACGTCAAAGAGAAGGGAAAACGCAAGAGCAAGGATATGCCCGGAGATAAGGACGATGGCGAGAGCGTTTCCGACGCACTGCAACCGATGCACGACTGGTGCAAACGCGCTTGGCTCAACTTTAAGCATACGGTGCGGCTCGACAAGCAAGTGGACAATGCCAAAGTGATGCAGCCCAACTTACTGGTAGAGCTGTGGTTGAGGCATGCTGCAGCGCAGGGCATTGTCAATCAGCCCGAATGGGACTTTCTCATCCCGGTCTATGTGATGGACTCGGTCACCGACACACCACCCGATCAGACCAAAGAAGTGTTTGACCACTCCAAGTTATCGTTTGTCGCGATCCAGGTCAAGAACCGAATCAAGTCGCCGAGCCAGAGCGAACTCAAGGCTCGCGTAGGACCCCGGCTTCATGCACCTATTGACCTCGACATAGTCGACCATCAGCACAGTCGACCCAGCAAGCAGTGCCTCGAGCTGTTTCTCGATCTCAAAGGCGAAGCAAGACACACTCGAGCCAAGTATTCTCGGCGCTGTCATCCGCCGAAAGCCACAAGCGCGTCGTCCTCTGCGGTGTCAGCGACGGCGCTGGAAGAATGCGTGCATGAGTTGGACGCAGACTCCTGGCTCTGTCGACATCATCTCTTGGTCAGCCCACTGGACTGGGATCGACATCCCATGCTCGGCAAGCTCTCTAGTCAGGCCAGCGATCAGATTCGCCTCCTGTTTGGCAGTGTGGACTCGAAGGATACGGTCGATTTTGATCAAGCCCGTGCCCAACACGTCCGCAAGCAATCGCCAGATCACAGCCAAGCTTGGGCCAACGCCCAAACCCGCAACACCGGTGGTCTAGTCCCCCTACAGCCCTTTTGAAACCCGATAGCTCGATCACGGCCAACGAGCATTGTTTGTGTTACTTGACTTGCGCAACCTCTACTCTTTTGTCGCTCCTTGTTCTCGGTGACGTGGACTTCATTTTGCTCATCGTATATATGACGTCTTCGCACGCTGTACATTCCTTTCGCTTGAACATCATCGCAATCACACGCTGTCTCGCCATATCGTCTGAGAGCCTCAACACTTTTCACTTGAATATCCGCTGCTTTTCGCAGCCTCAATTCTTTCCGCTCCTCGTTCTCGGTGACATTTCGCAATCTGCCTCTATGGTGTGTGGAAAGGAAGATGAATGTTGTGTGAGATGGATGGATGCGGTCAGAAATCTCAATCTGCAACAGCCGCAGTGCCCGATCGACCTAACGACTCAGCACATCGGAATTTTGAGAAGAAAACTGTGAGCCATCGGGTCTCTCAATATGGGGCTCCTGGTCATTGCATAGTATGAGCTCGCATACAAAAAAATCATCGCGCATGAGAATCAGCTGAGGTCCATCTCGTCTGCTGGCCTTGAGTCGGGAGTGACTTCGGCTATGGATGGTAGCGTGGGATTGACGCGGTCACTCCAGACCGGAGTAGCAAACCTGTTGAGTTGGTCCATCGTGTATTCAGCCGTGCTGTCCCTGAGGATCTCCTCAAAGATGTTTCGCATGCCAAACCGGTCTAGGCAAGGATAGGCCTGGGCGTCGAGGATGCCTCTGATCCATAGTCGTGGACATCCGGTGCCGAAGATGATCTGCGCCCTGGGCTGCAAGCCGCGCGGCGGGCTGCCAAAGTTGACGGTAGTGCCCAAGTCGAAAAGCAGTGTCATAAGGGCGCGTTCCGTCAGCGGTGTTTCATTGACGGGTGATCGCAAAGCTGACTGGATGCGGGGACCGGTAGCAGCGTCAAGGGACTTTCCATTCTTGGGTCGTTCCTGTAAGCTTGTTTGTGGCTGCTCTGTGTTCTTTGCTTCCCATGCTATGTAGGTCATGTACCGCGCGGCGTCAAGCTCGGCAGAGTGGCCGGCAGCCGGAGCGCCTGGATTGCCGACGCTCGAGGCAGCGACAAAGGGCCGGTCCAGATCGCCGCAAAAGACAGGGATGAGGCCATCGATGCCATGCTGTCCGTGAGCCAATTGAAGCGCAATGCCACGCTTCCAGCAGTACCACAGATACTCTGGGGTGATCTCGGTGATTCTTTGCGGCAGTACGTCAAAGTGGGTGAAGTTGGTCCAAAACTGCACCTCACTGTGACCGGTTGAACAATCGTCTTGGGCTGTCTGCCGAGCCGATCCCAAGTTGCGCACTTGATCAAAGCGTTCTTGCAGCAGGACACGGCTCTCGCGGGTGGGTACAGCGAGACCGTTGATGATTTCGTCGAGCAAGACAGGCTGGCTGATGATCTGGGCACGCTGGTAGAGGCTGTACGATTCATCCTGCCGCTCGTATAGATCGAGCGCTTCGCGCTTTGCCGCATCCCAAGCCGCCATGACAACGATGCGTGAGGCCAGCTCTCCTTGCGTACCTTTTAGTATGGCAACAGCTGGATCGGCGAGGCAGCGCATCCGAAAGTTCTCGATGATGGAGGCGTAGAGGTTGCTTGCTCTTTGCCACCCTTGCGGAGCAAACGTGCGCTGCTCAGCGGCAGCGGGCAGCATAACCAGCGAGGCAGCAATGGCCAGCACTGGCTCGGAAGGCGATTCGACGTGCATGCCAGCTTGATGAGTAACGCGGGTCAGAATGCGCATGTGGCGATCCACCAGCTGGTCACCCAAGAAGTTCTGTTCTCCAAACAAGACGGAGCGGTCTGAATGTACCGGCACTAGTCCAAGAGCGAGTCGAGAGGCCAATACGCTGAAGTATTGCGCTTTCTCCATGTCTCTGAACGTCGATGCGCCCTGCAGCTTGAAGATGGCATTACCCCAAAAGTCGCTCTGCTCGAGCGAGCTCCAGAGCGGTCGGCCATATGTAACGATTTGGTCGAACGAAGCTGCCTCAGAGGCGCGGGAGAGGCTGGCACGCTCCTCGGAAAAAACATCGAAACTCACGGCGGTGAAAGTGGGGAGCGGAACCGAATTTTTGCGCCTGATGGAGCCCTGAACGTCGACATGCTCGACGAGGTGAGCCGCGCTGTTGCTAGTGCTGAGAAGTACGAGCCAGAAGCGTAGGGTGTGGTGCTGGTCCTTAAGGGAACCAATGTAGTTCCATGCGCGACGCAAGCTGTTGAGCTGGTTGCGGAGTGGGTCAGAGCTAGACAGGTTCATCTGAACGCATTCGTCAAAGGCGACAAACACGGGTGGGGTGGGTTGGTCGGGTGTGAGCTGGCGCAGGTGCTGTGTGACGCCGACGAGTTGCTTGTTGAGCAAGACGACGGGCTTCAGCAGCAGGCGTGGAAATATGGTTTGGTAAGAAGCGTCGAGCAAGCTTGCGGGGAACGAGGCAAGCAAAGCCTTTGCAGCTTCCGATACTATGGTGAAATGAGCATTGCGCTCTCCGTTGACGCCAGCATCCCGATCGAGGCGGTGGAGCTGCAGGAGGTAGTCATACTTTTCTGCATCGGTGTTGCACGAGGCCAACGATTCGGCGAGAGTGTTGAACCAGGCAGCGAGGAAGCAGGCAAGGTGAAGATCGTAGCGAGACGGATGGGATGCGTGGGCGTCGAAGAGAAAGTTGCGCACGCCCGAGTCGGGAAAGGGATAGCCGGCTTTGGCATTGCCATCGGCATCGGCGCTGCGAAAGCAAACGTAGAGCAGAGGGGCGCGGTGGCGCAGCTCGAGCACCATGCGTGTCTTGCCTGTGCCACTGGACTGAACGATGGGAGTGCCTCTGTAGTAGGGTGCAGACTCTTTGCGAGCCTGGGCCTGGGCGCTGGCCGTATCCAACCAGCGGTCGGTCTGAATGGCAAAGTTGAGAAACCGAAGTGGAGCATCGCCGCGATAGTGACGACCGAATTCCCTGGCTAGATGGCTGTTGCTGCCTCCTACCTCTGGGTCAGTGCGGTGTGAAGAGTGAGCAAGATGGGCCAAGACCAAGGCCAGCTTTTCGTCATGGTTGCTCAGCGCGGACAGGCGACTTGCAAGGTCGCGATAGGCATTGATGATTGCGTCGGAGGACGGATTGATGAGAAATGGGGACAACCGAGGCATAACTTGGCTAAGTTGATCGCGTGACTTTCTCAACCAACCCGGCAAGGTAGTAGTGCTGGCGTCAAGATCAAGTCCGTCCGACAAATCTTGCAGCATGTGAGAGGAATTCCTGAGGAGGATTGGCCAGCAGGCGAGTCGCTGGAACCCGGATAGAGCGGACCTTGCTTCCTGAGCACGAGGAGAAGTTTGAGGCGCGAGAAGAGCCGAGGCTTGCGGGGGCGTGCCAGGCAAGTGCGGTGGCGGATGCATGCTGGACTGATCTGCTGACGGCACCAGCACGCGTTGGAGAAGCTCGAGCAGGCCACGCAGCGGCAGCACTGCCGTTGCAGCAAAGCGCTGGTTGAGTGTTTCGTGTAGATACGACGAAAAATCGGCCAAGAATTCGGGTGTCAATGTACCGCTCGACGATGACCGAGGATAGCTAGAGTTAAGAATCTCATCGTAGCGCGCCACCAGTGCTGGATTGAGTCGGTGCTGGTAGACACCTTGCGCGACGCCCTCTGGAGGCGGCGGCGGCGTTGGAAGTGGTGGAAGCGACATGCTTGCGAGTCACGAGTGGCGAGGCCAACGAACCAAGGTTGCTGACTTGATGATCGAGCAGCGACGAGATGATGGTCGCTGAGAGCCAACAGCGTCCGCAAGGCGCTGCTCAGCCAAGACCACCGTAGAGCGTCACAGACAGGTTTTTGCCCCTTTCTTGTCGCCGATGTTGTCCAAATTGAAATCCTGCGTGTCAACGAGGCAATCTGCTTCCCGATCGAGCTGCCGTACAGAAATTGTGACTTTCTCTACTGTCACATTTCACTTGCGTCTTCTCTGGACCATCACATTCCATCTCATCGCATCCCCACCGCACTTTGCTCGATTTGCACGGCAACCCTCTCGAGCCGAAAATGAGTCAAACTGTACCGACGAGCACAGCCACAGGAGACTCGGACTCAGCAGCAACGACAAGGAGTAAACGCTTCTCTGCTCTTTACCTCGACGATCAAGCGCAACATCTCGGTCTGAATCCCAACGGTCGCGGCAAAGCATACACCGACATACCCACAAATCCTTTAACGCTCTCGTCAAGGCGAATCGGCCTGGACTTTCTCATGGCGCCGGCTACACCCGTGAGCACTCCACCGCGAGTTGCTGCCGCTCCGGCTCTGTCGCAACCCTCCTCGCCCGAGCGACAAAAGAAGCTGGATGGCATCCTCGCCGAGTTTTGCAACCGCACGAATCGACGTTACAATCATTGGCTCGAGAACTTGCAGCTCTCACTTGCCGTCGACGACAACATTGAAGAACGTCTTTTTAGCCTCAAGTCGTTCTTGACTTCGCCAAGGTGGCACCAGCTGATCACGCAACTCGCGCAGGAGCGCCATCATCTTCCCCGCAGCTTTACGGATCTGATCTTCGCCACCGACTCGCCACGCCGCGGAACTTCGGTCAGGAACCTCGTCGATGCGCAGACGCTCCTTGGCCAACTCGACCTGATCAAACCGCCGCTTGATCCCGTATCGAAGCCTCAGCATTGCCTCCAGACCGTGCTCGAGCACGCCTTTGAGAAGCAAGATCGAGCGTCAGTCCAGTCTTCGCGTACAGCTTCGACAACCGCGTCTTCTTTCAGCGCCAGCCACTTCCACGGTCCAAGTCTTGGCCTGCTCTCGAATTTTCTTGAAGTTCACAACTCATTCTTCCCTAGCGTGCCTGACGACGGCGACGGCCGCGGCAACGACACTCCACGGAGCTCGGCGCTAATTTCTTATGCCAAAGTCCTTCCCGTACTCCAGTCGTCCGGATTTGGCAAGTCGCGACTTTGTGTACAGCTCAGCACTATCTACCCGGGTATGCTTGTCTGTCTCCGCACTGGCGCCGGTCAAGTCTCGTTTCCGCCCCAGGATACTCAAGCATTTGAGTATTTTGACGATGCTCGCAACTTAGTCACCAACAAAACCGCCGACGATAACCTCCATGCCCATCTTCATATCATGGCCTGGCTCGTCCTCTATTGCGATACCATGGCCCTCTATCTCGACACGATGAAGAAGGCCTCGGGTTGTTTTGATCACCAACGCGGTTGCCCAATTGCCCAACGTCAGACGTGCTGGAGGACCGTTGTCTTTTACCTCGCGCTTGCCATCCACACGTCGCCTTCGTCCTGCTTCGTTCACAAGTCTCATTTCGACAACATCAAGTCCGAATCGCTGTGTTCGCGCGCCAAAAAAAATCTTGACCCGCTCGTCCGCTCCGAGCCCTCCCACGTCATGCCAGCTCATGTTCGAGTCTTTGGCAAGCAGCCCGATCAGACTAATGCCGACACTATCGGCACCTGGAAAGCGCGACAACACTCTCCAATGCAGCAGTCAGCTCAGACCGACGCCGACGCCGACATCATCGACATCCGACAAGTACGTCAACACGCTCCGACACTATCGACCTTCAATTTTCGATCGGAGCTACTCAATCACATTACCAAGCACGCGGGTGATTTCTACGAGACGGTGCGCCCCACTTTCGAACGTGCAGCAAAGTCCAGTTCCGAGTGCATCATTGATGCCGTGAAGCAATACCTTCGTCCCGCCATTCTAGCCTTGGAGAGTCTGACACCAACTTTGCGCGTTCCGACCTTTCCCTTTCTCGCCCTCGACGAATGTGGCTCCTTTCCCACATTGCTTCCTATCATCCGCCGACTCTGGTTCCGTGCATGCCCGGCAGCGACATGGATCTTGCTCATCGACACCAACTCCGATTTGGCTCCGCTTGCTGGCCATGCCGCTCGCCAAGGTTCGCGCCGCATGCACGAAGGCGGTACCCATCAACTTTGTCGCCCCTTTTCGAACATGCCCGCCGATGTGAATTTGACCAAAGACGACCTCGCAGCCATCTTGTGCCTTTCGCTGCCTCCCCAGCATCACGGCAAGAGCTTGCGAGACCTCAATCTTTTGCTGCCGAAATTTGGCCGCCCGCTGTGGAACGACGCCCTCTATCAATCACAAGGACACCTGCAGCCACGTACCATCATCCTCAAGCTCGTCTTCCCAGCCGATTGGAGATGGCCCGCACGCGTGGGTGCCTATGCAGACCCGCTAAATGAGGACAACCAGAACTTTCTTGCCCTCGCCTCGCAGCGCATCCGCCTCCACCTCACCACCAACAGCGGCACCGATAGAATTTTCTCGTTTTTGCAACATCAGATTGCACAACACCTTCGCTACGTCTGCCGCATTTCGAGCACCTCTGAGACCATAGAAACCAGCAATCTCTCGGAACCCCCCCTCAGTGCTGCCGCTGCGTGGTTTTTTCGGACTGCAGAGCTTTCTGTCAGCAAGAAGTGGGGACAGGCAATTCAGGCGCTCGTCAAAGCAAGGGCGCCTCTGGGCGTCGATGTTGGTGCCCAAGGCGAGCAAGGCGTAATGCTACTGTGCTCCATGGCTGCCGACGTAGTCGCCAGTGTCACGTATCGTGCCCAGCTCCTAGAAAGCGCGCTGCCCTCGGCAACGGCAGCCATGATGTATGAAGCCGTCGTCGCTCCAATCAAGCTTGCCGATTGGTTGAAAACATTGATCGGCGAGCGGTTCGTCGAGGTCACATGGCCAAAAGCGAAGAACGAAAACGTCAACGACAACAAAGATGGGGTACCCGTTGCCGACGCACATGCAAGGGGCCCACAAATTGCCACATCATCATCAGCCCGAGGCGCTTATGGCAAAGGACGGACCAAAGCGATGGACACGGGTTTGTCCGAATTCCGAACTTGGGCAGAGCAGACGTGGATCAACTTTAAGCACATAGTGGTGCTGGATGCGAACTTTAACGACGAAGAGCGCGATCCGATGGTGCTGCCGGAACTCTGGTTGAGGCACGCGGCTGCGCAAGGCCCGATTGGTCAGCCCGGATGGGATTTGTTGATCCCAGCATACCACAATGCATCGACCAAGACGCCTCCAATTGGCGACGAGCGTTTCGATGCACAAAATCTTTCATACGTCGCGGTCCAAGTCAAAAATTGGGCGCATTCGGTCCCTCTCAAGGAGAAGGAAAAACTGGTAGGACCAAAGCTGAAGAGATCGACGCGACCAAGGCAATGCGCCGAGCTATTCCTGGAATTAGGCGCGCCGTCTAACGAGGTCGGACACGAGTATTCGCGTCGGTGCTTTCCAGCCGCGCCAACTGAAGAGTTATCGGCGTCGGCGGCGGCGTCGGCAGAATCACCACCGCCACCAGCAGCAGCAGCAACTGATCAGACGGAGAAGAGGAAGAAGCGAGAGACGACGAAGGGGCAGAAGCGCGCTCGCGATCATGACATCATTCCAGGAGACGCACCTTTGCAAGTACGCCATCACTTCTACGTGCCAGGCTCGGACGCGACGACTTTCCCCTTCATACAGCAGCTATCTACGTCGGACCAGGAGTCGGTTTCCTTGCTGCTCGGACGATTTGACTCGATCTCCGATCTCATTTTTGAAAAGGCCAAGAACCAGCTTGTGCGCAAGTCGAGCAAGCAGCAACAAGCCGCTTGGCATGCCGACGAGCTTCGGCACGAGGGTCTGGTGGTGCGCTTGAGCAATCTCAGCGTCTGAAATTGTACAGATACAGTACCATTGTCACGCGCATTGTCCTATCTTTTGCCGGTTGGTTCCTCGAAGGGTTACGCTGTGCGAGAGTGCGAGTCCGCTCAGAGATTGCAAGCCGGATTGTAAGACTGTCCGAGTTCAATTGATGTCCTGACCGTTTTCTCGGCAGATTCCGGCGATAGGCGAGCATCGACGCATCGGCGGCTGCCAGTATTGAAAGGGATAGACTGTAGGTGGACCAGGTCGGGCTGTCGATCAGGGGAGATCGGCAGATCTAATGTTCGACGTTCAGATTGATGATAATCGGCACCAATAATAGATAACCTTAAGGAAGGATCAACAATCTCAGATGTGTCTCACTGGTCTTCTTCCAGTGGCCTGGTAATGCATGGAAAGTGGTGTCAGGGGGTCACGCGCCTCACGCGCAGCGGCACAGTGGACCATCGCAGCCGCAGCCCGCGCGAACCACCCGTCGAGTCGGAGCCAATGACACGCTTGCCGGCGATAGGGAAACGGGGACATTGTATTGAGATCATGACGTATGGAGGTGCAGAAAGAACGAGGCAGACAAAGCGAAAGCACACAAAGAGGAACAGCGGCAGGGGCGCACAGCGTCTCTGCTAAAGTCCCCGCTCAGCGTTTCAACAGAGGTGTGCAGAAACGAGACGGAGTGGCGCAGCGCACCGAGTCCTGCGATTTCGAGGCATCAGGTCCAGCGGCGCGCCTCCGGAGTAGGAGGATCGTCGCTACCAAGAGAGACCGAAGAGTCGACCGAAGAGTCGGCTGAGAAGTAGGACGAGTTGGACGAGGTGCGACTCGCATCGTCACCGCTGCGTTGCATGTTGCTGGGTGGGGCGGACGGGGTGCCGATGCCAATGCTCGCAGACGTCTTGCAGGTTCCTCCCATTCGGTCGTTGGAAGGGGGGGGCTGAGGCGATGTATGCGGGTCTACCGGGAGCGCCGACGGATGAGGCTGGGTGTCCGAACGAGGATCCAGAGTCGGAGCGGTGAGGGGACAAGCCAGCCGGCGGCGTTTGTGCTCAGGATCCCCAGCCGCGTCGTCCGTCGGAAGGGGCGCCCCCGTGAAGGCCGAGGGAAGGTAACCCTCACGAAGCGAATGCCACTGGAACAGGCTTGCGTTGAGATAGAACTCATCGGGTAGTTTGGCAGGTCGATGACGCATCTCCTGTCGCAGTCGGTGGAGCGTGAGATTCTCGTTGCCAGGTAATTCCAGCGTGGCATGGAGGTCGAGAGGGAAAGAGGCAGTAAGGACGCGAAGCAGTTCCTTCTTTGGGAACGGCAGAGCGTATGTGGTTTCGTCCAGCTCAAGGTACCGCTGGATCTCCCGTTTCCCAGCCTGGTCCTTGAGTGCGTCGACGAATCGCTGGAAGAGGTCGCGAAGAGAGGGCGAGAAGTCAGCCGGGAATCGCAGACCGGAGCGCAGCTGCGAGCTGGTACCGGATTCCGCCTCGTCGTCCTCGTCAAGGTCCTCGTCCGTATCAGGCTCTCTGTAGGATGCCTTCCTCTTCCGGGTGCGATCATTCCTGGCGCTGCCCTTGCCACCGTCACCCCCACCGTTGTTAGGATCGCCGCCAGAGCCATCTCCACCACCCATGCCTCCATGTCCGCCCGCTCCCTGTCCACCGCCGCCGCCACCGTGGCCCCCTCCACCTCCACCAGGTCTGCCATCTGGCGCGTCGTCGTCAAAAGGGTCGGTGCGTCCGCGAGATGGGACGTGGAGACCGTAAGTTTGAGCGACCCGGACAAGCGCAGTTTCGAAGTCACGAAGGGGAATGAGGCCCGTCTCGAGTTGTAGAGCGCCGATCCCGGCCATAAGGCCAAGAAATCCCGGCTCGGCATCCACTGCGCGAGGCGATGTGCGTTCCGGAATAGCGACCTCAGCCTCGCAGTCGTAGAAAGAGATGTAGAGGTGCCGGCCAGGAGCGGTAGGGTTGTCCCAGTCAAGGCGGAGGGTAACCATCACCCTACCAATGCCGAAGAGCCCGTAAGTAAGTCTCGCGAGGAACATCTCGGCGGCCTTCTTGCTGATGTTATAGAAGAGGCTACGCAGCAAAGGAGGAAGAGGAGCCTCAGAATGCTTGCGGCCATCGGCGGTAAACATACGCTCGATGTTCATCCTGCCGGTTTCCGCGAACTGCGCAGCCTCGGCAGGGTCAATGACGAGATCACCGTAAGTCCGGAAGAGGCTACGAAGCTGAGCAGCCGTAATCATCCGAGGATCCTTTACCTCAATGGAGATGAAGGGGATACCGCCTTCCACGCGATCGGGTCCAGCAGTGCCACGCGGCACCCAGTTGAGACAGAGGTCCGGGTAGTGCTTGCCAAACTGCTTCCGCGCCAACTTGATATCATCGGCAGAGGGAGGTTCGACAACGGCCGGGGTGCGGTCAGCCGCTGGGACGTTAGCGAACGCCGGCTGCAACACCGCGTGTGCCTCACGATTGATTCGCATGTCCCGGAAGAGAGGACCAGTGTGGAGGCGCTGCTGGGCAGCCTCAGCGTCGAAAAAGGGAGTCGGAATGACCTGACGCTGATCCTCTGTGGTGAACGTAGTGGAGCGAGCCCGCTGAAGAGCGCGAAGGAGCCGGTGTTCGCTGTCGTCGTTGACCGGCGGAAAATCCCGATGAGCGGCGACCATGAGGCCATCGAAGAGCAAGCGGCACTGGTAAAGGGTAGTGCCACGAATGTAGAGCATCGCATCGCGCTCGTTGCGGATAGTGTCCAGGTTCTGGAACGCGCCGGTGTCCTCGAAGCGCGCGCGATCGGTGCCAATCTCCCGCATCTTAGTCCAGACCTCGCCAAGGCGACCGCCGATGGACTCATCGGCACTCATCGTGAGGGGGGAAAAGGCATCTCCCGTTCGGTTTTGACTCCATGCCGAGTGCCTTGACGGGAAGGTTCGGAAACCAGCTAGGTATGTCCGGTACACGGGCACGTGAGAGTTGTGCGAGAAGGTCGATGTGGTTGGCCGCCATGTCGGATTGAGCGAAAGTCGCCATGTGCAGGAAGAAAAAAGGGTGTGGTGGGGTGTGTGGAAGCCGAAGGAAGGAGGAAAGAAGGGAAAGAAGAAGGGTAGGTCGTCAGCAAAGAGCACAGGAAGGAAAGGAGGAGGAAGCAGGAAACGGAAGGTTAAATGCACCCAACAGCGCGTTGAGGAAGATTTAGCACACAGAAAGAAGTGCGTCGGCCGTAGAACATGAAAAAATGAGAGCGCAGAGGGCACAACGCCAATCAACCGTGCGCGAGAAGGGGAGCAGAGGAAGGGAGCCAGGTAGATGCGCAGCGCATAAAGGGTGGGAGGACACGTCTGGCCACTCACGAGAAAAAGGGGATGGACGCGAGTAGGCGCGCGAAAGGAGGGGAAAAACAGGAAACGGAAGGAGATCGGGGAGCGGAGAGGCGAGGTGCGTGCGGACCAGAGCGGGAGACCCGATGCGAGTGCCGCGAGCGCGGTGAAGAAAGCCCGAGGCATGTCGCGACTACTCAGAGCCAGAATGAAGTCGCAGCGGACTCGAGACCTGCTTGGCGTGCGGGTCAGGTGAAGGCGACCGGTGGAGTAGGATCGAGGCCGGAGGGCGAAGGCAGAGACAGTGACGTAGGCGCGCCAGGCAAGACGGTGGCAGGCACCGATGGTGGTGTGTGGAGCGATCTGAGCTGCAGCTGAAGAGAGCGAGCGAGGCCCCGCCCGAGGCCGGCAGGGGAACAGAAGGATGTAGGGCGAAAGCAACGTAGCTGAGTGTCGCAGAGCAGGCCGTATCGGAGCGTACTGCGTTGGCGAGGGGGGAAGCACGAAGGTGAAGTATAATGGGGTGGGGATGGTGGAAGGGAGAGGAGACGGTAAGGCAGCGGATGGAGCGGAGGGAGGGAGGAGCCGCCACAGTGATTGTTGGAACCGACCAAGTTCGGCAAATGGAACAAGGAGATATCAGGGGATTTCTCGGCCGGATAAAGAGGGGAGAGGAAAAAGTACGTGGCAGGCGACGGTAATCGGGCCAAAGGGCAGAGATATTCTAAAGGGGAGGTCGGTATTTTGGAATAGGGAACGTGAGCTGGGTTTAGACCGTCGTGAGACAGGTTAGTTTTACCCTACTGATGGAGGGTTATCGTAACAGTAATTCAACTTAGTACGAGAGGAACTGTTGATTCGTGTAATTGGTCTTGGCCGTTGTCCAGGGGGGGCAGTGCGGCGAAGCTACCACACGCTAGATAATGGCTGAACGCCTCTAAGCCAGAATCTGTGCTGGAAGCGATGATGTTGGTCCCGCTTATATGAAATGAGTAAAAATAAGGCATCTCTGATGCTTGTGTACCATAGCTGGCGAGGGACGGGCTCGTGGACGGAAAGGTCTGCGGTCTACCTCGTGAATTGCAATCACAATATGAGCGGGGAAGAATCTCTTGCAGACGACTTGAATGGGAAGGGGGTGCTGTAAGCAGTAGAGTGGCCTTGTTGCTACGATCTGCTGAGGCTCAGCCCTATCTTCCACGATTTGTTTGGCGTTGTCCAAACGTTTTTTTTAGCGAGTGGCAGTGTTAGGCCGTAAGTGGAAACACGGTGGCA